>JBAMAX010003187.1:0-269299 GCA_037043745.1 Chymomyza amoena
ACGCGATGAAGGGCACACTCTCTCCCAACAGGCGGCCACTAATGCGATTTGCTGGAGCAAATCTGCTATATGCAGCGAAATGCCGTTACCTGGGCATCACAGTCGCCGAGCGGTTGAATTTTCAACTGCATATCGCGTCCTAACGTGATAGGCTGGCTGGAGTCGTTAACGGTTTGGCACGCGTACTGCGGGTCGACTACAGTGTTAGCCCTCGCGACAAGCGGACCATATACACCGGACTCATGGTGCCTCAGTGTGGTATGCCCTGGTGATGAGACGAGCAAACGCCAGGAGGCAACTGTTGTCCTGCCAGCGGCTCATCCTGCGTGGCTGTGTGTCGTACAGTATCCACTGACGCCATGCAGTTGCTAGCTAGAGCTCCCCCTTTTGACCTGGTTGCTATGAAAATAGCAATTAGGTTCAAACTCAAGAGTGACTATATGCTTGTGGAAGGCGATTGGCTGTTTGACCGAGATTTGACAAATCTTAGTTGGACGGAAAAAATGGCCCTGCTGGACGAGGAGCTGCTACGTGCGTGGCAGCACAGATGTGATGAGGGAGACACGTCACGTGCAAGCTTCGTGTTCAGCAGTCGTGATTTTGGCTTCAACACACGTGTCGGATTTTTTATGACTGGCCATGGATCGTTTAATGCTTTCCTGCATACAAGGCGCTTGAGTAACACGCCCGCATGCTTATGTGGCGCTGAGCTTGAGGATTGGCAGCACATCCTTTGTGTATGCCTGCTGTATGCAGATGTGCGATGCCTTGATGGACTAGGAATATACGAAACGGATGGACAATGGAACTTCCCTGGAGTGTTGGCGACACCGGAGAGGATGAGACTGCTGGCAGCATTCGCCGAAGTCGTATTTATGCGGCGTCGGCAGATGATCGGACCTCAGACGGCAGATGGGTGACCAGTCCCGGGCATTTGATGCCAAAACTGGCGGGGTTCCCCAAATCCGAGTCTTTCGGGACTGAAAGGGGAGGGCAAACCGAGCCCTTAATTTTGGTACCACGGGTTGAGTATACGTCCAAGCGTGCTCATTGAGGTTGGCCCCCTTGTGGGAGCATCGTGGTGGATGTGGTTGAAATCCAAATCGCGGGTAGAGTCAGCTTGGCTCGGCGTGGTGTTGCGATCTCAACCGGGTGCTGCTAGCCATAAAGCAGAAGAGATGATAGATACATCTCGTCCCTCACCAAGGGGGAATTGCAGGGGCGTTAATTTGGCGCATTAATCCAGACTCACCGTGTTATATGTACACTCAAGTTGCATATTTGAACACCGTGGTTTTAATCCTGCAAAGGAACATACCACGTTAAATAAAATCTGGAAAGATCTGGCTAGATGGACAGGCAGCGGTATAATCAAAGATAAAGATACCGTCTCTTTATATTCTGGCAGGCCCGAAGGTGAGCCACATTCTAGGGGCGTAGGCATCCTACACACATATAGAATCGCAAAAGGATTAATTGAATGGCATCCAATAAACTCCAGAATACAAGTCGTCAAGATGAAGACTCGTGCTAGAAAAATGGTTTTAATAAACACATATGCTCCCACCGATACGTATGACAACTTTCAAAAAGAAGAGTTTTACGAGTCACTTAATAGCTGTATTAACCAACATGTTAGCAAAGGCGATATCTTCATACTTCTAGGTGATTTGAACGCAAAAGGCGGTGTTCGCAATAACAATGGCAAATGGTTTGTGGAACTGTGTTCTGAACGAAGTCTAGTAATGGGTGGCCAATAACATAAGCATATATGGTTCTCTTCTGGGCATAGAACAACAAGCCAAATAGACCATCGCCATAACCAGCAAATGGAGAACATCGTTGCTGGACGTCCGAAGCAAGAGAGGAGCTGATATAGGATTTGATCACTTTATTACCGCGTAAAAGCGATGTAGACAAATTAAAATCTGATACTTATCGTAATGTATTCATAAGTACTATCAAATTCAGCCTTGAAGCAAGACAAGCCCAAGGTACAGATTTATCAGCTAACGACATAGGCGATATATACACTGAGTCCACAGTTTCAATTCTAGGCTACAGAAAAAGAGCCAGACCCAAATGGATGAGTGATCATACTTGGCAGATTGTTGAAGAAAGGCGGCAAACAAAAACTGCAATGCTGGCTAAGCAGTAATCATTCAACATGGACTGCCAAAGTAATCGGACAATATTATGCTCTCTCAAAGCAAATTAAAATATCAGCTCGGCGAGATAAACGAAAATGGGCTGACACCCTTAGCTCAAGCAGAAACAGCAGTAAGAATGCGCGACATTAGAAAGCTATATTCCATTACAAGAGAGCTATCGGGATCAGGACGTCGTAATGAAAAACCAATACGGGCGAAGGACGGTCGCCTTCTCACAAATAAATACTTAGCGCAACTACGACGTTGGGCTAAGTATTTTTGCGAAGCTCTTAATAATCCGCTGGGCCTAGAAGAGTTAAAATAACACCCAGAAACACCGACTGAGCCACCAATCTTCCATAGTGTCAACATTGGTCCGCCGACGAAAAACGAAATATAGCTGTTATTAGGATACTTAAGAACAACAAAGCCCCTGAGAGCCGAAATACTTTGTAGAAGCTGGAACGGGGGATTCTTGTTAGGATTCCCAAGAAAGGTAACGCCTCAGATTGTAATAATTATGGAGGGATAACACTTCCTTCAGTTCCAAGCAAAATTTCAACGTCGCTGATTATGAATCGTTTCTCTCTTGCTGTGGAAGTCACGCTCCGGGAAAACCAATTTGGTTTTCGACAAAACCACCATCTTCGTTGATTTTAAGAAAGAGTTTGATAGCTTGAAACGCTCTTTTCTGTGGAGCACTTTACTTAACCAAGGCATGCCAAAAAAGATTATCAACATGATCAATGCCACATATAATAACTTCACACGTATTGCCAGCTATTATGGTCTACTTTCTGATCCATTTTCGATTAAAACTGGAGCTAGGCAAGGATGCGTGCTATCGCCTTTACCCTTAGTGTTGGCTTTAGATGAGGTACTTAGATCACGGGGCGCAAAGGCATACAATGAAGCCCGTTTATCAGTTGGACGATCTTGAATACGCAGAAGATCTATTCTTATTATGCCATAACTGCTCCGATCTCCAAGGCAATCTTGAAAAAATCAACATCCGTTCGCGTAAAGTTGGATTGGAAATCAATAGTTCAAAAACGAAAATTATGTGCAGTGGATACGCCGCGACTACGGATCCCAATATTACACTACAAAATGAAAGGTTGCATAGTGTTCGATCCTTTGTGTATCTGGGCAGCGTAGTTACCAACAGATTTGGTGGCATTTGCAATTTGGTGGCCCCAAAGAATTTCAAACAATGATTTATGGTCACACACCGAGCAAACACAAGTAGCGTATGAGATCAAACGCTGCAAATGGAATTGGATCGGCCACACAGTAAGACGACCAAATAATAACAAGCTTTCCGGTGGAACCCACAAGCCGAAATGCGAAAAGCCCAATTATAAATGGAATGACGTCAATGTTAATGCGCATAACAAAGTTAGATTTAAGTTGAGGCTTAGCATAGAGCTTAGGAGTCCAGAATAAGTACAGGGTGCGCCATTTGAATGTGGTCGATGAAAATATTGAATAACTTTAACAGATTTCAACCGATTGACGTCGTCGAACACATTTTGGAAAGGTTATTGCATTACAATTTTAACCATGAATCGATTCATGCCCAAAAAACGCGCGGAAATAGTGACAATGTTCATTAAATGTAATTGCCCGATTTTTGGGAGCGAATTTTAATGACTGATGAGGCCCATTTCACGCTATCTGGCACTGTAAATAAACAAAACTGTCGCATTTGGGGGAAAGAAAATCCTCATACTATCCATCAAACTCCACTGCATGATCAGAAAGTGACTGTTTGGGCCGGTGTCTGCTTCAATATTTCCATCGACCACATTCAAATGGCGCACCCTTTAGTAGTAGTATAACCATTATTATAACATATCGACCATTTCGAAAATGCATTAATTCATCAAACTCTTTGCATTTCAAAAATCATACTTACTCTTCAAAGCTAAACAAATTTATTTATTTATTGATGAATCAAAGCTTTTGTAATTTGCTTGCCAAACGTGATACCGGAAACACTGCTTATGTGCACTGCGCTGCACTGCTTGTTGTTAGTAGTCAGCAGTTTTGCAAAAAAAAAAACGTTGCATACTTACAAAAGCACAAATCATGCCGCTAAATAGATAAAATGCATTTTGAAATTTTATGTATATTTCGTAACAAATCGAAAATTGTTTTTTTATTACTTTCTGATCAAAATCATACAACGTTGTCAATTCGTTTGCTTGATTACTCAATTATCGCTTTATAATAATGTTGTTGTTTGGTTTCTTTAATAATAATTTATAATTATAATAATTTTATATAATAATAATTGTTTTTTTTTTTGTTTTTTGCTTTTTCCTTTTTGTTTTTATAACATTACTTGGTAATTTTATTAATCATCATCAGCATTAACAGCTGAGCGTCATCGTTCAGCTTTATACACTGAATTTAAACCCTCTTGTCAGTGTCAGTGTGAGTGTTTGTGTGTTTGTTGTGTTTGTTGTGTTTGTGAATGTATTCGTTCTGCAGCTGTTACTTTTTTATATTAATTTTAATGCATATGATTTTTTTTTTAACTTTCTTTGCTCCTATACTCATTTAATCATTTAAAACGCTGCCTTAACTATTGATCTTTGCCTTTCGTTAAATTTTTTATTCAAAATCTTTAACGCTCGATCAATATTTTCGTTAAGTAACTAATTGTAAACTGTATGTTTATATGTATGTGTTTGTAGCAGTATGAATGTATGTATATGTGAATGCGCATGCAATGTGTATGTATTCGTTATTATGTGTGTATGTGTGTATGTCAGTGTTTGTTTCCTGCCTGTGCATGTGTGCATATGTTATTTACAAGTAAATTCTGTTTGTTATTTAAGCTTAAGTTGTAAATTTTCTTCACGGTTTTCTTTCTTTTTTGAAGTTTTGCTATTGCAACTTACCTTTTGTTAATTACTTTCAATTATTGTATAATCTTTTTTAAATATTATTATTATTATATATATACTATATATTTCTGCTTGACTTCCCTTCCAACCTTTTTTCAGGCTACATTTTTCTAAATATACTTTAAAGTATATAGAATATTTTTATATGTGTGATCCTGAAAATGATTTTTGCTGTCTCTTTCTGCATTGCTCATTCGTTTGCTCTTGCATTCACTTTAATTTGCTAATAATTAGTTATTAATTATTACTTTAATTTAATTATATCTTTTTCGATTTGGTAGCTTGATTTATAATTATATTTGTGTGTGTATAATTTATTACTTAGACTGCTAAAAATTCACGTTTATATTCCCAATATAGGGGCTTTTATATATGTATGTGTGTGTATGCCATGTATTGTATATTTTGCTTTCTTTCGTTTTCGTAGTCGCTTTTTTTTTTTAATTAGGTATAGACTTAAAATTCTTGTCACTATATATATATATATATATGTATATTAGATTATATATATATATATATATATTAACATATTTATATATATATATAATATATGCCGTTTATATATATATATATATATATAAATAAAATATATATGTATGTATATATATAATTGGGAATATATATATATATATTATAACATATATATATATATATATATTATATAAGGATATATGCGCTTCCGATTCATTCGTTTAGTTTTTGTTGTCCTTTATTTTGCTGCTCCTTCAATTGTGTTGTGTTGTTTATTTTTATTTTTTATATATCTTCCTTCCTTCCGCTGTTTTAATTCAATATCAATTATAAATTGATATCTTTTTAATTAAAAATAATTTTTATATAAGTATATGGCCTTAAATTTAAGTAATGCTAACGTGTATTTTTTGTCTCTCATTTGAAAATTTATAAACTGAGGACGTGTTTTTGTGTTTTACTTTTGCTTTTTATTTATTTTTATATATATATATATAAGTATATATTAATATATATATATGTATAGTATTATATATATATTGATATATAGCTTCAAATTAAAGCTTTATTAACCATGCTCGCGTTTTGTTTTCGTATTAACAAAATTAAACGTTCCGTAATAATCGTACACAATAATCATAATGAATTCATAATTTTTTTTGTTTTATAATTTTAGAACTAGTTAAATTTAAAAAATCTAATAGACTTTTACTTCATTGTCATGTACCAACTGCTGTTGTTATCTATGAAGTAGTATTCATTTTTATTAATTATACATATTTGTATATATCTGTATAGAGTTTAGTACAAATTAAATTAAATTCACTTAAATATTAATTTATTCAATATACGCTTCGATTATTATTTTTTGAAATTATTTTATGTTTTTTATTTCATTATTTAATGTATTGTGTTAGTTAATTGCGCTGAAACTTATAAACAATACAATCATAATGAATTGAATAATAAAATTTCAATTTTTCTCAACATTTAAAAAAAAAACTTTAATGATTTATATTTTGAACAATATTATGAAAAATAGTGGAATATAATTAAATATGTTGTAATGTAAGATGCAATTTGCATTAAAAATTAAGTACAATATGAAATACTACGTTTTATTTTTAATTTATTCATATATTGATTTATTTTTAGAACTTTAAGTAAATATTGGCATTCAAAAGTCGGATATGTGTGTTTCTAAAAATGTTTATATTTTTTGTAGCAGTTATAATATTTAAATTTGACTTGATTAAATAAGTATTAAAACAAATTTTAAGGAACGGCTTAAATTTTTCTTAATTCATGAATACATAAAATAAAATACAAACGATAAAAACTCTTCGATATTCAATAAAAACAAAAATTAATTTGTTTGTCAAATTTTAAAGGATTAAATAACATTTGAATCAAATTTTTAGTTTTGTGTGCGTTTTATTTTTTATTTAATTATTTTCTAATAATTAACAACTACTTGTTTTAGGTTTTTTTTTTTTATTCATTTCAAAGGTTGTGCAAGTATTTCTAAAAAAAAAAAAAAAAATTATTCGGCTTGCGTGTTTTTTTTAATTTAATTTATTTTAGGCTGATGTGTGGTTTCACTGCATTTTGTTTTATTTAAAATTTTGTATCTTTTTTTTAGTTTTAACTTTTTTAATATGATGTGTGTATATAAATGGTGTGGATCTTATGGGTTGCCTCAGTTTTAGATGTTTACAAATGTGAACGACGATTTGTTTTAAATATTTTTTATTTTGTTGCTGCTTTAAAATCTTTGTTTTTACTTCAGTTCTTTTTGAATTTCATTTTGTGTAGATTTGTTTTTGTTGTTGTTGTTGAATTTTTTAAGCTTGATTTGCTGCCTTTTGTTCTATTATTAATTTTTATTTTTTGTTTTATTTTATCGTATATAAATATTATTAATGCTTTATTTAATCATATTTTTATTTGTATTTATTATTATAATAATTTTTAATCAAAATTCCTCTAGTTGAAGGCAATCGGCGAATATATTTGAAATTATTTATGCAATTATTTTACATATATATATATATATACCCATATATATATTTGTTTCTTTTTTATAAATTTTTATTTCTATTTAAATGTAACTAAACTTAAGAACTGTAGCTATAAATTTAAAATACAAAATTTTTCGGTTTTCCATTTGCTTCTTGTGATTCCTGCATTAAAAGTCATCTGAATTTGGAAAACTTAGGTATAGTTAATTTTGCTGAACTTTTTTTTTTGTTTTTAACTAATTACAACTAATTTATAATTCATTTATAAAATATTCATATATTCATGTGTATATATGTTGTATATTGTATAATATATGTATGTACAATTGTATGTGGCTTAACTATATATATTTAAAAGTAATCCTTAGCTTATATACGTGCCTAATTATTGTTAGTAAAAAAAAAAAACGTTTTTAGTTTTTTCATATAGCTTAATTGGGCACTATATACATGTACAATAGTTGTAATAATTATTTAATTTGAAAATCACTTTAAGGCAGTTTTCTTACTTCAAATTCTACCACAAAAAAGACCTAGTACAAGTATCGTATAACAAAAACCCTAGAACAAAACTCAAGCCCCACGTTCCCAAATAACTTGCCAACTATATTAGCCTAATTAGATAAAACTATTTTTAACAAAAGGAAAGCATTATGAACATTATGCCTTTAAATAATCAATATTTTTTTGTTTTTTAGGAACTACTTTTAGCGCCTGAAGCTGCTTGCGTATAGCTAATTAAGTTAACAAAAATATTAAAATTAAATATTCAATTTTAGTATTAATTGTACGCTGGTCTAAAACTGGAAGACAAAAATATGCTTGGCGAATACGGATAAGACTAAGATTTCTAGTTGACCAACAAGTTGAAAATAAGCGATAATCTCAATCAAATTTTGTGCTAGGCAAATGTACTACTAAATGGGAAGGAAATATATCCCCGCATCCATAATAATCTTGGTATAGTAAGTAATCGAACGAAGATCACCCAAATATTACAAATAAGTATTAAAAAAAAGGTAATAATTTATTTAAAAAAGCTTGTTTTGCTTTTGCTACGGTTTTGTTCACTTTGCCGTTTACTAATTATTGTCTGCTATATATTCACACACACATACATATATGCTAAATTGTCTAGACCCAGAACCGAGGACAATGTACGATAATATCTAAGCATTTTGAGTTTTTACTACCCGCCGGAAACTAGCCAAGGAGCAGGCTCCAAAGTTGGACCAATTCAAATTTCGTTTAACACATTGTAAAGGACAATCAATTGAAAGGCTTCTTCAAGCTAACCTCAAAGTTTCTAAATATTTCTTGGCGCTTGAACTTAAAATGTCGACGCTTCTTTTATTTGTGTTTAAATATATTTTGTTATTATAGTTTATTAATATAATTTCTGTGAATTTGTTAGTGTCCTTTTTGTCTTAGTAGTGGATTTCATTATTTTTTGATTTTTACTAAATATTCAGCAATTTTGTTTGTTTTCGATTTATTTGTATGTATGCATTGTATATAGTATTATAAATTTTTATTTAAATTTTTTTTTAAGTTTATGCTTTTTTTATATTTTAAAATTTGTCTGAGAATGTGAATTGGCAGTTTTAATTTATCATTTCTTCTTTTTAGTATATTTTGTTTTTTTTTTTTTTGTTGTTTTTCTATTAATTTAGTTTATAGTTTTTACAATTTTGATTTATTAGTTAATAATTTAAAAAATGTTTCGCTAATAGAAAAGTACTCACTATATAATCATTTATTTTAATTTTTAAATTTTCGTATTGCTAGAGCCTTTAACTAAATATTTTTTTATTTAATTTTTTGTTTACTAATATTTTGCTAATTGATTAAAATTATGCATGCTTTGTTTAAAGTATTTCACCAATATGCTTCACTAATTATTGATTTGTTTAGTTTAAGAAAATTGACCTTCATTTTGTATTGCTTTGTAGGTGTGAAGAGGAGAACTCAAGCAAGCTGTGTGTGTGTGTGTTTTTTTTTTATGCTATGTGTTGGGCAGTTATACATAACTAAAAACTGTTAATTCTTAGGAAAGAACTTACGCAAGTCATAAAGTCTAAATAATTCGTTAGCATTTTATTTCGAAGTTATTTGTTAGATAATTTTTTTTTTTTTTTTTGTAGCATATTGTATAATCTACAAACCAATTCCGCAGATGATTCTTATTTATTCGATCTCATTTGTGAATGTATTTGTACGTCTGCACTGACTTAGAGAGCCAATCGGAACTGCTTCACTCTCAAACGCCAAAGCAGTGCAGGGCAAAACTCATACAAACCCACATTTCTTTGTGTGAGCAGTAAGCAAAAGTGCACGAGAGAGCAAGAACCGCAATCAAGCAAAAACGAGAGAGAGATTGGAGCTTGCTCCCAAGTTATGTATGCAAATTAAGAGCATCACTCAGTACAGTTCCACGCCGCTCTCTTAAAGCTCAGTTTTAAACAGCATCCAAATGGTCGCTCAATGTTCGTTCAAAGAACTGAATCGTTTATTTGGCTAGTTTGGAACGCTTTTTGCTCTCTCGAAATACTTTTACTTTATGTCTCTCTTGGTTACTTTTAAAATCTAAACGCTTAAGTAAAAAACAAAAGTAGAAAGTTTAAGAAAAAATTCATCAATAAACAATAATATGTACACAAGTTCGTTTTATTGCCAAAATGAACATTGATTTGAGATTACAAAATTTTTAAATAATAATTAAAAAGAACTTAAACATTAAGAGGGAAATAAAATATTGGTACTGCAATAGAAAAAAAAAAATTGTTCGAAGTAGAGAACTTTGTCTAACATACGTACAAGCTGCATATATATTTTATTCGTTGCTGTTCTTAACACTCGCTTGCTCGCTTGTTCTAGTTGATATATTCGATTAACGATAAACAATAACGCGTGTGTATGTGTATGTGTGCGAATAGATACTAAGTGTTTGGGTTATGCTGGCTGGCAAAGTGGAGCAAAGTTAGAAGTTCAAGTGTTTTTGGTGAAAGTACAAAGTAGAGCAATTATATATTCGGCTTGCTGTTCAGTTTGTTTTTGGCTGCTAAGTTTGCTTATATTACATTTGCAACTTTTAATTTGTAAAATATTTTTTATGATATTTTGTAGTAAATATTGCGGCAAATATCTTTAAAAACAAAGATTTGCTATAAAAAAAGAAGAAGAAAACAATTTTTTTGCCTTTGTTTAGATATTTTACAATTGCTTTTAGTTGAGTTAAATTTTTCATATGCCTTGCGTACTATCTTCTGCTTCCTCTGCTGTTGTTTTTGAACTGACTGTACTTAACACATAGATTGTGCACACATCGAGACACTGACATTATATATCTCTCTATGCAAACATTTATATATCTATATATACCATACGTATCGTATTAACACTAACAACTAATGGCAATTTCCTTGTAATATGCATAGCACTCCATTACACATTAAATTATTATTTTTAATATTATTATTAAGTGTTACTTATGGTTTTTACATTCCGCACTTTGTATATTGTATAGTTTCAGTGTAAATTTATTTGTTCATTTACTTGGCTAAAAAAAAAAACCTCTTGGTTTTGTTTGTTTGTTATGTTTTTTACTTAGATTAAGATTTATGTTCGTTTAACTAGTTTATTTTATAGTTAGTATTAAGCTTAGACTTAGTTGGCTATAAGCTTTTAAAAAAAATACGCTAAAATTATTTGTTATTGTTATAATTATTGTTTTACTATTGAGTTTTAATATCGACTTAGAATTACGTTTTTTATATATGTACTTGTATTGTATTTTAAGAACCCCTTTTTGTTTGTCTAAAATCTAATTCGTCTTTGAGTATGCTGTAGTGAGAACAAAATCTTAAAAATATATACATATATATATACATATACATATGTATATACGTATATATATATATATATATATACATAAAATTGTATATGAAAAATCAATAAACAAATGAGCGTAGCTCTAAACTAATATCTAGGCTATTCCAATGAGCAACGGCTGGCAAATCCTTAAGGCCCAGGAACAATGCTGAGAGACAGTTGAATAACTTTTGTTTTGTTATGTATGTTATGAATGCCGACAAATCCATATTATATTCTTGTATGTGTATGTATATAAGTTAGCGAGCATTTTGATAATGGTCGAGATGATCATGTGTGTGTGTTTCTGTGTGTGTGTGTGTGTAAAATGATTTCTTTTTTTGTTTTTGTCTTCTATTATATTCATTTAGTTTTAGCACCGCTTTTTGGCATTGTAACTGTGAAGCAACTTTCGGAACAAAACGACTAAATAAAACTATCGATCTGAACTATCGATTTGAACTTGTATATAAATCTGATTTATTTTTACTATGTTATTTATTATATAATAATTGCATTTATAATTATATTGGCAGTGGCGTTTAGTTGTCAGTTTTGCTTCTTTGCTTGCAAATGATGTTTGTGTTTTTGTTAGATCTCTTCAGATAC
Organism: Chymomyza amoena; assembly: GCA_037043745.1. Taxonomy (NCBI): domain Eukaryota; kingdom Metazoa; phylum Arthropoda; class Insecta; order Diptera; family Drosophilidae; genus Chymomyza; species Chymomyza amoena. The sequence continues at coordinate 12,037 of JBAMAX010003187.1, forward strand.
AATATACATTTGAGATGATGGCGCCAGACGCAGTTAAGAAGCCAAATTCTTTTACGATATAAAGAGAGTGAGAGTGAGTGTGAGAGCGAGGGCGAGTGGAAGCGTAAGTTAAATGAGAATTCTTTTGAGGTGTTTGTTGACTTGTTTGGTCCATTTCATTTGTCTAAAACAAAATTTAGCAATTCATTCTTATTTGTTGTATGTATAATAAAAAGAAGCTAATACGTCGTATAACTGTAAATGATGTAGTGTTTGAGTTGAGGTTTTTTTTTAATATTATACTAATACACATATGTTCTTGCTTTTAAATTTACTCAGTCAAAAAGTTTTGGTCATTGAGTAAGCGCCATTAACTATGCAACAATATTTTAGAAATGATTTCTTTTTTTGTTTTTAAATGCGAAATTAAGTTTACTAAAAAGTAAGCAAATCTTACAATATGTCCTGCTTAGGATATCTAATTGCGCTTCAAAAAGTTTTCTGGACGGATATTACAATTTGTAGCACATATGAAGTCAAAGTTCGATGTCTATATAAATGTGATGGTTTAACTTACTTAGCTGGTCTGTCGCTTGAGAGGGAGAGTGAGAGAGAGATAGAAACAAAGAGTATAGAGCGCAGTGTGCTCTGGTATAAGAACTAACTTCTTGAGATGAAACTTAATAACAATTTAATAAACCTTGCATTATGCGTATGAGATCTTAAAGTATTTCTATTTAAAGATTAAAAATAATTAGGCAAGTTCGTTTTGGTTTCCACCCGTTTACTATTTACGAAAGATTATCTTAACAACTACAATGCCAACGTGTCGTGTAGAATTAATTAGTCATATTTTTATAATAATATAGTTGTTGCTTGGGTTTCGATAATTTTCTTTTTTTTATGCTTTTTATGCTGTACAAATTGTGAATTTGAATTAAATTGTTTGTATTTGTGTTTTTTTAAAATTCATAAGTAGTTATTTATGGCATGCAATCAAAGCATTTTAGTTTTAGTTCTCTCTTTACTGCATATTATTAGAGATTATTATTATAATTCGATTATTAATGAATGTAAATTGATTTACGCTGTGAATGCTGACATGATTTGCATAATATTTTCTATATGTTCTTGTTGTTAAAAAACCTTTGTTGGCTTTGTTTTTTTTTTGGTTTTTTGTATTAATTATTACTTTTGTTTTTTTGTTTTTTTTTCTTGTGGGTAGTCATAATAACAATGATATATAATAATATGCAATTTCAATTTTATTCAATTTCAAGTGAGTGTGATTTGTGTGTGTGTCTGTGTGTGTGTGTGTATCTGTGTGTATATGGCTTGTGTCATTGTATGCGTGTTTGTAATTTTCACTGTTTCACGTTACATAAGTATTGATGCGCGCTATAGCTCGACTTAATTAAACTATGTAAATGTATATTTTTTTTTGTGTTCATTTATGCGTAATTTGGTTTCTTCTTTAGTTTAAATCTGCTCATGGTTTTATCGTAATTTTTAACTCTCACTGATATTTACTGATATTTTTTGTTCTTTTACGTTTTTGCTTTTTGTTGTATACAAAAGTATTGTTGGTTTGTTGGTATTTCTTTTTTTGGTATTTTTTTGTTTTTTTTTTGCTTTTTAAGGGGTTAATACAAATGCTTAGATTTAGAAAAAAAATTTTTTTATATATAAGTTCATAATACATAGAGTATATATCATTATTTGTATGCTTTACTTAGATAACCTACATTCGAATACATGAACACTTCGAGATATCATTTCAATAAGTAATTTAATTTAATTGAATTTAATTAAACTTTTGCTTTCTTGTTGTTTAAATATTAAATTTCTTTTGGTTTTCATGCGTTCTTTTTTTGTATTTGCATTTGCATTTGTTTTTTTTTGTTTTTTGTTTTTTTGTTTTCTTTAACTATATATTTATAATGAGCTACAAGTTGGTTAGATCTTGTTCCAACTATTTACTTTGTTGTTGTACCAATAGCAGTTGCTGTTTTTGTTGCTCTTATCGTTTGAACTGCGGCCAAAATTGTTATTGTTGTTGTAGGTTTTTGGCCCTGGTTGTTGCTGCATTTGGTGTTGGTGTTGTTTAATACAGAAATTGCAATTTTTCGCGGGTGTCGTCTCAACTTTGTTGCTGTTTGGTATTTAGCTGCATGACAAGCAAAGTGCGGGGCTTGTGTGTGTAAGTGAGTGAGTGAGTGTGTGTGTGAGAGTGTTTATGTGCTGCTGTTGGCTAATGGCGTCTAGGAAGCGATGAGTGTCATGAAATGTTGTATGCCTACGCGCGCTCAGAGAGTACAAAAAGCTCTGCGATCGAGCTTAGCTTTAGAGCTTTACTTTGTTTGCTCTCTTCTAGCGCACAATTTGTATGCAATGGTGAGTTTGTATGCAATGGTGAGTTTGTATGCAATGGTGAGTTTGTGTGTGTGTGTGTGTGTGTGTGTGTGTGTGTGCTGCTCTAAGCGAAATTAAATGACTTTCAATTTGTGAGCGTGTGTGTGTGTGTGTGTGTGTGCGTAAGTGAGTTAGAAAGAGAGTTGACCAATTTTGCTAACTAGCTTTTCTTCAAACACTTTTTGTAGCATTGTTTACTTTGTTTTTTAGTATTCAGTTTTCTTTTCGTTTTCACACTTTGTTCTTGTCCTTATGCAACTACTATTTTAGTTTTAACTAGGCTTTAATCTAAGTGACACGCATACACAAACGCAGTCGCTACGTGCATCTGTGTGCGCATCCAGCTGCAGTCGCTGCTAACGTCATCAACCCTCAAGGCGTCGACGACGTCATTGTTGCTCTGCTGCTGCTCCTAATCCTGCTGCTTCTGCTCTGATTGTTGTTCTTCTGCTTTAATCTTTGTTGTTGTTGTTTTTGTTGAGGTTTTTTTTCGATTTTATTCGATTCTTCTTTGTTGATTTAGCTTTCTCTCTCTGGATTTAGTTTAGTCCGCTTACATTTGATGTGTTTGTTGTTCTTTACTTTGAATATTAATCGATTGCTGAGCTTTAAAGTTATCGATCAGTTGTTTAATATTTTATAGTTCTTGCTGTTGTTATTGTTTTTGACTCTTACTTTCTTGCAAATTTGATGGCTTTATTTGTGACTGAAATATGACTACGATGTGTTAACATTGACGATACTTTTTTTTGGTTGTATTTGTAAGATACGTTTTTTTATAACAGTTTTTTTATTATGAAGCTGTATGCGGCTGCTGCAGTTAATATGGTTGTTGTACTTGTTGTTGTTGTTGTTATTTAAATGGAGACGACAAATTGCATTTTGTATTGTTTCTAATACTCCCAATATCATGCATCCTGTATTTCACCTTTTAATCCAGGCACCCTGTGGTGTTGGTTATGTCCTAAACGATTTGCTAAATCCTGTACAACATCACGAAATATAACTGTATCTATGTTTTCACCTAATAAATACAACAAAAACCAATCGCCCATCTTTGAACGACGAACGATTATTTCAATAGCGTCACGACGCACTAACCTGTAAAAGCAATACAATACCAACCATTAGAACCAATTCGAGATTTAGATTATTATAGAAAAGTATGACTTACTACTATATGCTGAGAACTTACCTAAATCGCATACGAAATAAGTAGACTCTCATACGAGGTGAGAATATAATAACCACCCTGTATATTAGCGTTAATAATGTGAGAAACGTTAATAATATAAACCAAAACCAAAGGAAAATGTAAATTTTCTCATTAACAACATTTAATGGTAAAATGCATATGGCGTCATGTTTTTCCACCTGTCACAAGAGAAACACAATATAAAAATAATGATTATTAATAATTGAGCTAAATTTAACGATAAAAGAACATTATGGGTATACACACCTCCCCACTTGAACCATATTTAAAAAATGTACATTTGGTCATTCTGGGAAATATGTAAATCATAGGATCCATGCGATCTTCCTGATCGGTCTCCATATAATCTATTACATCCAAGCCAAACCTCAAAAATTCGCCATCGAAAAATCGATTCATAAGAAACATTTGACCTGTAAATGGTTGAAAAAATTTTCATTTTTTCGCATTTCCTTTTTTTTTTTTTGTTGTTCTTTGATTTTTAAAATTCAGTGTTTATCAAAAGTTGAAATGTATAAATTGATGGATACATTGCTGTATGAAGAAACGGAAGTGAATGAACATGATTTATATGTGCACAGTAGACACTCAAAATGGTGAAAACAAACACACAACAATATACATATGTATGTGTATGTATATCTCACTCAATTTAAAGGAATCGCCAATTGATATGAAACATTTGATGAATGATGAATGAAAGTTAGCAGAACTACAAAGTTCTTTGTACATATATCGACTTAAGCACATATCGTATATACACAGACGCATCGTTTAAACAAATCTAAACTTTTGACAGCTCTGAAAATTAAGACACTCTTTGATCAAGGTGTTTTTATGTCTTGCGAATTTTTCTTTGACAAATTTTATACATTTTGGCAAGCTGGCTAATATTAGAAAACTCTTTGTTAATAGGACTAAAAATAATATATATGTATATATGGTAGGTATAAAAAAGTTAATTCAAAAATGTTAATACCTTTTTTTGTGTAGTCTTAAACGTCTTTTAAACGAATCACATATCTTATATGAGATATTCGGGAATCCCAGGAATATTTTACCCCCAGATAAAGCTAGGCCATGCAATCGTTAAATCATCTAATAGCTTGAAACTATTTTAGGTTATAAACATTTGAAAAGTCGGAAAGAAACTGATTGCTGCTTGACCAACTTAAAAGTTAATAAGAGATTTAATTGATCTCAGTTAAGGCTGATGCTACGGGGAATGTACAATCACATAGCCAGACCACATCAGTTTAATTATTAACATCTAATCCCCGCATTTGTTTATATTTAAAATAGAGTCAGGACTACACAAAAATCAAGCATTTTGTTAATAGTTTGATAATTTCTGTTTTGGGGAATAAATTATTATAAAGCAGAAGATAATTTATAAATATACTAGCGGGAAGTGTACCAGAAAACTCTAGACGATTCTAGTTTAGATCTAGAAAACCAGCTGACCAAAGCTGTGTGGAGACTAAGCAAAAACCTGCATATTTTTTATACATTATCACACATATTGGGTTTCGCCTCGTCCAGAGTTTTCTGTGGTACACCAAACGCTGGTATTAAAAAAAGAAAAATTATCAATATACATATTATATATATAAATACGATCTCTCAAAACCGAACTATGTTATCGTTGTAGAACCCACGTGAAAAATTTAATCTTTTATTTCACATTTTTAATTTTTTTACTTTTATTATTGACCTTGTTTTCAATTTTTAATAATTATAAAGTTGCATTACAATTTAAATACATCCAGCATTCGAGGATGTTAGGTTCGTTCTTTCGTCTATACTTGGAAAAAAAATTGAGTTCTATTTGTTCCTGGCTTGCATCCCTGCTCAATTTAAAAACAAATTGTATTAAAATTATATCATTAAAGTATTTTATTTTTTTGTTAACGCCTCGGTACTTTCAATTAAGTTCTATTAAGCTTCAGCTTTTTTTTGTAACTTTGAAAACATTTTGGAGGCTACTTGATTTGAAAAGCTACAAATAACAAGTGGGTCAATAAGTCTTTGGCCTAACTAAGAAAAACACAATTTTCTACAGTAATTCATATTTATCCATCAAAGTAGTTCCCTTTGGCAGAGATACAAGCATTAAACCGTTTCTCTAACTTTTCAATAACGGTCTTGTAGGCCGAAGTTTCGAGGCCCCAAAATACGCTTCAGTTTCGGCGATCACCTCCTCATTAAAGCGAAATCTCCTGCCACAGACCATCTTTTTGAGCTGGGAGAAAAGGTGGTGATCGCTGAGGGCCAGATCTGGACTATACGGTGGGTGGGGAAGCAATTCGAAGCCCAATTCGCTGATTTTGTCCTCTCTGGGAAGTTTTCATTCGGTGTTGATTTTCTTCTGGTTTGAGGAAGCGCGGCACCCACTTTGAAAATAGCTTTTTCATGCCCAAATGTTCGTGTATTATGGTGAAAATGGTACCTTTTGATAACTTTATGGCATCAGCTACCTCTTGCAACTTCACTTTGCGGTTGGAAAGTATCATTTGCTCGACTTTTTCGACGTTATCTGCCGTAACTGCCTCATTTGGACGACCAGAGCGTTTAGCATCATCGGTGTCTATACGATCGCGTCTAAACTCAGCGAACCAGTATTTAACACTTGATTTTGATGGTGCAGATCCTTACAACACTTTTTAAGCCATTGGTGGGCTGTGACGGTACTTTTTCCCATCAAAAAACAATGATAAATCAAAACACGAAATTGCTTTGAATCCATGATTTTTGTAAACACAAAAGTAGCGTCACTTGAACGTCTGTAACTTGGGTAAATATAAACAGATTGACTTGAAATTTTGACAGGATGCATTTGAAGGTTGGTAGTATCGAAAAATCATAAGGATAATCAACTGGAGTTGCCATCTCTATGTTAGGCCAAAGACTTTTTGACCCACCTGTTAGCTTTGGAAACTTTGCTGTTGTAAAATACTTAATACTGCTTACTTGACAAATTAAATTAATACTGAATTAAAGTATGGAAGAGATCTTTGCTTTGTCAGCTGATTTCCAATCCTACCATATTGATCCATCCACATTGATCTAGTTGATTTATTAAACTATTAGCAAATTAGGTATAGAAGGCATTCGATTTTTAACGCTTCCATTAGAGGGTCTTTGGCTACAGGAGGCCCGGCGTGGTGCTTCTGACGCCATTTTGTTATTTCGCTTGGCCTAAACATGTGTATGTTGTTGGTTCATATGTATGTATAGTATGTACATATGTATGCATATGCTGTTAATGTTTATTTCTCATGTATTCTGACAGTTCATTATTTTGTCAGTTTTTTCCGATCACGTATTTACTACTAATTGCTTGTGTGTGTGTGTGTGCGTGATTATTTGTACAAGTGCATGTGTGTGGGGAGAGCGTACGCTTGTTGCTCATAAATTAAATGAAAGCTGGCAATGCTGCCAGTAGAGAAAGTAAAGAGAGATGGCGAAATGGCAGAGAGAAGCACACAGAGGCGCTCGCTGTGTGAGAGGCGAGTAAAAATGCAAAAATGCCCCGTAGCCAAATTGTTTATTTTAATGCGATCGTCAGTATATAAAAAGGAAAAAATCGTTCGTCATTGATTTTCATTGGAAAAGTGCTGATGAATAATGCGGCAGTTGTGTTTATTGTTGCTTTAATTGGTTTTTGCAATTTGTTTATTGCAAATGAATGTTAGCACAATTATCAAAAAATGCCTGCAACAATAGACTTAAAATTTATTTACTTACCTATCACATTTATTAGGGCGAGCAGCTCGCACACGTAATATCTGTACGCCCACCAATTGTGATATCTGCAAGATATGATTTAGTTTGTTCAAGAATTGATCACTTATTGGTGTTCCTTCTCGTTGTTGTTAAGCATTTCCCAACTTACCTTAAATTTTCCCACAAATAATCTAAAAGTAATTTCTTTTTTTGTTTTTTCTCGGCTTCGGAACAAATGCCTATGTCTAAGTCCATGATGAGTGCATGAATCTTGCCACCCTCCCAAGATTTCCACAGCCATCTTGGTGTATAAAATAATATTGCCTGCAAAGAGAGAGAATAAAGCACATTAAATTGATTAAAATAATGTAAAGGTGTCTAAATGTCAGAAATGTGGGCGTATTTTCATGGAAATTATCATTAAAAAAGTAAACCAGACGCAGCAAATAGTCCGGCGACTGTCAGATACTTGCTTAAATTGTTGCGTATTAATGAGCAAGTGACATATGCCACCTGTTTCTAGACCATAAACTGAGACAGTGTAAGCCCAGTTAACAATGCCAAAGGCATTAGTTACTTAAGATCGCTTTACATAATACAAAATACGCTAACCTTGTCATGGGTGCTTTGACTCTTTCCGAACCAAAAATCAACCCACTCAGAGTCGATTCGGTTTGATTCAGTGAATCGTTATATCGTTAAGTCGGTTCACTAGACTTGGACCCTTGACTATTGTGCAGCATCTGGTGTTTGTTAATTTGGCTGACAAGATCGGCGCGACATAAGCTTTATGGTAATACATGATTGTTTTGCTAATTTTTAACTGATGCCAAAATGTTTTGGACCACTCGATGCCACTATGAATAGCCAAGACTGTTATTTGGCTCATGTCATTAAAACAATTAGCCATGAGCTACTAGGGGAACAGACACACTAGCATTATCATATCAAAACTTATGTAGACATATATGTACATATATGTTTATATATATATAGCAGATGGACATATCATGGATATATTATGGTTTGCAATAAGTTCTATATTATTATAGCAACAGTTGTCACGAATTCTTCTTGTTTTTATATTTACATATTGCTGATGTTTGGTATATTATTATTTTGTTCTTATTTACAGATGTGCACATAAAATTCAGGCTCATAAGGTAGTTCACGCGAAATTATTGTTTTTGAAAAGTTTTTTATTGATTTGTTTATTTTTATTATTAAACATGTATAACAAAGTAAAGTTGACCTTAAAATTATAAGAAAAAAATGGCGGACGTAAAGTCGGGCGCGGACGACTTTAGGATACCCTGTACCACTAGCTTGTAATAAAGTCCGATGTCTTCACAAAAAACCAAAAACAGAAGAATTTTTAAGCAAAAATTTTTTTTTGACCGATCGTTCCTATGGGAGCTATATGATATAGTCAACCGATTTCAATAAAATTTGACACAGTGCTTAAATACCTTAAAAAAGATATGAATGCCAAATTTATTTCAAATATCTTTACAAACAAACAAAACACATCGAATTTTGTATAAAAAACGTGTTTTTGGACCGATTGGTCCTATGGGAGCTATATGATTTAGTCAAACGATTTGGATTAAATTTAGTACAGTGCTTAGGAACTATAAAATACTCACGAATGTCAAATTTGGTCCCAATATCTTAACAAACAAACGAAACACAACAAATTTTGTTAAAAAATCGATTTTTTGGAAGATTGGACCTATGGGAGCTATATGAGATAGTCAACCGATTTTGTTCAAATTTGGCACATTGCTTAAGTGGTCTAAAAAATTTCCAAACGCCAAATCTGGTTAGGATATCTTTATTAAAAAACGAAATATAGCGAATTTTTCTTTAAAAAAGTTATTTTGGCCGATCGGTCCTATGGGAGCTATATGATATAGTCAACCGATTGGAATAATATGGGATCTAATGTGAAAGTTAGATCTCTGAGATCTAGGCGTTCACACGGACTGACGGACGGACAGACGGACAGACGGACGGACGGACGGACAGACGGACATGGGTATATCGACTTCTCTATTCACCCTGATCATATTTTAGGTAACTTTGGGGTGTCTCCGACGTCTCCTTCCATATGTTACATACATTTTCGGCTTGCACAAACTTAATATACCCTTGGTACCATACGGTACAGGGTATAAAAATAAATAAATTACCAATCCAAAAATTGAACGAGAGATTAGGATTTTACAATAACCAAGTGAAATACCTTTAAAAATAAACCTTATATTAGGAAAAAAAAGTGCGAATTGCACCATTGACCAAATAGGTGCCTCATACCACAGCATTGGTCAAGGATGCTTGAAGAGGCAAGTTAAGATTACTTAGAATAGAAGACATAGCGGCTATTATGATAAGAGCACACGGAAAGAATCTTACACGGCAAAATTGGATCTACAAAATTGCAAGGCTAAGGGGGAAAATTACGAGTTACTTAGGTTACGTAGATACGACATTTAAGGAGCGCAGATTTTTAAGTTAAAGTCTGTGAGAATATGGTGGAAGTCGGATAAGTGTTAATATTTTTAGACCAACAATATTGCAAATATGGTTAAGAAATTTAATTTTATCGTTCCAAGGTAAAGGAATTTATAAAGTGAGTAGCCTAATGAGAAAAAGAACAATAAAATGCCATAAAATTATATTTCGTGTTGTTTAGAAAAAGTTGTCTGACATTAAATCAATATTGCATGATATCGAAACCATGCTGAAGAAGTGATTGCTCATCATTGTCATTTTTTGAGTAGGACAAACAAAGTTATACAAAATCCGCATGTCACACTGACGTGACATTTAGAAGTAACAAAGACAAAAATTTCTTAGGATCCCCTTTCAAGCTAAGCCAAGTAAAACGGGCAAGATATCTCTTTCAGGTTACAATAAACCAAATACCTCCTTGGATATCTACCATCAACTCATTCTCAACTATAGAAACAACAACAACTTATTTAATTTTGTTTACGCTGACGGATCTTAAAAATATAACATTACTGGGTATTCTATCACCTCTGACACTGAAATTTTCAAAGTCGATCTTCTTCTCCTTCACTCCTTAGTTTTTGCGGCAGAAAAAATAGTTATCCACTAAGCTATGAAAATAGTTTCAAATAAACGTGGCAATTTTATCATCTGCTCCGACCCACTCTCAGCAATCAAAGCAATCGATAATGAATTCAATAGCAATCAATTCTAATATACCTAGCCATACTGGCATTTAAGGCAACGAATTAGCTGATAGATCGACTTCGCTGAGCTTCTAATCTTCCCGTCATCTATCACTCGCAACATTTCTTATAACGATGAATACGAGGTTTGTTCAAAAAGTATCGCGAATTTTGTGTTTTTTCAAAAATTATTTATTTATTCATGAATATCTATTTTGTTCCCTTTAAAGTAACCCATGAGATATAATGCACTTGTGTAAAAAATATTTTTTTTATCTTCTTCAGCTCCTCCTTCGATGCCGTCATTATCTCGTCAATCGTATCGTAGTGTCGTCCTTTCATGGGCCTCTTAAGTTTAGGGAACAAGAAAAAGTCACAAGGGGCCAGATCTGGGGAATGCGGTGGCTGCGGCATCATTAGTGTGTTGTTTTTGGCCAAAAAGTCACGCACAAGCAACGATGTGTGAGCAGGGGCGTTATCGTGGTGCAAAGGCCAATTTTTGTTCTTCCAAATTGGGCAAGGTAATATTCCTTATTGACCGTTATACCCTGTGGCAAGAGCTCATGATGCACCACGCCCCTGCAATCAAAGAAAACTGTAAGCAAAACTTTCACATTCGACCTAACTTGGCGCGCTTTTCTCTGGATCAAATTTGGGTCGTCGTGGACAGAGTCCAACATCACATTACCAATGTTCATGCGAATCTGTTTTTGGTCGAAATTGAGCAATCTTGGCACGAATTTCGCGGCGACCCGTGTCATGCCCAAATCATTAATAAATATCGAATGGCTCTCAGAAACTTTTCTAACGGTGATTCGACGATTGGCCAATACCATTTTCTTCACATCAATTTTTTCGTCTGTTGTTGAAGTGCTCGAGCGTCCGGCACGCTCTTCGTCGGTCACATCTTCTCGGCCTTCTGAGAACATTTTGTACCACTGATAAACGTTGCTTCGGTCCAAGGTAGCTTCTCCGTATGCCACAGTCAACATTCGGAATGCATCCGTGCAATTTATTTCATTTTTCACACAAAATTTGATACAGGTTCTTTGATCCAATTTTTTGAATAGGTAAAAATCGAAGACGCGCCAAAACACATGAAAGCAAAGCAGCTGTCAACAATTAAGTGAACATTCAAAATGACCGAGCTTGTCGGCATAAGAGAGAGACATGAGTACCAACATAAGGCAACAAAAAAATCGTAATTCGAATATACGTAACCCGCGAAAATTTAAAATTCGTGATACTTTTTGAACACACCTCGTATTCATATAATAATCATAAAACTCTATTACAACAGACTTCAAACTGGTATAGACTATTAAACGATAACCGTGGCTCTTACCCCATTATTTATAATAATCTTTCACGACTTGACCAAGTAAAATAATGCTCACTATATGGACTCAACACTAAGCTACACCTGTTCACTATGTAACAACTCCCCAATAAAGATAACGCATATTATAGTTTCCTGCCCAGCCTCATCCCATCATCGTTCTTCCTATTTCATAAACTTGAACCGCCTCTTTGTTATCGGTAATCCAAATCAAATCAACTCAAAACTAATATTAAATTTTATAAAAAAATTTAAACTTTACCACCTAATTTAGAATTAAATAACATACATTACACGATTAATTTTAAAACAACAATACAAATTATAATACAATTTTACATTATACATTTTGAAAAAAATGTGGTACAGTCAAGGCGGTGCCTGATAGTGGAATACCCTGTACCTTTTGTCACGAAAAATTTTTTTCTGCATATTCCTAATAAAAACTTTCCAATTGAAATTCATTTTTTTTGGTGATATTCGATACTTTATGTACTGTATACCTATAAGTTCCGTACGCCTCCTTCTGACCGTTACAGACATTGCACAAATCTAGTATACCCTTTGTACCTATAGGTACAGGGTATAATTATTTGGCTGAAGGCCCTGGTAACCACGCCTTATTATTTGATATTTTTATTTTTAAGTATAAGCTATCTTTATCCCTCTATTAAATAAAAAAGTTTTTATTTTCTCATCGTTTTGAAAGTGTAGAACATGTTGTGTGTATAGCAGAAGATATTGGTTTGTCATGATTCTCATGAATAGAGAAGTCGATATACCCATGTCCGTCTGTCCGTCCGTCCGTCTGTCCGTTTGAACGCCTAGATCTCAGAGATGGTAAGAGCTAGAGTTACCAAACTTTCACATTAGATCCCATATTATTCCATAGGAGACCAGTTTATTTTATTTTTTTGATATCGGGGATAAATTATATAGCTCCCATGTGGGTGTTTGAGACGAACTCGATAAAAAAAAATGTTTTAGATGAATAATTCGTTTGTTTATGAAGATATCGTAACCAAATTTGGTATTCGAAAGTTTTTCATAGTTCCCAATCACTGTACCAAATTTGATCCAAATCGGTTGACTATATCATATAGCATCGACCAAAATAACTTATTTAAAGAAAAATTCGCTATATATCTTTTTTAATAAAAAAGATATCGTAACCAGATTTGGCGTTTGGAAATTTTTTAGACCACTTAAGCAATGTGCCAAATTTGAACAAAATCGATTGACTATATTATATAGCTCCCATAGGTCCAATCTTCCACAAAATCGATTTTTTATCAAAATTTGTTGTGTTTCGTTTGTTTTTAAGGATATTGGGACCAAATTTGAAATTCGTGAGTATTTTGTAGTTCCTAAGCACCGTACGAAATTTAATCCAAATCGGTTGACTAGATCATATAGCTCCCATAGGACCAATCGTTCCAAAAACACGTTTTTTACACAAAACTCGATGTGTTTCGTTTGTTTGTAAAGATATTTGAACTAAATTCGGCATTTAGGTCTTTTTTTAAGGTATTTAATTTATTTATTCATTTAGCTCCCATAGGAACGATCGATCAAAAAAAAATTTTTTGCTTAATTATTCTTTTTGTTTTGGTTTTTTGTGAAGGAACCGGATTTTATTGCAAACTAGTGGTACAGGGTATCCCAAAATCGTCCGCGCCCGACTTTACGTACGCCATTTTTTTACTTATGTTTTTACAAAGAAAGGAGTTTAGCGAAATGGTTAGAAAGAAGTTGAATTTGACTGAAGAGGAAATGCAAGAGCGCAAGCGAGAACAGATGAGTAAAGCATCAAAGAAGAGGTATGAGAAGCATAAAGAAGTAATTTAATTTCAAGTGGGAGGGGTGGGGGTTGGCGAGCGAAACGAGCAGGGCGCGAAGCCTCCTAGTATAGGTGTGTGTATGTACATAACTATTCTGAAATTCATAGCGTCGCGTCGCTATGAAAAGAGTAACAGTCACAAAAGCAGCAGTTGCAAAGATGCAGCAAGAACAAAGTGAAGTAGCGAGTATAAAAAGTAGCGAGTATAAAATAGAAAATAGAAAACATGGAAGATCAACTAGCGAGTATGCAAGAAAAAGTGGACGAAGGCAACAAAAATCTGCAACAATTAATACAGTTGTTAAGTGAACTAAAATTTACACCAGAAAGTTTTGCGAAAATAATACCTAATTTTGATGGCAAAAATGTGCCGGTTGAACAGTGGCTCAGTAATTTTGAATATAATCCCGAGGCGTACGAGTTGAATAAGAAGCAAATGTATGTGCAAGCGGGGGTTTTCCCAGCGCAGTTACTTTTGGAGTCTATGAACAGTTAAAAGCTGCACTTGTCGATGAGTTTAAACATTCAGTGGGTAGTGCCGAAGTACTAAGAAGCTGATGGACAGAAAGAAAAGGGCAAATTAAAATTTTCACGAGTATATTTTAAACATGAAAAAGTTCGCAGCGGTAGGCAACTTTGAAACAGATTCTGTTATTCAGTATATAGTTGATGGTTTGAATATAAAAAGTGATTTTAAATACAGTATGTACAATTGCAAATCGTATCAAGAGCTGTATGAAAAGTATATGGTGTTTGAACGAAGAGGACAAACAAAAGAAACCGTATTACAGTGGCGGCCAGAAAAACGTGTCGAGGCAAAAATTAAATCATTGATTTAACTGTGGTTCTGCTGATCATTTGAGAAAAGATTGTAAAGCGGAAATAAAGTTATTTAAATGTAAAGAGAAAGGTCAAATCGCAAAAAACTGTTCGAAAAGTGGAACAAACATTCAAGTAATAAAAGACGCGTCGCCATTGAAATCAATGAAGTTGAACAATATTGAAATTGAATGTTGTGTAGACACGGATGCCGATGTCACATTGGTGAAAGAGACAGTGAGCAACAAATTTAAAAACATTGATCTTCAGAAGTGTTATACAGCATTGCGGGACTTTGATAATTGCAGAGAAAAGCCAGCGGGTGTATTTGTGGTCACCGTCAAAGAAGACGACGCCGAGATTCAGCAGCAGTTTATAGTTGTGTTCGATGATAAGATCGAATATGATGCGCTGCTCGGACATGATTTTATATCGCAGTTTTATCACACTTCGGACGTGAACATACCGCGGTCAGCGCAGCCAAGTAGCGCTGAAATAATTCAGATAAGTATTTACTTTGAAGAAAATGCTGAGACTGATTTAAATACTCCCCAGCCTTGATAGACGACTACAAGCCAGCCAAGATAACTACTGAGTGCCCAGTGCAGCTGAAAATTGTTCCCGATGGGCAGATCATGCCGTTTCGTCAACAGCCAAATCGTCATTCCCCAGTCGAAAGTGAAACCGTGAAAAAACAAGTTAAAGAGTTGTTGATTGACAAGGTGGTGCGACGGTCAACATCTAACTTTGCTAGCAGAACAGTTATAAGGCAAAAGAAAGACGGTTCGTACAGGGTTTGTATTGACCATAGACAGCTGAATAGTATGGTACTCAAAGATTGCTTTCTGGTGCCACTGACTGAGGATGTGCTTGAAAAATTGCAAGCTTCCAAAGTTTTTGTTGTAATGGATCTTGAAAATGGGTTTTTTTGTGTTCCGATTGAAGAGTCAAGCCGAAAGTATACCGCTTTTGTTACGAAAAAAGGCCTATTTGAATTCAACATTATGTATGTATGTATTAATAAGCTGAAGATGGTTCTTGCAGAGGCAACCAAGTATGATTTAAAAATCAAATGGGAGAAATGTCATTTTCTTGAGAGAAAGGTTGACTTTCGGGTCAGTAGCTGATGTTAAAATTTGGCCAGGTCTAGAAAAAACAATGGCAGTCAAGAACTTCGCTACGCCAAGGAATGTAAAAGCAGTGCAGTCATTCTTGGGATTGCTAGGATTTTTCGTATATTTATTAAACGTTATGTAAAGAAAGATACAGTTTTTAAAGTTGAAGCAGTTGAATTAAAGGCCATTAATGATTTGAAAGATGCCCTTACACGGGAACGCTTATTGGTAATATATTGTAGAGCTGCATTAACAGAGCTGCATATAGATGCATCAAAGGATGGCTTTGGAGCGACGCAGCTACAACGGTTTGAAGGCGAGTTACACCCTGTATTTTTCAGGAGTAAAAAGACCTCGTTATGTGATTCCAAACGCCACAGGTATGTCTTGGAAGTTAAAGCCGCTTATCTTGCTTTAGAGAATTTTCGCCACTATTTGCTTGGTGTTCATTTTAAATTGGTGACGGAAATATAAAGATATTTACCGTGAAGTCGCACAATGGGTTTTGTATCTGCAAGATTTTAATTTTGAAGTCGTACATCGAGGTGGCGATAGAATGAAACATGTTGACTTTTTGAGTCGGTACCCGGTAGACATTTTGCATAATGTCTATTAAAGGGTGCACAGCAAAAAGACGATAACATTAAAGAAATTCTAAAGAGACAACCGTATGAAAACATGAAGCTGAAGGGTGGAGTTGTTTACAAGAATGTGCGGCAGCAGTTTTGGATACCTCATCTGGAGAGTAAAGTGGCGCAAGTTGCTAATGCCTGTGTGAGGTGCATCAATAATAAGAAAGTGGGAAGGAAAGATGGGCTTTTGAGTTGTATTGAAAAGGGAGATTGTACTTTATTTGCATTGCATATTGATCACCTTTAACCGATGGACGCCACTGCGAAGCACTCTAAGTATATATTGGCAATGGTCTTAGTAAATTTGTATGGTTGTTTACTACGAAGACTACAAATTGCGATGAAGTTCTCAAAAAGCTCAACGAGTGGTCGAACATTTTCGGACATCCCATTCGCCTTGTTAGTGATAGAGGATCAGCTTTTATATCGACATCATTTGAAGACTACGTGAAGTCGAACGCAATAGAATATGATTGGACAACTACTGGGGTGGCTAGAGGCAATGGCCAAATTGAAAGAGTAAACAGAACTATTTTGTCTATAATTAGCAAGCTGTCATCGGAGGATTCGTCAAAATGGTATAAGTTTGTTCCACAAGTGCAGAGAGCAATTAATTCCCATGTACATTGCACAACAAAGAGATCACCGTTTGAACTTATGTTTGGAGTTAAAATGCATAACATATAAGCGAGAGAATTATAGCCGTTCTTGAACTAGAGTTAATTGAAGATTTTGACAATGAGAGAAAGAAAATGCGTGATGAGGCTAAGTTCAAATTCAGCAGGCTCAGAAGATATACAAGGAGCAATATGACAAAAAGCGTAAAAATGAAGCCGTCTACAAGGAAGGAGACTTAGTAGTCTGGGACAGACGACGAGGATCAGAATGGCCGAATGTAAAGATAAGTAGCAAGAGTTGGCAGCGCGATCAGCTGTTGGAGTTGGCAGCGCACACAACAGCAGCGTGAGCAGAACAGAGTAGAGTCGAAAAGCGGTAGTCAAGAGCAGCAAAAGTTGTAAAGTTGTTGTTATAAGACTATATTATGCATATTAATTTAAATATATTAATAAACGGATAAACATCAATCCTACATATATATAAGATAAAAAATATAAACGGGCAAGATATTTACTGTAGCATATTCTATTATGAACAACAAACTTGGTACGTAAGAGACAGTAGAATCAAATTGCTTAAATCTTTTTTAAGAAGACATGATTGTTTTTGATAAGAGACACTGGACGTTAACAAAGTCGGCTAAAAGGATTAAGTCAGGACAGAGTACGGCGGCGTATAATATCCCATAGAAATTATTAAGGGATAGCTCAAAGTTCTCAGTAAACAAAAAAAGGACCATTTAGCGTCATCAACATATTGATTAAGATGGAAAAAAAAGAACACGAATATAAGGCTAACCAGTGCAGCAAACATTAAGCATTAACTTCAACAAAATTGAACAAACTTCATTAATGGTATAATTAACCCACAAGGCTAAAAGAATGGTAGAAATTTAGTACTTTTTAAAAAATATGTATATTTTAATGTATTTCCCTTTTCATCAAACCAAAGGCAGCATTATCTATATTCACTGAACTGAAATGAACTGTGAAATGCTGATCTCTTTGACGATTTATTTCCAACAATAAAGAGAGTTAAGGAAAAAATCAAGCATCCTGGCACTGTTCCAAAGTTGTCGATTTCTGTAACCAACATGAATTGTCTTGTGGTCTTCTAGCTTTGCAATGTAATTGCAGGATCTCGATTTTCGAAGAATATAAAAAACATAAATTCCTGCAATGCCGGTTATGCTACTGTAGCAAGTAGAAAACATCAGAATGGAACTGTATCTAACGTGCCTAAAGATAAACCTTCTAATAAGACCCTCGAGACAAAGAATTAGCTAAAAGTATATAGCACCTGTTATAGCCCGATTATATTCAGTTTACGTAATGAATATCATTCTTTTTTGGAGTGGCCAAATCATATATCGATATTTTTTACGCCAACGTGGCATCCCTGTGACCAGCCAGAACCTCCATTTTAGCCAAAACTGTTTTAACACTTTAGATGCAACCAAACGAAGTTCTTTACTAATCAACCGGAAAACGTCCAGGATCGCCGAAGGTCGTCCCCTACATGCTATCGACCCGAAGCATCTAATTCCATTTGAACAGTCATGGCAGCATCCACGTAGGCGACCGACGCTCTCAGTCGCGGTTTCTCGATTTCAGATTTTCACAGACTATTAGAAATATTAGTATCTTGGAAGACTTTCTCTGTTACGCCCAGGTTCATACTATATATTTTCACTTCATTGATTTTGAATCGAATTCGATTAGCACATTTTTGTATATAGTTTAGACGGATTTCCTGAGCTTATTATGGGCTTTACAGATGAAAATTTGTATTCAAAAAACTTAGTATGTATTAAATTTTATATTTGTCCACTAACATCTGAAGGCAATTTTTTGAAGAAGATCTATATTCTTCGTTTTTAGAGACGGTTTAAGTTTGGAACGTATTTTTTAGTTGAAAATATACTCTACAACCGAGAGTACCTCTAAGGTCCCCTGCGATTTCTACTTGTACTTTTTTTTTTATTTTAAGACCCCAATTTATTTGATTATTTTAATTATAATTTATCGATTTCAACTCTTATATTATTAAGTACATTGTTTCTGTAATAATTCAATTGTCAGGTTACTTCAATAAACTATGTACAATGGTAAACTTTACCTAATGGTAATTCACAAAGGTGAAAAAATTTGTTCTAAAAATTTCAAATTAACATTTGTTTATACATTATAATTGGTTATTAAATTATTTATTGGCCAAATGCATAAATCAAGTGAAAATCAGTTGATCGTTTAACTTAATTTTTTCGAAAAGATCATAAATGTTTTTGCAGGCATTAAATCATAAAATTTTATATTAAGAACTTATAAATGCTTTTGGCAGCCTTTTAATCACTGGCTCATAGAACACTCAATTGTTGGGTGGAGGGCTGTATACTTATTGCCGACTACAAGATATTCCAAAAGATATTTGCTAGTTTTTTGTTGTATTTCACTAGGGTATATTAATTTCGGTGTTTTGCTGGGAGCATTTATTATTCCAGCTGTTTGCGTATTGTGGCTTTTATTTTGGTTAGCTTCAAAATTTATGCTGTGCCTCGATGGCAAATATATAATAACTTGTATCGTAAATGCCAAATGTTTTTTGGTGTGTTTTTTTGGCTGCTTATTGTGGCTTTGCGGTTGCAAAGCACACATATACAGATACTCACACAGATGCTCACATAGATACATGCACACAATCACAGGTAATCCTGCAGTTAGATAACGTAGGTGTGGAGGGGCTTAGCAAAGGCTTTGTCATGTCTTTTCTTTTTCACTGTTGAGTTGTGAAATCGGAAAACTGCGGAAAATATATATTGTGTATAATAACTAAATATCGCTTGGCTTTTCATATCGCACCAATTCATGTGATGTGAGGTGAGAGTTCAGCATGTTTATGAGCAACTGTCAAAATTTTGTTTTCTTAAACATGAATATTGGATTTTAAGTGACCAGAAGCTTAAGCGTGCACAAGAATAGAACTGTGCCTATACGTAATTTCATGTTGTTTTTATTGCTTGAAAAATTTGAAATTGCCCAAGGTGAAGAAATACGCTTGTACATATATCGTTAAGAATGTCGCCAGCGCCCACTTCCGCCTTTGTAATGTGCATCAATTTAGGGTGCAACATACATATGTGCCACATTGTGCTTCCTTAAATGTTGACCATCAACAAACAGACCTAATTTGAAGGGGCAAGCTGTTGAAAATCGTACAAAATTAGATGCAATCAGTGTACATTACTGCCAGCTGGCTGCCACACCTTGCCGGAAGTGCAATGAAGCATTTAGACTTGCTTTGGGTGAAAGACCAACAGATTAAGATGCTTCGACATGCAAAATTGCTTGATTTTGGACACGATCCCTATTTACATTGAGTGCAATTCTTTTAGTTTTTCCTAACACCCAACTTTAAATTCCATCAGCCCGACGACAAGCCCAGAAAGACTAAAAAAAAAATAAAACCAAATGAAAACAAAAGCAACTGCAACAACAACATTTTCCATGAGTGGGCGGCAGTCTGGCCAAAGACTGGCCAAAGGCTGAATGCAGCGTCATAGAGATCGTTGTCGTCGCGTCGGGGCACACTCCACGTCATCATAACCGAAAACATATATCTAAAACATATGTGCATGGAGATTGCATTTGGCATGCATTCAAATTACTGAAGAACATTACATTTCCCCAAAAAAGCACATATGTATGTATTTATGTATGTATGTATATACGTACTATATAGTACTTATGCAAAAGAAGCAAGGAAATGGAGATTGCAACGAAGAGAAGCGTGCACCACAATTGCAATGAATCCGAGCGCAGTGTTTTGATGCTGCATAGTGGGAACGCAGTGACTAGAGATATGGTAAAAATGGAAAAGGCAGCTTTATTTGTTAGGAATTCTAATCATTCAAATTTCATATCGAGATCGTGATGGCTGTGTGATTACTCCGAAAAATATTTTATACAGGTGTTTAAATAAATTAATTTTTATTCAATTTTATGCAAGAGCGAGATAAAAATGTAGATATTAAGTAGAGCTCAAGCAAAGTCATATATAATCTTGTCTTGACAGTTTAGGGTGGACCATCAGTTTGTTTGGTTCTTAATACTCCTAATTCGGAAAATACCGGTTGAAAGTGGTCGTAATTTTCTTCCGTCTGGGCGTGCGCGTAAATTAGGCTGAGATTGAAAAATCTAGCCTTGACACGGATTGCAGCCAGCCGTTCACATATAGGAGTGAGTCTAGAGACGTGGTGACGAAGTCTCCGGCTGATCACGAATCCGCATCCGAATTCGCGTCTCTCGGCATGGCAGCTATAGTAGATATCACAGTTTGTTTGCTTAGAGCAACCTTGTTCTATCCATCTCATTTCCTGGATGGGGGTTATATCAGCCTTAATTTTTTCGAGGGCATCCGCCAGCTGGATAGAGGCACCTTCCCCATTGAGGATTCGGATATTCCAGGTGCATATCCTCAAATCGTTGTCCTTTCTCATTTTTGCGGTGGTCGTCAACATAAGGGGGGATTTTATCCGAGGCTTTGGTTGTGGTTTTCATTGGATCTTTTTTTTACGAGGCGGGTGCCAAACCCTGCGCTCAACCGTTTAACATCCGGGTGACTCGCTGCACCCTTTAGATTACTATTTAGCGGATGCTAAGATAGTTACCCAGGAGGCGCCGCGAGGAGGCTGTGTGTCAACTTGCAATCATTTGAGACAGAGAACGCTCTGGCAGTCGACAGGTTGACAGCAATCAGAAGCTTTGCTCTGTACAAATGAAAGCCAGGCCTCATTCATGGCAAATAAGATACAAAATGTTAACAAAAAATGGCGTACGTAAAGTCGGGCGCGGACGACTTTGGGATGCCCTGTACCACTAGCTTACAATAAAATCCGGTTCCTTCACAAAAAACCAAAAACAGAAGAATTTTTAAGCAAACCTTTTTTTGACCGATCGTTCCTATGGGAGCTATATAATATAGTCAACCGATTTCAATAAAATTTGACACAATGCTTAAATACCTTAAAAAAGGATCTGAATGCCGAATTAAGTTCAAATATTTTTCGTTTGGGCGTGGCATTTGTGATTTATTCAAGGTAGTTTGTTCTGAGCACCGATATTTCGGTGAAAGGAAATATTATCTTTTGATTCGGCGAAGTTTAAGCTCACTTTCCAACCACGCGCTACCAACTTGAAAATGTTCGCATGGGGCAAAATACGCTACTAAGTCTTAGGCAAAATGCGGGACGCTTTTTTGTTTTGTTTTGCTTTGTTACTTTAAGACCTCGCAAAAATCTGTCAACACTATGGTAGAATTATGGAAGTAAAATATTCACTCCACTGAAACCTTATGGTCTAAGCGAAAAAGCCGACTTCATGCCGGACGAAGTGACTGAGCAGCCAGAGCCAGCTGATGGGACTTCTGCGCTGGATCTAGCGGGCGATGCGAGTGACCGAACCAGAGGCACACGAAGAGCCTTATATTGATCGGGCTCACGCCTCGATTCGCGCGTACCCAAAATCTCGACGAGGCCCACACAAATTTTACAAACTTCATCTTTTCAGAAAATATGCGCATCAGGTGGTAAGATTTCGTATCTCTAGCTGTTATAGTCCCCAAGATCCGAGGTTTTGATAAGCATATTGGTATACAGGACTTAGGGTCTGCCCCAATAATTGAGAAAGCACCTCCAATTACATAAATGGCCAGTAAGAAGCTCAAGATTAAGTTCAGTGGTGCCAAATTAAATGGTTGAATTATTTTACTCTACTTTTTGGGGCACGGGTATTGTAGATTTGTGGCAGACCGAGGCTTGCCAGACCTTAACTTTTTTGTATAAAGCTTGGATCTCAAGTAAATTTCAAAAGCCCAATATTCAGGAAGCATGTTTAAGGTCGAATAAAAACTTCAAAAGAAACCAACAAAAAACAGTCATTAATAATCTTTGTAGAGTCAAGAATTTTGGGTTTGAACTGAAGTTAATTAAACTTAATTTCAGGGAGCTTGTGCATGCAAAAGCCAAAACAGATGCCGACGCCGATGCCTATGACGATGACGGGGACGCCATCAATTGACAATGTGGCCAAGTTCTGTTTTTTTTTTCGACTGCTGCAGCTGCGGTTCCCTATCTAAAAATACACACGCACAAAAGTCAAACATAAACAAATGTCCATGCAAGATGACGGACCCACCACCAGTCCGTCCCGGTCGCAATCGCAGTCGCAGTTGCTGTCCCAGTACTAGTGCCACTCCTATCCAGCCAGCTAGGCGGACTTTTTGTTTCAGAAATGCTTTGGCATTCTGCCAGAATTATTATTTTACTTTTATGTTTGTCTGCGCTATTTCAATAAATATACAAGTGAAAAAAAAAACAAAAAATGAAATGAGCCAGAGCCAGATCATAGAGGGAATAGGAATATGCCGATTTTTGACATATCTGTGGGGCCTCAGTTTAAATTGTTGATCGATACGTTCGATCGCTTGGCCGTCGTTGGATTGATGGCCCCAACGAAGTTGCAGCCGTTTTGGCTGGGTTGGTTTGCTTTTAATTTTTATAGCTGCATTGTGCGCTGGCCCCCAGCTTAATGGCCTGCCCATTAGCATTCCGACCAACAAACAGATGCCCGACGGTCAGAACATAACATATCTGTCCGTGTGTGTGCTGTCATAGCCTGTATTTCCTGATCTTGTTGGTTCGTTCTATAGAAAACTTGGTAATTGGGCCAGGTGTAGATTTTGACTTTGGATTTTTATGGATTTGTCCATGTTATCGTTTATTTTATTTCTGTTTTTTTTTTAACTTATAATATTTATGGCCCAGCCTTTAGTTAATGTGCCTTAGAATGTAAAGTATAAACTAAGTATTGTATAGAGCGTGTTATCTTAGAAAGCTTCATCTCTGGTTCTGTTTTTTTTTATTCTATCTCTATTATTAAATTTACAAATTAAAAGAGCTGCGGAGTATAAATTCAAAAAGCGTCTACGCCTCATTAAGAAGGGAGAATACCATAATAAATTTATTTATAGGTATTTGGGTGACTATGACGGCGACATCTATAATCGTTTTGTGACACTAACCGAGAAACGAGCGCAAAACCAAATCCCACAATACTCTGCCTTTTTCCTCAAAGACAGATACAAAACCAAAGTCGACTGCGACTGCGATGTCAGCGTCTGCGTCGACGTCTGCGTTCATTTTCCACGTTCTCGTTTACGGAACGTACGTGTGATAAAAATATACATTAATATTTGTACATTGTTAGCGGGAAGATATATTATTGTGTAACCTGCTCGAGATGCTCTTGCTTAAACGTGACGTCACAAAGTATGATGACGCCGAAGACGTCGGCGGACGCGTACCGCGTCGATACCGGCAACTTTACTCGCCGCCTAATGCGATTCATGACAGAATCAATCTTTTTAAGCGCAGTCAGCAATTACCTTTGACAGGTAGCTGGTCTCCATATGACACTTGTGGCCCAATTTGCTTAGCCCCACGGCGCCACTTCTTTTTAAATACCCTGTAACAATCAAATGGCTTTAGTAGTTCTATAATGGATTTATGGATTTATGTAAAAGTGTGTTGTATGCTGAGAAATGGTCAATAAATCAAAATGAACTACCATTGAATCATACAGGTTCTGAATCATTCCGTTGCATTGATCGGTTTTAGATTTGGCAAGACTATACGATTTATTGTTGATCACACTAATAAATAAAGATTTAGAGGCATTTGTTGTGGCAATTATAGATTGAAATACTAGAAGTCGGATGCAACATCCACCATTTCATAATTTTTCAATAAAATATTAGTATATTCTACATCTGAAATTTTGTATATTTGACAAAGACCCATGCCAAAAAAGTAAAAAATTAACAATAGATGATCACAACAAATTCTGATTTTCCAAGTTCCCATATAATATTAGATTCTTAAAGATTTATGTAATACGAAAACAATCAGCAAATGATGTGGCAAACAATCTGTCGGCATAGATTAGGGCAACGGTTATCGAAGGCCATGTTATTAAGTCTTCCAACTTAAAACAGACCTTTCAATCTGCCACAGAGCTATATTGAGGCTCTGAGGTTTACAAACTACAACAGTAATGGGTTACTTTTTCTAACTTCTGGATCTTTTTGTGGCGGGATAAGGTGTGCTAAGGTATACTAAACACCTATCCCGTCTTTATTGCCTGGGTAGGTGTACAACTTAGGCTTAAGCAAACGAGAGTTTGGGTGCTCTAATAATATTTTTCTTATACAGGCTTTATTAAAAAGTGTCCTTGCTATTTGTAGTAACTAAAAATTGTTCATTAATAAATTGCACAAATTTTAATGTTTATTGCCTTTCGGAGAACACAGATACAAAACTTCAATAAATACCATTGTCTATATTCAATATGGAAGCACGAGGACTTGATCTTCAACAAATATAATCTGCATTTTCCGCATTATAAGTGGGACCTAGCTTAAGGGTAGTAGTTGAAGAATCACACAATCGAGGCTTTACATTGTTTAAAAGGCAAATCTACCACTAACAAGGAGTTTCTACGACATGCTACTATACGCGTACAGTAAACCTGGCCACCCTGGCGCTCTCTTACAAATCGTATAACAAGACATTATTTTGCTACAAAATGTGCCCGATATTTATGGACTCATATCAAAGATTTGTACAATATGTAATAATGATTTACTCTTACATTTTTCATATGTACACGCGGCGTATACGTCACCAAAAATGACCTTGCGCTTGTGTGTATGTGCTCCGTAAGTGAAATATTCACAATAGCAATAAAAGCAACAAGACGAACTATTTTCTTAAAGAATTTTCATTTTCTTCTTGTTGTTGTTGCTGCTGGTGCTGTAGACGCATTCAAATTGCTCGCCTGCCATGTTTCATAGACCAACAACCAACACAAAGAACCGAAAAATCGAAAAAAAAAAATAGCACGAAAAACTAGGAAAAGTAGCACAAATATTTGGAAATTGAAATTTGAATTAGAAATGAAAGAAAAAAAGCCAAAATCTGACGCGTTAATATGTATCTCAATAGGCACTACGCCTGAGTATCTGTGTTTACGTGCCTTTGTGATATGCGCTTGTGGGTGTGTTTATATGTTCATAAATTGTAAGCACACACAAAGCATAAAAAGCTTAATTAGTCAATCCATCAATTTCATTCAACGCCTCGCATAACTATAAACCAATGTGATTTGTCAGATGACCAAAAAGCCAAGAATATTATAGCCAGAAACAAATCAATGAATTTAATTGAAAAATGTTAGCCACAATAAGTGCAAGCATGTTTACGTTTTCGGCAGCTATTATTGACGGGATTTCAAGCTGAAAGTATTACAATATTTACCTTATGATGATGAGGTTAAGCTTTTGTCCGCAATACGTATTTTACAAATTGAGTAAATAACTTAAACTGCGATAGGACTCTTTAAAAAGCTCGGAATGGCCAATATAGCGAAAAACCATCATATGTCCTTTCAAGTATTTCCATTCGTTTCGTTCAAAAATTTTAATACGAAACTACGAAGCTTTTGAGCCTTTTTATTTTCTACAATATTTTAAATTTTACAAATTTTATCTATTAATGGATATCTGTGAATTCTTCAAAATTCCCTTCTGGCGTTGGGTATCATTGATTCCGCAACCGCTAGCTGTCTAGTCGGATACCAAAATATGTTATGAAAAGCCGATTATGGTCTATAAGGCTGATTCAATGTTTTAATTGCTCAATAACTTTTTTATGTAAGCCAAAGTGTAAGGGTTTGGTTTAAGGCGATACATTTTCGCCCTAACTTCTGGAACGTCCCTCACTACGAAGTTGTAAGTTTATTTTGATTACTTTGGTTGTATTTTTCAGTCAAATTCTTGTACCAATCGACACAAAGGAAAGTCAAATGTATTTTAAGACACATACATTGTCGGCGGGGGATGGGTAACCCGATTGTAAGGAAAAGGGAGAAGAAAATTGCACAAATTTAATCGTCACCATTTCGATAATAAGAAATCTTCTATCGTAGCTTAGGCTATGATATAAGAGGAACACTGATACTTCAAAAAAGGGAGAAACAATTGATGTAACACCGATAGGAAAACAATTGTAACTTTTGTCTAAAGCTTTATGTGACCGAAAACAAATTCAAAAATCAACGATACATTATATTCGGTAAATCATTAAAACAATGAATACTTAACTCTTTATCAGATTTAAAATAGAATTAGTTGTCACCAAAAAATTTAGTAGCTACCATATCTGAGATCTACTGCGACTATCGACCACTCAAATCACCCTGATCAAACTTTATGTTGAAGATACTTCCGGCTGGTAAAAACTTATATACCCTTGGCATAAACAGGTAGAGGGTATCAAATGGATATTGACTTATTGATGTAGTTAGGTAGCTGGATTAAAAAGAAATAAAAATGTAATAAGGGAATTTAATTAATTTTAATTTCAAGTTGTACTTATATTATTTGGAATATTTTCAATTATTTCTTTTCTGAATCAAAACAAAAAATAACAGGTGCAACTCAAATCGCAAACACAAACACTGCACAATCCTTGCATAAAAAATGGCGGACGTAAAGTCGGGCGCGGACGACTTTAGGATACCCTGAACCACTAGCTTGTAATAAAGTCCGATTTCTTCACAAAAAACCAAAAACAGAAGAATTTTTAAGCAAAAATTTTTTTTTTGACCGATCGTTCCTATGGGAGCTATATGATATAGTCAACCGATTTCAATAAAATTTGACACGGTGCTTAAATACCTTAAAAAAGATCTGAATGCCGAATTTAGTTCAAATATCTTTACAAACAAACGAAACACAACGAATTTAGTATAAAAAACGTTTTTTTGGACCGATTGGTCCTATGGGAGCTATATGATATAGTCAACCGATTTGGATTAAATTTAGTGCAGTGCATAGAAACTATAAAAACTCACGAATATCATATTTGGTGCCAATGTCTTTACAAACAAACGAAACAACAAATTTTGTTAAAAAATTGATTTTTTGGAAGATCGGTCCTATGGGAGCTATATGATATAGTCTACCGATTTTGTTTAAATTTGGCACATTGCTTAAGTGCTCTTAAAACTTCCAATCGCCAAATCTGGTTATGATATCTTTATTAAAAAACGAAATATAGCGAATTTTGCTTTAAAAAAGTTATTTTGGCCGATCGGTCCTATGGGAGTTATATGATATAGTCAACCGATTTTGATGAAATTTGGTTCAGTACTTGGGAACCATAAAAACTTTTAAATACCAAATTTGGTTATGATA
Organism: Chymomyza amoena; assembly: GCA_037043745.1. NCBI lineage: Eukaryota > Metazoa > Arthropoda > Insecta > Diptera > Drosophilidae > Chymomyza > Chymomyza amoena. The sequence goes on from JBAMAX010003187.1 coordinate 40,243, forward strand.
TCTTCATGAACAATCGAATTATCCATCTAAAACCTTTTTTTTTGTCGAGGTCGTCTCAAACACCCATATGGGAGCTATATAATTTATCCCCGATATCAAAAAAATAAAATACAGTTGTCTTCTATATCTTCTAATATGGGATCTAATGTGAAAGTTTGGTTACTCTAGCTCTTACCATCTCTGAGATCTAGGCGTTCAAACGGACAGACGGACGACGATCTGTGGTAATATCGACTTCTCAAGGCACCCTGTTCATACTTTTAGGTAACTTGGCTTGCACAAACTTAATATACTCTTTATACCATACGGTACAGGGTATAAAAATCATTGTAAGTCATGATTTATTTTCATAAATATTGTTCAAAAAGTATTATTACTGAAATTTGGTACATATGTTCGGGAAGAGTGCACCAACACAACAAAACAAAAAAAAATCGATAATCGAAAATACGTTGCCCGCGAAAACTGAAAAGTCACATTATTTTTTGAACACACCTCGAATATGTAAAAGACAATAAATTACAAGCCACATATATTATATTAAATTTGTACGAAAATTTAATTGATATATCTTCGAAAGTTTCATAGCTACGCTCTCTCTCAACTAGCTTGTTAACCATCTTATACCTAAGAGCGACTTTTTTTGGGTTCCTCGGTGCGTAAACTTGATTTTAGTTTTTTAATAAATTTATTGAGTGACAGTCAAAGTTATTATTTCCGAAATTTAATTTAGTGAAAAACAGTAAAGAATAATTGTTCTACAAAGTGAATCCAAAGAACAACAAAATAAAATTATAATATTGCTTATGAAGTAATTAAAACAAATATTTCTATATGTTTATAAACTTGCAAAAAAAATGAGTTTAGTTCGCTATAGATTTTTGCTTAAGAATCTTCCAACGAAAAGTGTACCTCGTGTAGAGGCGGCCTGGGGACAAGTAGCAGTTGATCTTGAGTTGATCTTGAGTTGATCTTTCAAAAGGGCTTATTTGTAGATACCGGATTCCATTAAAATTTATTAAGTTCACATTTAACACATTTTTTAAGAATCAATAAGCTCATTTTGAGCTCAGGTAGCTTGTTTGCTGTGTTCCTGTAAGTCAGGAACACGGTTATTTGCTGGAAATGCAAAGTGGACTTATGTTTTTATCAGCACGTTTGTCTATAATAGTTTTAACATAAATAAAAATAAATATTGTATGTAGAAATAATGTATTGTAAAATGTTTCCTTTAATTTTTAAGATAGTCTAGTTATGGTTTTAGGTTCCAAAACTCACTTTTAATGTTGGGAGCTAAAAGGTTAAGAATTTAAATACATAACGTTAAGAAAAAAGAAGTGTGCACCGACCACTTCCATATGTAAAAGACTCTATTAGTGTGTCAGAAGTTACTTTCAGTGGCAGCTCTTATGCGTCGAGGAGTTGGAAGAAACTATGAAAAACAGCTTTTAGTACTCAAGATATAAGGTGATTTAATCTAAATTGACTTAAAGTAGATGTTAATGGTTTAATTTAAATCTTATATATAAAATTCTTGTGTCACAATGTTAGTTACTTTACTACTTCGAAACGGCGGGACCGATTCTCATGAAATTTTGTGTGCCTATTGGGTAGGTATGTGAATCGGCCAACATCTATTTGTTATATCCTTAAGTGATAAGGGTTGTCCACCCTTAACATTTTTGTTTTAAGTTTTGGACAATTTTTTTTAATGTTACCGTCGTAATTAATTAATGATATAAACATTTTAAGGAATATATTATAATAAATTATAAAAATTAATGTTTGGGGTTTTGTTATTTTTATATTCCCTCATCATTTACAGCGCTTCATACCTCTTTCACTCATATAACACATCCTTAAAATAAGTTAGTTATTTTTTTCTACACTTGAAATTACCAGAAATAAGCTAGTACTATATATGTATAATATAGAAGCAGATATACAGGGTGCGCCATTTGAATGTGGTCGATGAAAATATTGACTAACTTTGACAGATTTCAAGCGATTGACGTCGCCGAACACATTTTGGAAAGGTTATTGCATTACAATTTTAACCATGAATCGATTCACGCCCAAAGAACGCGCGGAAATAGTGACAATGTTCATTAAATGTAATTGCCCGATTTTTGGGAGCGAATTTTAATGACTGATGAGGCTCATTTCATGCTATCTGGCACTGTAAACAAAACTGTTGCATTTGGGGGAAAGAAAATCCTCATACTATCCATCAAACTCCACTGCATGATCAGAAAGTGACTGTTTGGGCCGGTGTCTGCTTCAATATTTCCATCGACCACATTTAAATGGCGCACCCTGTAGGTATATATTGGTTGTTGTCTGGGCTAACCAGCTTTTCACTGATGATAATAATTTGATAAATATAATGGCTTAGTAATATGTAATGACCAACTATTTGGCATTTACATTTGTAGGGGATTTCTTGTTAGTTTTCGCATCGGAGGATCTTAGAGATAAAGATACTCTCGCTTACCTGAAAGAATAGACAAAAACACACCCACTGATAATATTTATAATGCTTTTTATCAGCAGCATCACCATCGGAATTGCCAATGCCTGGATATGGTACCGAAACGCCTTGTTTCTTTGAGAATAGACTCCTCAGCGTATACGTTGATTGTATCCAACAATAAGTGTTGAGCACATCCTCTGGAATATCTTTTGTGTGTACACAATCAATTGGATTGCCAACATATTGGCGTGTGGTTATAATTAGAGAGAATGACATCAGAATCATCACAGTTATTGAGTAGTGGAGGCGGAATACTATCGAATCGGTTTTAACGTGACTGACCTTTACAAGGTTTTTCAATCCACGAAATATATCTAACATGGTTTGTTAAACGGGCAAAAAGAATTATTATATACGTTGTTTTCTCTTTTTTGTTGTTGTTTTTTTTTTATATGGTGTGTGTAGGTGTGTCGATCGTCGTTTGAATGATTTTTATTGATCTTAAGTGAAAATTATGTTCTTTAATCTTTGATTTCAAGATTTTCTTTTTACTTTTTGCGGACCAGGGGATAATATTTATTTATTGAATTTTTTTGTTGGTTACTTTATAGCTTTGGTTATCGATGCATTGTCTGGTATATTATTTTGCCCGCTTTTTGTTGTTGTTTTAGTTGTTGTTGTTGTTGTGGTGTTTGTTGCACGTTGGATGATTCAAATGCGTCGAGGTTGGCGTGCTTTCTCTTGCGCGGCAATCCCATCATCAGCGCGATTTCTGAAGTATGCGTATACGTATCCGTATCTGTATCTTTTGCTTTGATACAACTCAAACGCTGATTGAAACCGTTTTTAGCTATAGAATTCCAATTCACAGAACTAAACATTTTTAAGTTAATTTGTTGCCTTTTAGTATATTGCTATTGCTATTCTAAAAACTTGGAGCACATTTACGCGCAGCACAAAACGACCCATCGTTTACATATCTACAAGTATTATCGCCTTGAAGTATCTCAGGTAAAACACTATAAATCGTTTCAAAAATATATATGTATACCATAAATCAATAGTAATAGAAAAATACACTTAAAATCAAATCACAACTCTTTGGTTTTTTCATGTGCTTCTTCTACTCACGGCACAATTGTTCGTTCAATATTTTCTCATTGATAGCCTTAGGCTTTCCAGTTCTACTTATTTTTTTGTTTATTGAAAAGCAATTGGAAATATTTACTCTTTATTTGCTACAGACTCGTTCGAGCCACCATGTAGAAATATTTATTTTAGCGGTAGCTTTATATTTCAATCCATTGAAATTTCGTTAACAAAAAAAAAATTAAAAACAAAAAGAGGCGAAGCATATAAATAAAATGTGGAATTAAATGAGGTAAGAGAAGGTGGGTGACAGAGCTCCTGAGGCTGGCGGAGGGGCCGCTGCTTTGTTAATAAACTTATAACGTGTTGAGAGGGGTCGGGGTGGGGGCGCCAGCAGTTTTCGGAGTACCTCCAAAGTCTACATGTTTCAAATGAACTGTAAATTTAAAAATTGCAATGTTTATAAACAAATTGTTATGGGTCGAACATCATAAAGAAAAGCACAAAAACACAAAAAAACGGCAAATGGCTAACAAATTGCGTATACGCACACGTGGCCCCTACATATGGCCCAAAAATCATGCAAAGTCAAAGGCGAAGGCTGCAAAACATTGAAGCTTTCTAAACTACATAGATCTATCCCACTGCCAGAGACGAGAGACCCCATAGTCCCATCTTCTGCTCATAGTTCTAGCCAAAACAAAGCATATTCGGTTTTGCGCAAGAAATTCTTGTTATTTTTTTGTGTTTTTTGTTTATAAAATCGTTCGATTTTAGTTTAGTTGTTGGCTTTATTTAGTTCGGGGCATATCTCCTCTGCACTCATCGTAGTACATACGTATATAGGCATATAGGTATGACTAGAAAGGCCGCTCGGGGCGCATTGCACTTGACATTTCTACAAATATTTGGGTAAATCGACTGGAACGCTCGGATAATCGGATGCTCGGCGCTGGCTGTCTGGCTGACTGCTTGGCTGCTCGGATCATCGGCAGCTAGATTGTGAAATATTCCAGGCATTTTCAATGATAATGAAATTGACTGTGACTGGCCATTATCTTAATGTTGTAGATTTTGTTGTTTAGTAGATGCTGCTCTGTCTACAGGTAAATCAATGGCACATGTTTTTGTTGTTGCTCGATTTGTTTATTTTCTCTTGGCGTGCCTAATTAAGTCGCGCCCCAGAAAATATAGAATAGATCCGGAATGCGACAACCAAGTACAAAGCATCATAATCTAAATTTAACATTCAAACATATGTGGAGCTATTAATATAATAGTTAATTATCTAGAATTAGATATAAGAACAACAAATGCGGAAAAAGTAATAATTATTTATGACTAATTGGGTTTTCCTAATCGCAGACAAGTTAGAGAAATTGAAAATTCACAAGAAATTCGTTTCTAGCTTAAGAAATACATATGTATGAATAATATTATTCACGGCAGTCTAATGAGCTATAAATGAAATCTAACGCAGTTTAATCCAAAAAAATCCGAATCATAAAATTTTATTATCTCTGCAATTGTAATGTAATGCTTTGTAAATGTTCTCCCGAAATACAACAAAAATACTTTTCTACAGTTTTCAAATATTCCACGCTCAAATTGATTTTAATTTTTGATCAAAGTAAAAACGAAAAGTTTTAATTGCTAAGGACTTGCAATTTGAATCTGATAGATTAAATAGCTGATCGTTAGACAAAAAAAAAAGTATTGTCGAAGGAGCTGCCTCATTAAAATGCAGTCAGACGCACTTTTTACTTTTATACCCTGCACCCTACGGTACGCAGGGTATATTAAGTTTGTGCAAGACGAAGGTGTATGTAGAAAATTTTCAGATCAGATGCGTAATTATGAGACATCTTTATTTTATATTGGTTTTCTATTGGGGATATATTGTGTATGGGTGTTTTAGATGATATAAAGATATCGTTAACTAATTTAGCAATCGAAAGTTTCTTACAGTCCACAATCACATTGGCGTGATTTGATCAAAATCGGTTGACTATATCATATAACACCCATAGAACCGAGTCTTTAGAGAACTTAACTTATGAAATATCACACTCCAAGTACTTAAAATAGTTAACTCATTTCCAACAAGCCGTAAAAGCATAATGCTTTGTTTTTCAGTTACGACTCGTTTTAGCATTTTGCAATCGTAAAAAGACTTTCAACGCTTTGAAACTAAGAATAATAGAATTTAATATATCATCCAAAGTAAGTGTGAGTCCGAATTTGAAATTAGAAAATAATAACTACAACAATACAAGACCAAGACAGGGGAGAAGCAACAAAACTATGACGACTAAAAGTTTGGCGGAAAAACCACAACTAAATGCTCTGTATGAATATATATAAAAATAAAATAAAAGCTAAAAAAACTAAGACGGAAAAATAACACAGGTCTACAAATACAAGGGTCATGTGAGTTGTTGGAAAGCTAAGGGTTATTTCCGAAGTAATTTGGTGCGTAGAATCCAAATCCGGCGTCAGAACTGGCCCATCACGTCAGGATTTTAAGATATATGAGGTTATGTACCCAAAAAACGGCGTTTCTTCCTACTTTTGAGGTTATGTGCAGGACGCAAAAAATTTTTGCGGTCTTTCTCTCCAGTTACATCATTTAGTACAACTCTTACCCTTTAATTTAAGGGTTCAAGAGATCAACTACGATTTTTTTTCGCAAAGTTATGGCTTTTCGAAGTTACGAGATATAGCCCTTCGACGTCATTAGCATTTGCAATAAGCCTTTGAGATAACACAGGTCAACATGGTTCAGTTGTTTGAAAGCTAAGAGTCATTTCCGAAGTAATTTGGTGCGTAGAATCCGAATCCGGCGTCAGAACTGGCCCATCACGTCAGGATTTTAAGATATTTGAGGTTATGTTATTTTTTGGGTACATAACCTCAAATATCTCAAAATCCTGACGTGATGGGCCAGTTCTGACGCCGGATTCGGATTCTACGCACCAAATTACTTCGGAAATAACCCTTAGCTTTCCTACAACTCACATGACCCCTGTATTTGTAGACCTGTGAAATGCTAATGACGTCGAAGGGATATATCTCGTAACTTCGAAAAGCCATAACTTTGCGTAAAAAAATCGTAGTTGATCTCTTGAACCCTTAAATTAAAGGGTAAGAGTTGTACTAAATGATGTAATTGGAGAGAAAGACCGCAAAAATTTTTGCGCCCTGTACATAACCTCAAATGTAGGAAAAAACCCCATTTTTTGGGTACATAACCTCAAATATCTCAAAATCCTGACGTGATGGGCAAATTCTGACGCCGGATTCGGATTCTACGCACCAAATTACTTCGGAAATGACTCTTAGCTTTTCAACAACTGAACCATGTTGACCTGTGTAATTTAAAAAATAGGTAGTTTTTTGGTTTTTCTGTTTATATACACTTTTGCTGCGATTATTTTACCATTGTCAAGCAGTTGGCACCACTAGAAACTTTAAAAAAGAGATTAGACTCAGGCTCTATACAAATTTACACCATAAAATTCAAGAAGTCATTTGAAAATGTTTTTGGAGGTTTTAAACTCATTATTTGAAGACGAAAAGAGATTGATGGAGCTGCAAATTTCGGTAAATTTCGGTGTTCACAGATTTTGGTTAGAGAATATGTCATCATTACTATCCTTAGGAACGCTTTAATCCGTATACGTCTAAAACTATTATAAAGTCAACAACAATTATTTATATAGGCTTTTCGTTTTAGGATGAACTTTTCAACTTAGTAGTCAACACTTTTTGACCATCAAATTTTAATCCAAAACAATTCATGTATGTGACAAAAACATCGTTCAAATCAAGTCCCACATATGCTAGATATTAGCAAAAAAAAAAATGAGTTCTTATAAATAATTCCACAAACTAAAGAGTATTCACACTTCGAGAATTTGTAGCTTTTCTAGTTATTTTTTTAATTTTTTTTTTTAATTTGTACATAGAAACATTTCTACAATCACATCTGTGCCGATGTGAAATCAGCGATACAGTCTTGTTAGTTGGTAATCGGGTGGGCGTGGTGGATGTGAATCCAAATCTGAATCTATATGCGAACGAGAACGTGGCCAAAGTAGTGGGAAATTCTGGCTGATTGAACATTGAGATATTCGTGCATGGCCAAAATACGAAACTCATGCTAAATTGTTGTTGAGCGTGTGTTATTGTAGCTTTTGACCACATCGTATAAACACATGACCAGGCCACAGTCAGTTCATATGTAGCGTTTATTTACTTTGTAAGGTTAATTATGAACAAGAAGAATGGCTACGTCGGCGTCAACGTCTGCGTCAGCAGCTAAAGCGGCAGACCAAATGACTCTCCTGCATATAAATAATACACCATAAAAAAAAAAAACCGACAGCAACAACAAATTGGGGCTACATAATGTTCACAAAACAGTTTTCCAACGCAGAGTAGCAACAAGTCATACGATGAGGCGTTGGAGTGGGAGGAGGTGGAGAATGGGGGGGGAGCAGATTTTTAGTAGAACTGAAAAGCTCGAGTCTTTTTGGAAAATATTCAACGAAAATCTTATGATTCTGTTAAAAATCACATTGTTTCGTTCAGAAGAGCTTACGCGAGGACGCGTTTCTTAAAGATCATTATGGCGATTAGTACGTGCTGCACTCTCGCAGAATTTGCCACATATTGGCGTCGAATCAACGCACAAAAAATCCAGAGCAAAAATCACTACACTCAAAAAAAAAAAAAGAAAATAACTGAATAAACAGTGTATTGCTTCGCGTCAAAGTCTTTGTCGTTGTTCGATTCGTGTTTGCTTGCTAAGCTAGATGTGCTTCTATTGCCGTTCCCGCATCCGAGATCACACCGGAAAAACGAGCGCGCGTTCACTTTGCCAACGTAACACACACTGCGGCCAAGGCACTGACATGACCATCAGTGGCCTCCTCTGCATTGGGACGCCAAACGGCTGCTGCCGCTGTCGCAGCTGCTTCCACTGCTTGATGCTGCTTGCCGCTGGTCCGCGCTGTCAGCTGGCCGTTCTCTGCTGGTTAGACTATTTGAGTTAATGAGTTCGCGCAGCAGCTGCTCGCAAATAGCCACGGCAGATCTCTCTCTCTGCGAACCATGCACACTTCCGTTGTGAATGTGTGAGAGTGTGTGAGAGTGTGTGAGAGTGTGCCGGTGAGAGAGTGCGCGTTGTTGCGTATAAATGTTTGCTTTAAACAACAATGGACGACGAAAACATTCTTGACGGTTATTGTAGTTGTTGCATCAACAACAACAATATTTTGCCCATTACAAGTCTGTACTTGGATTGAAACCCTATCCATTAGACCTTTTTTGGCACACTGGTACACAAATATTTGTGCCAAATGTTGGAAAAAGTCAATTCAATAAAGCAATAATTTTAAATTTTGATTTTTTTAACTTGAATACTAATGCACTGCAGTCAAGAAGATATTAATTAAAAAAAAAAGATCATATTCCTTATTGGCAATTTGGCCAGGTCTAAAAAAGCGCAGACAATAAAATTGTATCACAGGCCATAATTTAGAAATAGTTCTTTACTTCCCTTCCATTTTGTATACTGACAGCTATTGAATGTTTTGATTTGAAAGATACAAGATAAACTAAAACCGAAACTCCCTAAACTTAACCGAAATAATAATAAATTACGTATTTTCCAATATAGAACATGTTTTATTTACTTATGTTTTCAAATACCAAACCTTATGGCAACTTTGTAAATAAGGCCTAGTTATAATGGCGGTTAATTAACAATAATTCAATATGATGTAAAAATGTTGTTTCTTCTCGATTCTAATTCTTATTTTCTTCCAAAATACATTTCTTAGTTTCAATTTTTTAGTGCAGAAAAAATTTTTTTTCATTAGCCTTACTTATGGCAACGTATGCTTATTCAAGAACAAACCGCCTAGACTTGGTAGTGATAGTCGCTCCGATGGGACCCACGAGCAGGCACGTCGATTTGATTAATCCACCAACTCCTCGACACGTTGCCACACCCAATGCATTACAAATTTGTCTAGGGAAACCGATGCAGCTTCGTAGGTGGCGTGTAAGACACCGTCACGGCATCCCAATTTTGAACTCATTCGAATGCACTTGCAACCACTGTGCAAATGGTCACTTTCTCTATTCACGCTTGCCAAAGCAGAGTAACCGAACTATCAGACGTCGTATTATGGAATATGTAATATTCTCGGCTATCATAGGGAAAAAACAACAGCGACGAAAACAGAAGCTAACAACAACAATATGTAAAATAAATGCAAATAAAAGGGCAACAAGGAGGCTGGTATTGCTGAAGGGGTGTCGAGGAGAGCGAGTACGTGTCGCATAGATTCCTTGCATTGTTGTCGATGTATTTGTCGTTGATTGTGCGATTTCCGCTCATTCACTCACAATGCTCCCAGAACTTCTGACTAACTGACTGGCTGGCTGGCAAACAGACAAAAGGCTTCCTTCCCATTTGTCTCGCATATGGAAATGCTTGTAGTATGTGGCATGCATTTATGCGTATTTGGATTTGTGAGCCTAGACAGCATCATGGACTTGGGACCACGAGTGGAAAACTAAACGGCATGCGGCAAACTCAATGGATAGATTGTTATGGGACCGCAGCTTGAGTTATGGAAATATGAATAGCGATATGAAGTGTCTGCTTGGATGCAGACGTTGCCGATTTGATGGAGCTGTCATATGTCGCTTTTATAGTTATGCCGCCATGACGGTCAGCTGCTGCCAGGCTGCTCCTTCAGTTAACTTAACAACTCCATCCCCTTCCTTGGCTACAATAAATGATGGTATTTTGGCAAAAACCATCAAAATTCAATTGGGTTTGGAATAAAGCCGACGACGTGCGCTGCCTTTTTTCTACAAACAAAAGATTGTTGAACATAATATAAACATTAAGACATTACAAGCAAACGGAGCAACAGACACAGCCACTGATGGGGATGCAGTCCATATTGTCTATGCCGGAAGGGCGCTACTAAATGTTCAACAAACAAAACACGCCAGAAAAACACAGCAAAACTTGAGTTCCGAAGAATTAAATATTGCAAATGCAGCAGCCACGCTTTCCTAATGACTTGCCGGCGCTTTTCTTATTGTTTTTCCCATTGCTCGAAGGAAGAAAAGTGCATCAATATTGTGTTTGTAGTCTAGTCGGGTCTGTCTTTGGGTCTGTTGGGCGCATTGCCAAATGCTGCATTAGCTGACGCTTTTGTTGTAGTTCAACACCCACCGCTGCATGACACACAATGTTGCTTCAATGGCGCCGCCCGAACACAAATCTAGACAAGCAATGGCACTGAAACTGACTGGAAAGTATTCTTTGGTACAGGCAGACCTGGCCAAGCACATGTTAACCGATTGCCTCAGCTGCTTTTCCAATTCCCAAATCAACAAGAAACATCATTAGTAAAATGCAAAAGATTCAAAATTTTATGGCTTGTCTTTGGGTATTCCCCTGGGCTTTCTATAAAAAGACAAGGAAAATAATAGATAATATAGATTTGCATTATGATTAAGTTTCTCATACATGTACAATTATACTCAGGAGTGCAAAGCTCCTTCGAAGATCGTATACTCTGATATTTTAATAATAAATAATATTTAGATTTACTCGTGAATCGGTGTTTGTAAATTCGTCTTCCTCTATACTTAGCATATCAAATTTAAGGTAAAGGCTACAGAAAAGTTTGCTAAGGTTAAGGACCATCCAAAGAATCTACATCCAAAATGGTGGTCTTCTCAGCCCGTAGGGTTTCCGTTATTTTAACATATGTTTCAGCCTATTTATCTCGAATTGTATAAGTCAAAATTAATCTAATTAAAATTTGATATCTAATGGAAAGTATACTCAGAAGTTCGTATTTTAGTCGGTAGAAGTTGACAAAGTTACTAAAACGCAGTTTTTTTCCATTTTTAATTGTCCAAAAATACATAAAACTGTATTTTGAATCATATAATTAACTCTAGTAGTTCCCAAGCTAGAACGCTTTAAATTCTTCCCGCCCCTTGATACGAAAAATTTATTTCGGCTTTTCTTTATGGCGGATTGGTTACAATTCAGAACAAATGCATTGTCGTTGTTTGGGGATTTGTGTTAGATTACATATAAACAACAACGCCAGTCAATACTGACACTTTTTTTTTTATACCCAAATCGGTTTTAAGCACCGGAAGGGTATCGAACTTAGATACATAAAAATATTTGTTTTATCTGAAAGAAGCGGCCACACACACCTACATCATAAATTATAATTTCTCAGTACAATGTTTCCAAGTTTTCAGACACCCCAATTTGGGGAAGGACAACATGCAGCGCGTTTCAATAAATTAGATAGATAATATAAATATCAAACAGTTCGAGCATAAAATTGATAAAAGACATTCAAATTAACGCATCTGAAAATGCAGCAAACAATTAACTAGGCCGTCTAAAACAAAATATAGTCTATTGTGGGGCGGGGTGGTGGGGTGTGGCAAGTTTAAACGGGGTCAAGCGTTTGCATTTCCCCCTCTATTTCGACTCTACAAAAATAGACCACAAACATACACAAATACATACAGCAGACGTACATATAATAACAAAAAAAAAAAATTATATTGAGAAAAATTATAGGAAAGATTGAAAGTTTCACCCTAGACGTATTTTCCCAAAAATAGTTGCGGCTTTTAAAGCAAATTATTTGTAAAATTTGTTGCGTCTATGCCGCATTAATGCATCATTATTTTGGCATTTGCTTAAAACAATGGACCAGACCCACGCCAAAGGTCATTGTTGATACCAGCATCCGCCGTTCCCCGGGGATTTTACTCTGGCTAGACATATGACTTGCTTTTCTACTCGCACCGTGTAGGTCCCACCCTATCCCACTCTATCACACATGCACAAACTTCCTCATTTTGGCTATAATCGGACGTCCAGCTGTGCCGTCGGGCCGCTTTTTGTGGCCTCTTTCAGTTGAGTTCCCAGTTCCATGGACGTATAAATTTTTTTAGGCCGCTGGCAGTTGCACACTTAGACGTCAACATCCATGAGTATGAATGCTACAACTTTGTGTGTTATGGTTTTTCCTATCAGCCAGGTTTGTGTTCAGACTGGGCTGTAAATGCTTCATGCTTCATCGTAATCGAGAAACTATTTTAAAATATCAAAACTGTTGTTGAACTTAAGAACTTTATGGTTGGGGTCCGAGTACCTTATTTTTTATTTATCATTATTATTATTATTATTATTTATACTATATAGATTTGATTTGAGCAAATGTAGGAGACTCCAGAGACCTTAGCAAAGTTAACTCAATTATGGTCAGGACAAAAAATACACTGCAAAACTTTTAGTTTTATTAAGATGGTGCAGCGTGCCATTCGTATCACCAAACCATCGATATACCTCATTTTGAAGTACTCAAGAAGCTTGCCGAATTTCATGCTGACTGACCAAATCTTTTGAGAGACCTGTCCTTACCCTTTTCGTGTAAAAGATATATAAATTTGGAATTCATCTGAGGCACTCACAGCGACTGTTGATCAATAATGTCATGTTCAATAATAGACATTTACCAAGGATGAGGTCCTGGAATTAATTAAAAATATAAAAGCTAAAAAAGCCCCGGGACACGACAAAATAGATGGTACAATCCTCAGAGCACTGCCAGAATCCACAATCGAACATTTTGTAGCTCTGTGCAATGACATTCTTCGCATCCAACACTTCCCAGCCTGCTGGAAACGTTCTATGATTGTGATAATTCTAAAGCCAGGCAAACCCGCTGGAGAAATAGCCTCGTACAGACCAATTAGCTTGTTATCAGTACTATCCAAGGTATTTGAAAGAATACTTTTGCGACGAGTGCTTGGACAGCTGGATCTAAGAGGGTCAATACCAGACCACCAATTTGGATTTAAAAGTCAGCATGGAACCCCGGAACAAATACACAGAGTTGCCCATCACATATTGGGTTCTTTTGAAAAAAGGAATACTGTTCAGCAGTCTTTCTAGATGTCAAACAGGCCTTTGATTGCGTCTGGCATGTGGGACTCCTGAGCAAGATAAGAGCAGCTCTCCCGCAATACTACAAACTGCTAGCCTCTTACCTGAAAGAAAGAAGCTTTGAAGTCGCAAAAGGACAAGCTATATCAACGATTCGGCAAGTAAGAGCAGGTGTTTCTCAAGGAAGTGTTCTCAGCCCCACACTATATACTATATAACACTGGATTGCTAATAGCAACATACGCAGACGATACGGCAATACTGAGCAGCAGTCCATCTGAGCTTGAAGCATCAGAACTACTACAGGCATATTTAGACGAGTTCAAGAGCTGGACGGAACGCTGGTGTATAACCATTAATATACTAAAATCAGTGCACATCACATTTGCCACCAGAAGAGGGGACTGCCCTGAGGTCACATTGGGATCTCCGATACCAAGAGCCACCAAAGTAAAATATCTGGGAGTCACATTTGACAGACGACTGACATACGGCCCACACATCACTCAGACAGTCAAAAGCTGTAAATTAAAGTTAAAAAAATTGGACTGGATGCTGAAAAGTTCAAGCAAATTGTCGCTTCGTAGCAAAAGAACAATTTACAATGCTATTGTAGCACCAGTCTTCACATACGCAATACCGCTCTGGGGAACTGCTGCGAGGACCCATATAAAACGACTGCAAACGATGCAAAACAAGGCCCTGAGAAGATGGACTGGAGCAGAATGGTTTGTTAGAAACGAATTAATGACCTTAACATCCCTACTATAGCTGAACTAATCGGACGACACAGCTCAAGATACAGGGATAGACTTACTAATCATCCAAATCAACTTGCAACATCCCTAGCCACAAATACAAATAGGCGAAGGCTCAAAAGACGGCAGCCTTTAGATTCTCGCAATGATTTAATCCTTTAAAAACTTTAAATTGTAATTGTAAATAGTCATAAATGTGAAGTTATAGATAAGTTTGATACTTATAAGGGCAGTTCGCCAATTCATTGTTAAGGTTCTAAGTCATAAATTCGCTATAGAGTCAGAAGACAAAAAGCTGCATAAAATAAATAAAATTAAATAACAAAAAAATAAAAAAATAATAGACATTTAAAATCTATTAAGATTACGATGCTCCAAGACTTTAAAGGGTTTAAATGTGGTAGCCCAGCTTGGGATTTCTTTTCTAGGAATAAATTGTCAAAGTTGGACGACATGAGAATAATATTTGAGCAGTGGGACTTTCATAACAAGTTGCAACCTACGTTATTATCTTGCGGGTATAACCCATTTGCGTGCTGGAATAGTATCAAAACGAGAGTGCCCAAACATATGTCACCAAAATGAAATGTTTTGGAAATAAATGAATCGATAGATAATTGCGACTTATTAAATTGAAAAATTATTTATTTCATAAAAACAAAATTGACACTGCCATAATTAAAACAAGTTGATCTCTGCCAGTCTTGATTTACTGACACGATTATATCCCAAGATTTTCATAGCTATCACAGTATTTATTGGCAAAAAGAAAGTTACAAGTCGGGAATTTTGATATCTTTAGTTTGAATGTGTAAATGGGTAAAATGAAATCATACATAAATTTAAAATTAAATATTATCATAATCGGTATATAAATATCGAAGAGAGTCTTTCCTTTCGGCCTTTAAGTGAGTGGTTAGGTCAACTACAATGTCGTCTAAAGATGGTCATTTTCATGGCCAGACACCTACGGCCCATCCACCTGCGGAAAAGCTACATGTGCTATATAGTTTGGTACATGTGAATAAAGTGTTTGACAAATCTAAAAGACATCTGACAGTACGCAGCCTCGTAAAAAGTCTTGAAAAAAAACTTATACTTAGTTTGTAACCAAACTGCTGCCCATGTCTAGGCAATTGACATGTAGATGGCGCTACAACAATAGATGTTTAGCAATCAAACGCCATGATTGCTAATTACGAATTATATATTTATTAATATATTACAATACATTGAGTTTTAGAGCGAGCCAAAGTAAAGTAAGTGATGATAGCCGCTTCGATAGTCGCTCGTGCCGATGTCAACCCAACTAATAGTTTATCGTACTCTCGCCTATAGACAATATTATTTTGGTGTTGCCACAGCTACCCAATTCCCAGAGACCAAGTCGGAGCGAATCTGACCTTACGACTTCTTTCATTAGTACGTGGCGCAGTATTACTAGACGATGAAGGCTTGATTTCTCTTCATATAAATGCTGGTTTGAGTCGCTCAGTTGAAACAGCCACTTCTTTTCCATCGATTTGGATGATGTGCACATGAACGGTTGAACGTTCCACGACATCGTAAGGGCCGGAATAAGGTGGCTCCAAAAGCTGCCGAACGGAGTCTGTCCACAGCATGACGTGAGTGCCATCATTCATATTTTGCAGAAAAAACATGCTTTTTTATATGATGAGCTGTTGGGACTGGTCGAACCAAACGTATATGCTTAAGGGATTTTTAGATGAAATGAAAGGGAAAGGCTTTGACATGTCTTCGTAAAATTCGTTTGGGAGTGGAATGTGAGCACCATATAGCATCTCTGCGGTAGAAATACCCAGATCTTCCTTAAAACTCGTTCTCAAACCAAAAGGCACGGTAGGCAGCAAGCTAATCAAAGGAGTACCTGGACTAGACATGAGTGCAGTTTTAAAAGAACTATGTTATCTTTCAATTAAGCCGTTCGATTGAGGATGATAAGCTGTCGTATGAATGTGTTTGCTCCCTGTTAAATCAGTGAGTGCCTTAAACAAAGCTGACTCAAATTGCGCGCCTTGGTCTGTCGTAATGGTTTGAGGACAACCAAAACGTGCAATCCAGTGAGACCAACAAGGCGAATCTACTGCATCGGCAGACATGTCTTTTGGGGGAATAGCTTCAGGCCATCTGGAAAAACGGTCAATTATCGTAAGGCATTATCAAAATCCATCAACTTGCGGCATAACGACTAAGTTCTAGTGCATGTAATCGAGTCTGTTGTCTGGCATTCCGATTTTGTCTGGGACCAGTGTGGTGTGACCATGGATTTTAGCACGTTGGCATGGTAAGCAATTTCGAGCCCATGCGATAATGTCTTTTCTCATGGATGGCCATACGTAATTACGAGTAACCTGATGTAGTGACGATCTCCCACTTGAATGCGAAAGGTTGTGCACAGATTCAAAAATTTCAAAGCGTAATGATTTGGAAATGTACGCTCTAGCTTTGCCGGTTGGAGGTTGAAGGAGTCTTCGGAAACACCCCAAAGTTACCTAAAATATGATCAGGGTGAATAGAGAAGTCGATATACCCATGTCCGTCTGTCCGTATGAACGCCTAGATCTCAGAGATGGTAAGAGCTAGAGTAACCAAACTTTCACATTAGATCCCATATTATTCCATAGGAGACAAGTTTATTTTATTTTTTTGATTTCGGGGATAAATTATATAGCTCCCATATGGGTGTTTGAGACGACCTCGATGCATGACGAATGCAACGGCGATAATAATTGACTATACTGAGAAATCTGCCGAGCTCACAGATCGTATCGGGTTTTTTATAGTCGATGATGGCTTCAACTTTATAAGTAAGTAAGTGATGATGTCAACCAAACCAAGAGTTTGTCGTACTCTCGCCTATGGGCAATATTATTTTGGAGTTGCCAATGATGTATAGCAATCAAACGCCCTGATTGCTAATTATAAATTATATCTTTATTAATATTTAATAATACAAAAGAAATGATGCGTCGATGTGTGTTGATTTCAGGCGCGTCCGCCCGAGAGTGATAGCGATGACTGACGCTTCGGTGACTGGCTCGTGTCGATAGCCATAACGTAATGAAGTAATCGCGATATCGCCTATCTGCATTTTTAATTCGGTGTTGCCACAGCAACCCTCTTTGCGGTGACCAAGTCGTGAGCGAATCTGATAGTAAGTTTTCCTCTGGCTAGGCACCTGGTGGGGACGGAATTTTTCCAGCACTTCTCCAGAAATATCTGGATTTCATCCTAAGCCCTCTGATTTGTCTGTTAAGAGCAAGCTTTGACTGGGGATACATACCTCACTCTTGGAAGAGAGTACGAGTTGTCTTCATCCCCAAATCTGGCAACAGGCCAATTAGACAAGCCCAAGTCATACAGACCAATCAGTCTAACCTCATTCCTTCTGAAAACAGTAGAGAGACTTCTCGATCTGCACATCAGAAACAAACTGCATGCTGCGAACCCGCTGCATCCAATGCAGCTTGCATATTCCAAAGGGAAGTCAGCAGAGGTTGCCTTACACCTAGTCAGAAAAATTGAAAATGCTTTCGACTCCAAGAACATAGCTTTGTGCGCATTCCTGGATGTCGAGGGAGCTTTCGACAACACTGACTTTGGTTCTATCTCTAGAGCGTTGGCCCGTTAGAACATAGAACCAAATGTGACCCCATGGATTGAATCCGATAGAGGGACATAATTTCATCTCTAGATGGTACAACAGTCAGCATAAGAGCTGTAAAGGGTTGTCCACAAGGAGGTGTGTTATCTCCCTTGCTTTGGTCTCTCGTAATAGATGAACTTTTAATTAAGCTGACAAGGCTTGGTTATAAGGTCATTGGGTACGCAGACGGTCTGGCCATCATAATGACGGGTAAATACGAGAGCACCATCAGGGAGATGATGGATAATGCTCTTCAAATTACCCTTAACTGGTGTCTAAGTGCAGGGCTTAGCATCAACCCCCAAAAAGCTGTGATTGTTCCCTTCACGAAGAGATGCAACATGCAGCTTCAAAACCTTTCTATAAACAACACTGAGGTGGAGTATTCAGACCAGGTTAAATATCTAGGTGTGGTCCTAGACAAAAGACTGAACTGGAACTCCTACTTAGAACAAGTGCCCTCCAAAGCTACTCGAGCCATGTGGGCCTGTAGAAAATTCTTTGGCAGCACATGGGGCTTCAGCCCTCGTATTATAGAATGGATATACCGTATGATGGTACGGCCTATCGTCACATATGCAGCCCTTGTGTGGTGGCCCAAGACGCAGCAAACTGTGGCCATCAATAAATGCAGCATGCTTCAAAGACTAGTATGCATATCTCTCTCGTGAGCGATGCGTACCTGTCCGACAGCTGTCAAGAGTCAGTCCTTGGACTCACAGTCGTTCTAGATTTCGACTCGTTTTGAAAATTCATAACGAGTGCATTCGACTGAGTTCGAATCATTTTCATTTCGATTGCTATCGATAACAATTTGTATAGAACAGCTGGCCAGGTATCGATAAGCTCACTTGAAGAGTTACCACAAGTTTTTAAACATCTACTTAATTAATTTATTTTTTCTTTTTGCCAACATCTGTCTGAGAGACAAATATTTATAATTTATTTACCAATTTTTTATCAATTAATTTTGATTTAATTTTCTGAAACCCAACAATTATATTTGTATTGAATAAAGGAAAAATTATGTTTTTGTTTAAAATGTTTATCACTTTCGAATTATTATGATAGTAGTTATTATTTCAAAACCTATAGTTTTTTTGTATGTTTTCATCAATTTGTGTATAGCTTGTTTTTCAGCATTTATTTTTAAATTATAGCCTATTTTCATTCAGGATTTAGCCTATTCGGGAGCTTAACACTTGGCAACACTGATTAGAATAAGTTGCTGCAAATTTGTGTTTCGCTTTTTGCGCGCAAACAGAATAGCTGAGCTTTTGCCAGCGCCATCTATATGCCGTACTGCGTACCAATGAGAAAAATTCTTGGCGCTAAGCATTTTTAAAGTTTTGTTTTCTTTCAGGCGGTTTTACACTGCTGCGTATTAGCCTTAAATCAAAATGGCTGTTGTTGCTGCTGACGACGGCGCTTCATACCAAAGGGTAGAATTCTTTGTCCCAAGGACTATGTCGGTACGTTTCCTTTTTTCTATGTTAATCAAATAATTCATATTGATCATTCAACTTTTTTTGTATTATGTACTTTGTAATGAAAAAAAAAGCTACTTTGCTGTTAAGCTTATTAAAAATATTCAAAACTTTCCACATTATTGAAAATTGTATGGTATGTGTCTTGGCCAAAAATATTAGCAAAAGCTTTACAACGTGTAAAAGCTTTTAAAGCTTTATCCATGTGCCGCACTAAAGCTCTATATATTTGTAGCTTTTGTGCTTTCACGACCTTATACATTAGTCTGCAAAAGCTCAGGGTATGTACATAGTAATTTTTATTAGCTTAATCGGTGGTACTTGAGAAGAGCCTCAATTATTATAATGCCGCTTGAGTGCAGCTTTTATGCTTGGTAAATTAATGGATGCTTGAAACTTACCTGAAAAAATAGTGTAAACGCTACCCACTGATAATATTTTGTGTGCTTTATTGTTAGAGGTCCACGCCCCTGTGAATTGTGAACTCCAGGAAAAGGCACCTCGGAACCTTGCTTTTTCATGAATGCATCCACCACTGTATATGTTGAGTGTATCCAACAATATGTGTTGAGAACATCTTCGGGAATGTCTCTGCCGAATGGGAAGAAGAAGAATGGGAAGAAAAGCAATCGCATGAGATAAAAGTAGATCATTAAGGTTTCGGATCATATGGGCTTTCTTCTTACCTTGTGTGTACACAGTCTATGGGATTTCCTACGTACTGCCGCGTCGTCACAGCAATCGAGAATGTTATCAGTAAAATAACCGTGGCGTTTGTGTGCAGGCGAAAAACAGGTGAATCGATTTTGACATGAGACACCTGTGGACGGACGTCGATTGTTGTGTGTGGTGGGTGTTTGTTTTAGAGATATAGATAGAGTTGTTTGTTATACACGGACGAGACGCGTATGTGTGGAAAAAGAGATCGTTATTATTAAGCGAATTGGCACTGGGTATATTTTATTAATAAGGTGAACAGAAAATTCTCAAAAAGTTGCTGTTTTAAAATTAATTTTTTTGGTTTTTCTTTTGTATATATATGGTATATAGTGCTTTATGCTGAGTACTGCATAATTTTCTTGTATTTGGTTTGTTAACTTGATCAACAATTTGGTTTGATAAAACTGTTAGGACTTATAATTAAATTGAACTGACTTATGCAAATTAATAGAGAAAAATCTTTGCCAGACGTAGGTTGTTTATTTTTTTTATTTATAAAAGTAGTATATAAGTTGTATGTCAGATATATGGAAGTATGTTAATATGTTGGTTAATAGTTGGTGTTTCTGTGCCTAGGCAAAGTTACTATAAAATTGTTACATAATAATTATGGCAAGCTCAAACAAAAGCTACAAAAGATATCCAAATTTTTTTATTATTTTGCAATATATATTTTAGTTCAGGCTTTGTAGCTTGCTGTTTGCTGCTTGCCAAAGCATTTTTTGTCACTTATTTGGGCATTAGATACAATTTTCTTTCCACCGAATTGGTTTTTTTTTTTTTTTGTTTTTCTTTTTTAATTATTATGTAAGTATAGTAAGGTGTCACAGTAATTAATTTTTCAGCCCTGTTGCATTAAAATTGACGCAACAATTTTGCACAAAAAGAAAAATGAATGTAAATTTGGTTAAAAAAATGCAAAACTTTCAAGTTGTGTGTTAAATAATATAGTAAGAAAAATATAAGAAATTTTTTTGTTATTATATATTATGAAACTGTTGGGAATGCAAATTATTTTTTTTTTCCTTCAATATTTAATTTCTGACTGACTGAAAATGTATCGAAATGAAGACGGCACTTGGAAGTGTATGTAAACTTTGAGTATATTTTAGCAATGAGAATTTCTGGCTTGATGAAAACTATTAAAAATTTCGATCAGCTTCAAAGCGCCGTAAATCTGACTGATAATTGATTTATTCACCAATAAGTCGTCTTTTGGATTAAATTAGTTTTGTAACGATGACCACTTAATCGATATTTTATAAAATGCTGTTACGCTTTAAACTGCTGACTAATGAAAGGAGATATACACAAAATACTTTAAAAAGGAGTTTTTTAGGTACGCGCATGTATGTAAAGAAAAGTTAAAACATAATGGATTTTGTTGAGCCAGAAACTCATAAAGATCTTATGAAATTTCGATAATGGCATATCAATTTCAATTGAATACATTCGATTTACTATGATTCGAACTCGAATTTTAGTAGCTGTTATTCGTTTGGGTGATTTTGGTGGTTGGTTGGTTGGTTAGTGGCTGTTGTTAAAGTGGTCGCCTGTATTACAAAACGAATTAAAATTAGTTGAGGTGAGCTTTAAAGTGATCTTTGAGGTGAGTATTTGCTTGAGGTGACAAAGTTGAGAGTGAACGTGAGAGTGAGAGAATTGTGTGGTGGCAATAAGTTAAACGCTGGCGGTAGCATTTTTGGCATTTAGTGTTGTAAAATTTTGTGATTCGAGGTGGTTAGGTGGCTGGCTGTGTGGTGACTTTTTAGTGGTGGCTTTGGCTGTGGCGGTGACAGTGTGTTGCTTTCTAGGCACTGCACTGGTGAACAAATGATCAAATGATCAAGTAATTGATGAGTGACTTGTAATCTGTGTTGGTTTCTTTTTTTGTGAGTTTAAGTATCGAGACTTTTATTTTTCTGGGGTGTTTTGGTGAAATACACGAGAGAGATATAGAGAGAGAATTGCGAAAGTGATATATTAAATATAAACAAAACAAAAAAAACAATAAAAAAGACATGTATACATAATAATTAGGTAATAATAGTTAATACGGTGAACTACTATGTGATATAATTTAATTGAATTGGATTGAATGGATTTTTTGTACGTTTAAACTAATAAATCAAATACAATACATTTATTTAATGAGCAAGATTTAGAGACAGCAATAGAGAGAAAGAGAGAGTGTGAGAGACACACTGCGCAAAAATTGTATTTTTAAGGCTGGGGCTGTGTTTTTTATAGTGTATTTATTTTGTATTTTAAACAAGTTTTTAATTTATTTTTTAGCGTTTACTTCAATAATTTGCTGTAAGCTGCAGTTTAGCGTTTAAAACAAATAAAAGCCAGATTTTTTTTTTTTGTACTTTATTTTAATGATTTTCGAATGTTTGGCTTTCATTTGTTAATAAAATACTAAACTATTTTATGATAATAACACGTTTAGCCAAAGGAGAACAATCTATTTGAAATTAATATATTTTTAGCCAGATTAACAATATTTTATGGTTTTTGGCAATTTAATTAAATAAATTTTGTTGTATTTAATTTAATTTAATTTTAATTAGTTGTTTTTATGACAAATTACAATAAGTCTGTTTGAGAGCATTACATACATATATATTTAAGTGTTTGGCAATTTTTTGTTGGAAGAGTAAACAAAACCCACTTTCAATATTTACAAATTACAATACATCGAGAGTACACTATATTGCATATTGAAGTTGTATTTGTATTTGTAAAGGATATTGTTGTTGTAATTATATTTTGTTGTTTTTGTAATTGATATAAGTAGCTTGTACGAGTATATTGTATGTGTTGATCTGGTTCTGCGCTGGCAACAGCTTGGGGCAGCTGGGGCTGCCAACCTATTTAAAGTTTAAGTTTAAGCTGGCATGGCCTAGGGACGTTATTTTTTTGTCTTTGATGTCGGGCTTTATAGGGTATTATTTTATAAAAATTTATTTGAATTTAAATTTTTCTTTTAATATTCATAGATGTGTGTATTTTTTTTTTGTTTTATTATTTTACTGTTATAAATATTAGTTACTTTTTTTGGGTTTTTCAATTTGGGTGAGACAGAGAGAGAGAGAGAGAGTAAAAGTGAGTGAGAGTCGGTGATTGCGTGAGAGAGACAAATATACTGTGATCATTGCGAGTAAGTGAGAATGTGTGTGATTGATAAGGTAATTTGTTTTTATACGTAAATCAACGTTATATATTTTTTTTATATCATATAATTTGCATTTTTTTGTTTTTTTTCATTTGTTGGTTTTAGTAGGAAGCTGTAAACCTGTGTTTAGTACTGTTATAATAGCAATAAGGACATAGATATAGATAGAGCAAGAGAGTGAGTGGAGTGAGTGGGTGATTGAGTGAGTGTGGAAGTAAGAGAGTTCAGTGGCTTTAAGAGGCTTAGAGCAAGAGTTATTTTTAGAGCACGTGTTGTTATTTGCTTGTTTAGTTGGCAGGTGTTTTTGGGCATTTTTTGCTGCTGTTGAATTTGTTTGCTTTTTGGGAACACTTAACTTAGTTGTAGTCAATTGTCTTTAACTTGGTGAGCGTTGCAGCCATTTTGCTGTTGTTTTTTTTTTTTTTTTTTGTTTTTTAAGATACTTTTGCGGCGAGCGTGTGCTAAGTACTTAGCCATTCCAAAGATGTTTGTTAAATTGTGAGTTTGGTGAAGTTTTGTCGGTGAGTAGTGGTGAGTTTTGTGAGTGCGCAAACGACGTGAATTTTGTGATAAGTGTGACTAGCTAACGTGAGAGCTGCGTGTATTGAATGTATTTTAATCCATTTGGCTCAACTGTTTTATAGAACATTTGTGTGGAGTTTTAACTGCGTATAAAGAAATCTATAACGGAATAAAGCTATAAACATGAAATGGGAAATTCAACTAGATGATAGAAGAAAAAATATAAAGAAATACAACTAGTCTATGCATGGTATGGGGTGCATGAGTGTACGAGTGAGTGGTGAGTTAGGAACAAGAGTTGAAAAAGTTGTGATCGTGATCGTTTTGCTGCAGCTAGGGTTTCTTTGGTTCAATGTGTGTCGTATGGAGCGTGTCACGCAGCGTGGAGCGTGAGTGTGCGTGCGTGTGTGGAGCATTATCTAAATGCAACTCCCTTTTGCGGGTTAAGTTACATAAACGAATACGTACTGGATTTATCTAATTGCTTGCAGTTGCTGTTGTTGTTTTTCAGACTTGCTGAACTGATAATTTCGTGACAATTTCGTGAGTTCGTGAGGTTGTGACTTGGTGATTTGTGACTGTTGCTTTTTTGGCCATGTGGCGTGTGCCCTGTGCATGCTGACACGCTGACATGTGTCTCATACGGACCCATTCTCAACGTGTGTTGGTGGCACATTCTGATTTTCTGCAACTGTTTGCTTTTCAATTATATTATATATATTTTGCATTTTGTGGGTGTTGTTCCATTCATTTAATTTGCTTTGGTTATGTTTTTGGTTTTGCGGGCGTGTCATTTCAATGGTTTTAGCGCCATTTGTTTGGCTTTCTGGTGAGGAGAAACTTTTGTGTGTTTTGGGTGAGAGGCTTCTGTTTTTTTTTGTTTAAATGCACTGAGTAGACACAAAATGTTTTTCGATTTTAAATGTCTTTTTTAAGTTGCTTTTTTGAGTTAAATTATTTTGATTGGTTTGGATATTATTGTTTAGTGTATTGGGATCGGGCCAAATAAACTGCAGTCTCTATGGTATTTTCGTTTTCGGTTTTAATTATCAAATTAAATATTTGATGTGTTTCGTTTATTTAATACATTTTTGAAGTTTTGTTTTATTATTTTTTTTTTTTACTTTTGGTACTTGTATGGCTGCTGTGTGATTGTTTTATGTTTAAAAAGCACTTTCGCACTTGTGGTAGTAAGTATCAATAACTAAGTCTGTTTAATAAAATCAGTCTGGACAAAACATATCAAATGAAAATAATGAGCTAAGCATTAAAAAACACAAAAAATATATAAAAACAAAGTGGGAGCAACAGTATTCGATGACCCCTGCCAAGCACACAAATTGAAATGAAATCTCTACCGAGTGGCCAGGATCAAAAACCGAAACCAAAACCGTAATAGTAGCACTACGACAATCCGAAGGAAAAAAAAAAGAGCAGAAGAAGTGTTTGGCAAACCAAAAATTACTTGCATTCAACTTGCTTAATGGTCAGTTGCCCACAAGCCTCCGTTTTCCCCTACACTCCTGCTCAACACTATGCTATATAGATAGACTGAAACAGGCCCAGCCGTAAGTATGTATAATAAGCATTATGTGCACTGGACTGACTTACGGCCTGATTAGCAAAATGGCTAAACCGACCGACCCACCGACCGACCGACTGACTGAACAATTGACCAACTGACTGACTAATGCCCAACAGCCATAACAATGAATTTCATGCGCGTTCGCACAAAGACTTCCTTATGAGTATGGGTATGGGTATGGGATTGGGAATGAGCCTGGCAACGAACCATAAGCCAACTAGTACAAACTATGTACACATAAGTATATTGTAGCTGGCTACCAACTGACTGACTAGCACTGACACTCCCGGTGTCTCCACCTCTTGTCTTTGCTATTAGAACAACATTGGCAATATATTTGGGCAATAAAAATAAGCTTTGTTACAATTCGCATTGCCTCCTTGCCTTGTGTTGGTCTATAAGTCTGACTGTCTATCTGTCTATCTGTCCTTGAACACTCTACAATTACTATATGACAGTACAAGTTTTTGAGTAGAAGATGTAACACTTAGAAGATTGATTAAGCTGTCATCGCTATGGGTTTAAAAAGGGACGTATTTTAGGAAAATTTCATAATTTCTGAGTACTACCAGTGAGAAACTCTCTTCTTTATCACTTTGTACAAAATGTTCTGCATAATATAGTTTTGTATTTTGTATCCAGAGACAGCTTTGAAAAACACACAGATTTGTGAAGTCAACACCTATGTCTTAAGGTTTCTTTGCTGGTGCCGTTTCTATCTACATACGTCACAGAGAGTGTGGTTGCACTGCCTATCGCATTCATAAATCGAAAAATGTTATTTGGAAAAGGCTATAAGTTTTAGCAAGTTAATTATCAAAGTCTATCCTTAAAGAATACAACTTGGTCATTTAATCCATTCTAATTCTATCAAGATTTATCATATTCGTTGATTTCTAAAGAGTAAGGATTCCAATAGAGTATGGCAGCTTCGTGGTCCTAGCGCGTGCGTATGGCAGCGGTTTCATTCTTTGTGTGATTGCCTCAAGCGTGGCGGTTTTCGTACCAATTTTCATTCCCATACCCCTGCCGTTGGCTGTTCAAAGAGCATTTTCATTGTCATTTTTCTTAGTGCTGTTATTGTTATGGGATCCACCGTAGGGGTAGGAATGATGTTTTTGTTAGCCAAGTTCTTGCTATGGGCTTTGGTTGGCCTTGGCTGTGCCACTTACGGTTCATTAGAATCCGACTAAGAACTCGGTTGCAACACAAGTCTATAATAAATTTCGTAAGTAGCGGCCAAGTCGAGCACCACGTAGCAAGTGGCAACCGCCAAGTGATTGTGGCGCTGAACCAGCCATATCCTGAGTATCAAGAGCATCTACAGCAATATCAAGAAGTCCCCATGCGACAATCAATCATTCATTGAAAGCTGCTTTCCCCTCCATAGTGCTAAGCGTAATGTATCTGTGCATTATTAAAAAAATTAATAAATACTTAAATAAAGTGCTAAACACAAAAATCGAACAAAAATAAAAAACAGAATCAAATAGCAAAAACACAGCTTAAAGCTTTAAAACACAAACATTTATCTTTTAAAGGAAACTTTTATCTTACAAATATTCTCAATAAAAATTAAAATGTTTTATAGAAAACTTTGGTACACTCCACTTTGCAAGTGTATTAATTAAAAATGCAATATTTTTTTTATTATTTTAAATTAATTGTCCAATATTGATGATCTGGAACACGGAGAACTACAATGTCTGTACATGTTGAAAGGTAAATGATATATTACAAAGGGTCAAAAATTTTATACACGGCTTAAAAAATTAATGCATAAGTATTTATTTATGCAGTTTATTTTGAAATTTAAGTTTTATATAGAAAAAGATTAGTAACTAAAAAGCACAACATAATTAAAAAAAAAAAAGGGTTAGCTTTAAATCGAAACTTTTCAATAAGATAGTTATGAAGCAACATTCAATAAAAATGTAAGTCCATGTTCAACCTTGGGCTTTATTTGAAATTCTGATGGTGCTTAATTCGGTAGAACCATCTAAAAGGCTATTAAAATAGATTTCTTGATAACATTTTATGGCATTGCAGCAGTGCTTAGGACTTCATTTTAGAAACTTCTTCAAAGATTTACGCAATTTAGTACAGGGTGCGCCATTTGAATGTGGTCGATGGAAATATTGAATAACTTTGACAGATTTCAACCGATTGACGTCGCCGAACACATTTTGGAAAGGTTATTGCATTACAATTTTAACCATGAATCGATTCACGCCCAAAGAACGCGCGGAAATAGTGACAATGTTCATTAAATGTAATCGTTCAGTTGTTGCAACACAGCGTTCTTATCGTCAAAAGTATCGCGGTCGTTCTGCGCCTAAAAGTGACACTATTCGTCGCTTAGCTTCAAATTTCGAGAATCACGGGTCTGTAGCGGACCGTCCACATTCAAATCAACCACGTCCTCGACGATCAAATGAAAATATTGAAGCTGTTCAACTGAGTGTTGCAGAGAATCCTTCTGTCTCGTACCGCCGCCGGTCTCAGCAACTAAACATCAGTGGAACTACTTTGAGGAAGATTCTAAAAGATGATCTGGATATGTTTCCATATAAAGTGCAGTTAACCCAAAGATTATTGGAAACAGACAATCCGCGACGCGTGGCTTACGCCAATAACGTTATTCGAGTGAGTGAATCGAAGCCCGATTTTTGGGAGCGAATTTTAATGACTGATGAGGCCCATTTCACGCTATCTGGCACTGTAAATAAACAAAACTGTCGCATTTGGGGGAAAGAAAATCCTCATACTATCCATCAAACTCCACTGCATGATCAGAAAGTGACTGTTTGGGCCGGTGTCTGCTCAAAAACCATCATCGGTCCGTTCTTCTTCAGAGTTGGGGAAACTGTCAATGGGGATCGGTATCGATGAATGTTGGCACACTCTGTTTTACCAGAAATGCGTGAAAAATGTCTTAAAGGCTTTTGGTTTCAACAAGACGGCGCGACATGTCAAACCACGAAATCAACGATGAACTTCTTGCGTCAAAAGTTCCCAGGACGTGTGGTATCGAAAGGGGGGATATTGACTGGCCACCGAGATCGCCCGATTTAACGGCACCGGACTTTTTTTTGTGGGGATTTTTAAAAAGCAAAGTATATGCCAACAAACCGAGGACTTTAGACGAGCTTAAAGACAATATTAGAACCGAAATCACTGCGATATCACCCGAGATGCTGGCAAATGTCATGGAAAATGCCAGAAAAAGAGCTGAATTTTGTATCCGCAATAAAGGAGGTCATTTGATTGACGTTGTTTTTGGCAACTGAATGAAAAAAATTGTAAAGCTTCTAATTTTATAAAAATAAATAGTTTTTCAAAATCGATTGAGAATTGTTCAAGTTATTCAATATTTCCATCGACCACATTGAAATGGCGCACCCTGTATTTATTTAAAGTTTGACTCCTCGAATAGAGACTAGAATATTGAAATAATGAAAATATTGAAAAACAACTCAAGTTAATGCTACTTTATCTGCAGTTATTTATTTAAGTACATAATGCTAAGAAAAAAAACTCCTTAACCCCAAAAATAAATAAATGGGGTGAGTAAAAAACAAATAAATATTTGATAGTCTAGGTAAAAGTTAATTTAAAAGTAATGATGACATGACAAACTCATAAAGCTTTAAGTGCTAACAATTATTTAAACATGCTTGTACGAGTATCTTTCCGAGTGTTTATTTTATATATAACATATAGTACATACATATATATTTGCTAGTAGTACATATCTCTGAATCTCAGCGTGTGTGAGTGTGTGTGTATCTTTGAGGGCTGATGCGATGGATCTATTTACATTTGTGGGTATCATGTGCTTTAGTTTGTTGACAAAAGCCAATTTGCTTACAGTAAAAACAGCTTGAGTGTTGTCAAAGCTGGTAAGGCATACATTTAGGCGCTAACACGCACACCATGCGAGTGTTTGAGTGTGTTGCTGTGTGTGTGAGTGCGTGTGTGTGGGCGTGTGTGGAAAAACTGTAATTTGTAATTTAATTGAGCTGTTGAACGTTTAAGACATGCTCAAGAACCATTTTGTCTTCTGGCAAGTATTATAAAAAAAGATGAAATCGAAAACAAAAACAACAAGCAAGCTGTCAAATTAAAGCTAGACAACTAGGCAAAAGCAATTTAGTTTTAGCAGCTTAAGGATACATGGTTTTTCAAAGGACTAGGACATAGAGTAGCATACACAGAGTATTTACGTGTAAAGTGTTTAATTTATGATATATATTTATGGTGTGTATACGATAGTACTAAGGGTAATAAAACGATTGCTTTGCGGAATTTAGTTTGTTGTTTTTTTTTTTCTTATAGTGTGGACTACTGAGTGTTAGTGATAGGCTTGTGTGTGTGTGTATAGGTGTGAAATAGTGTTGCACACACAAGTTGCATATACATAGATATAGATAGAAGAGGTATTTGTTAGTTTATATACGAGGGTAGTAGATAGTAGTTTAAGTTATTAGTATGGTATATAAGTATTGGTATAAGTATTTGTATGTATTAAAATTTGCATTTGTTTGTTTGTATTGGTATTTAATAGTTAATAGCATACATTTTGAATATGAATTTCTTGGATGTCTTTTATGGCGCACATTGTGTTTTTCATTTTATCGAAATTTCAAATGAAACGCTTCGAGGCATACATAAGTATTCAATATATATAGATATTTATATATATTTTATTTTTTGTTTTTTTGTTAAATCAAAAAACAAAATTTATACAGCTGACATATTATGAGAGTTAGAAATCAAAAAAAAAATCTGTTTAACTTTAACTAATGAAAATTGTAGGTAATGGCTGACTAAGAATTTTCTTGGCTTATGATTTTTCTTGGGAACACCCGTTTTGTGTTTTTTTTTTGTTTTTTTATTTTGAGCTTCTTATTTTCGGCCCTTTCAAGTTGTATAAATTGCTCGATTGCCAACATATATGCTGCCTGTCCGGTACGTAATTTATTTATTTTTTTTTTAATTTTTTAGTTAAAAAATATATTTTTATGTTAACTTGTTTAAGTTTATTTTTTGTTTGTTTTGAGTTTTAACCAAATTTAATACAAATATTTAACACACATACAAGAGCACGCACACACACACACAAAAACATTGAAACACAAACACACAAACCCACACATGCATTAGACATGTTTTTTTTTTGTTTTTGTATAGTCTGCAAGGCGCCTTCAGCGCCGTGCCTCAAGTTTTTTGAAGTAGTATGGAACGTCTTGGATCTGGAGCAGGATTTAGGTTCTGTGTTTGCATACGTTGGCAGTGCTAGGGTTTGCTTGGGTTTCGTTGCTCAATACATTCAAAAACAAAGCATTTTGCGAAAAATACCAGCTGTTGTAATCAGCTGTTTGAGCTTCATTGGAATTGAAATACAAAAAGAACTCTTCTTATACTTTTTTTTTTAAATTGCTCTACTTTTAAGTACACGCAGGTATTTGTTAATATTTATTTATTCGTATATTATTGTTATTATTATTTGGTTTTCTTTGTTTGGCAAAATTCTTCACATATTAATATTTTTTTTTTTGTGGTTTTTATCAATTAAATTGCACATTTTCAACAACATCAACAACGACAACTACTTTTTGGTATTATATATAATAATTATTGTTATTATTATTGATTCTTTTTGAGATATAGATTTAATAAGTTATATATATATTGTAGATATGCATATAGAGATATGTATATATATCTTATATATATATATATAGATATGGTTATAAGGTATATATATATTGTATTTGTATAAGATATAATGTGTGAATAGTTTTTTAAGTTCTCGGCATATGTTCGCATCGGGTACGTATACCCAACGGCAGCTCAGAGAGCATTGAGCACAAATAAAAAATAAAAACTAATTACATACTAAATAACTGAAAACACAATAAAATTATATTGTTTTACATAGAGACACAATATATTTAATTACGTTTGTGTGTTTTTGTGGCATTAATTATTGTTAGTTTTAAAATTTTTGTGTTTTGCTGAAAATAATACGAATTCAAGATACGACTACACCAATGCAAATTTACACAGACAAACATACACAGCGGCATACATGGACTTAAAATAAAAAACGTACAGTATAAAAATAACAGTATAACATACATACATTCATATTACATACAAACCTTTTGTGAAAGTGTGTATACGAGTATTGCGCATACGCAGAGTGACACCGACTTGAATTAATTTTATATAAATAAATCTCTTCGCAGCTAATTGGCTGTTATCTTTTTTATTACAACAGCTTTGCTCCCGCCCTTTTCCAAAAGCTGGCGCTAGTAGCCAGTAATAGTAAAAATAAATAAATCACAGCTGTTTTCCATCAGTTTTGACTTGGATAAATATAACCTTACATCGATATTAGTTAACTTTTGTTTGCGTCATATAGTTACACTTAATTAAATATGTCAACTTATAAACCGAATTCGGTCCCTATTAGTGCGGTTTCAGACCTGGTAAGTCCACCACAGACCAGATCTTCACGCTACGACAAATCCTGGAAAAAACCCACGAAAAACAGATCGATACTCATCATCTTTTAATCGATTACAAAGCTGCGTTCGATAGCCCGATAAGGGATCGCCTATACACCACCATGTCTGAGTTCGGTATTCCTGCAAAGCTGATTCGTCTTTGCAGAATGACATTGAGCGGCACCATCAGCTCTGTTAAGGTAGGAACAGACCTCTCCGAACCTTTCAATACTGTTCGAGGTTTCAGACAAGGCGATCCTCTATCATGCGACCTCTTTAATTTCGTGATGGAAGGGGTACTGCGGAAGGCCGGTGTACATCGCAATGGCACTATTTTTTACAAGAGTGTCCAGCTTCTTGCATACGCGGATGATATCGATATCATCGGGCGTTGCAAGCGAGATGTTACTGCTGCATTTTCCGCAATAGAAAAGGAGTCAGCGAAAGTGGGTCTAGCGGTTAACGAGGGCAAGACAAAGTATATGCTGTCTACGAACAGGAACGCTCGGCGTCTGGGCTCCCATGTTGTAGCGGACCGCTATACTTTTGAAGTGGTCAAGGATTTCACGTACCTTGGCACCGCCGTTAACACTGAAAATGACATCAGCCTGGAGATAAAGCGGAGAATTACATTTGCCAATAGGTGTTACTATGGTCTCAGTAAGCAGATGTGCAGCAGAGACCTCTCTCGACCAACCAAAGTAACACTCTACAAGACGCTCATCTTGCCCGTGCTCTTATACGGCGCAGAAGCATGGGTTGTGTCACAGACAGATGCAGCTGCTCTTGGGGTGTTTGAGAGGAATATTCTACGCAAAATCTTCGGTCCCGTTCGTTTTGAGGAAGGCTATCGCATACGGATGAACCACGAGCTGTACGAGCTCTACGACGACATGGATGCTGTGCAGCGTATCACAATACAACGTCTGCGCTGGCTCGGCCATGTCGTACGTATGGATAATGATGCTCCAGCGAAAAAGGTATTCGAAGCGAAAGCCGACGAAGGAAGACGGAGGGGACGACCACGACTCCGATGGAGAGATCAAGTGGAGGAGAACCTATCCTCCCTTGGTATTTCTAATTGGAGAAGGCGCGCGCAAAGCAGAGGCGCCTGGCGAGAGCTGCTGAGGTCGGCCGTAACCCGAGAGCGGGTTGTAAGGGCCATACGATGATGATGATGATAAACCGAATTCACGTCATTTGCGGGAGATTTTACTTTTTCATTTCAACATGAAAAAATCGGCGGCTGAGGCTCATCGGGTTATTTCGAGAACTTATGGTGATGATACTATTAGTAAAAGAACGTGTCGCGAGTGGTTCCAGCGCTTTAAAAGCGCTGATTTTGTTGTTGAAGATCGGCATAGCGGTGGCAGAGCAAAAACTTTTGAAAATGATGAACTGGAGGCTTTACTTAATGAAGACTCGTGCCAAACTCAAGAACAGCTAGCAAAATCATTGGGAGTAACTCAGCAAGCAGTATCAAAACGCCTGGAACAGCTGGGGATGATCCAAAAACAAGGATACTGGGTACCGTATCAGTTGAAACCAAGAGTTGTTGAGCGACGTTTATTTGCTTGTGAACAGCTGCTTAAAAACAAAAACGAAAAGGATTTCTTCATCGTATTGTTATGGGGACGAAAAATGGGTGCACTACGACAACCCTTAGCGACGCACATCATGGGCATTGCTCGGCCACACTCCTACGGCGACAGCTCGACAGAATATTCACGGATCCAAGGTCATGTTGTGTATTTGGTGGGATCAGCTTGGCGTAATTTATTATGAGCTGCTAAAACCTTTTGAAAAAATTACTGGTGTACTTTATCGAGTCGGGCATTAAAAGCAAAACGGCCGCAATACGCTGATAGACACGAAAAAGTAATTTTGCAACACGACAATGCTCGACCTCACGTGGCGAAAGTAGTCAAGACGTACCTCGAAACACTGAAATGGGAAATTTTACCTCACCCGCCATACTCTCCAGATGTTGCTCCATCTGATTACCATTTATTTGGGTCGGTGGCACACGGCCTGGCGGGCCAGTGCTTCGATTCTTTTGAAAAAGTGAAAGAATGGATCGATTCTTAGATCTTATCAAAGGATGAAGAATTTTTCCGACGCGGGATTCGTTTGTTGACTGAAAGATGGGCCAAAGTAGTGGAAAGTGACGGACAATACTTTGAAACATAAATAAGATACCATTTTTTTTTATATAATTTTTAAAATTAAAAAAAAAACGGCGGGAGCAAAGTTGCACATATTCATTTTGTGTCGTCACACTGCGTATACGTAATATGCGTATTAATCATACGATATTGCTTCACTTACTTACTTACACATACAAAACTTGCGACTTAGGTATAAAGTACATAGCTAAATAGTTGTATTTTATATAGACAATATAATTAAGAAAGTATGTATATTAATAAATTTGTAGAGGGTAAGCTTGTTTCGTTTGAATTTAGAAAAAAAAGAGTACCACATATGCCGTATAATTGTTAGATTTGATACGATAACGATACATGACAATAAGATATAAGGTAAGCATATATATATATATATATGTATTGCATTTTCAGCTGTTAACATTTCCGTGTATAAGTTTTAAGGCTACAAGAACTCAAAAGGAAACAATAAGAGCACAAGCTAGGACTTTTAAGGAATTTTCAATACTTTTTACGCTTAAGACATGTGCAATTTGAAGTGGGTTGGCTTTTGTATATGTTTTTGGGTTTGTTCCTAAAGGATCAAGAATAAGTCAAATCAAAGGTTAGAAACAAATTTTTGAGTATAAACCAATATGGATAGCGCATAATAAGGATTGCTTGGACTTATGCCTAAGGTTCTTTTTTCTGACTATTTGCTGTTTTTGTATTTGTTGCAGCTCCTTATTAATAAACTGCAAATTGTGCACTTGTGGGGATTATTTTAAGGCTATAACTAGGGCTTAGGCTGAGGCAGAGGCTCCGGTTTGAGTGACGTAGTTAGGTAAATAAATTTTAAGTTTTAAAATAGTTTTTGTTTTCAACTTGGCAGCAAATAAAAATCAATAATAATAATAATAATAATAATAATTGAAAATGTTATTTTTTTTTTTTAATTTTTCGGGCAAATAAGGTGACAAAATTTGTTAGAGAATCATACATTATATAGCATAAGAAAAGAGTTAGAGAGAGAGAGAAAGAAAGAGACAAAGAGAGAGAGAGAATTGGGTTGGGCAGTTCCTTTTGTTTTGTTGCTCAATTTCAAGAGTAGAGTATGTGTGTTTTTTTATTTTTAATAAATGTATGTAAATATTTTTATTTTTGGTTTTTTCTCTTACGATTCGCTGCGTTCAAAATATTTACACAGAACAACATATACGCGGCAATAGAGCTATTAAATCGCTAATAAAAGTTTTATTATTTTATATTTTCAATTGTTCAAAAACAAATTTGTTTTATTCGCTTGAGATTTAGGCATTTTTTTGTAAGTATTTTTTTTAAACTTAGTTGATACGCTTAAATAGTCATCGTTATTGATAGATGTGGAAAATTATAATTAAAATTAAATGAAAATAATCTTGTTTTCTGGCCATTTATAAAATTTTTTGTTTATAGTTTTTGTATTTTTCTTTTTCGTTTCAAGTAGAGAGTTTTTGGGGTTTTTTGTTCAGTTTGGTTCGGTTTGTTTATTGAGGCACTCGCAACACATTACTATACTTTTCTGTTTGTGTGTGAGTGTGTGTGTGTGTGTGTCCCTGTGAGTGTGTCGATGTGACAGCGAGTAAGAGAGTGTATGAGAAAATGTTTCGTTTCGTATACCACTTGCGCTTAAAAATACTTAAAATACTAAATATTTTTTCTTTGTATTAAATTTGATTAAATTGATTTCGTTATTTTTATTATTATTATTATTATTATATTCATTAGTTATGCATTACTTTTGTTGTTATTTAACTGTTGTTGTTGTTGTACGACGCGGACGTTGACAGCATATTTAGTTTATGACAGTTTTTTTATTTATTATATTTTTTTTTGTGTAGCAGCCGAGCAATACTATCTTCTTTTTCTTCTTCTTCTTATTTTTATGAGTTTTTCATCAGTTTTTGTTGTTCTTGTAAAATATCGATTTGCGTACGATTTGAAAGCCGGGAATTTGCATGCCCTTTCATCTGTTGGTATTTTTTTTTTAATGGCAACTACTAAAACAAAAATTAAAAAAGAGTTGTGGCTTCAGTGAGCGGGTAACGAAAATTACAATCAAAAAATCAATTTCCCAAATTAAAAAACAATTAGCAGAAAAAAAAACAAGCCATAAAACAATAGACAATATTTAATCCAATGGCAACTCCAAATCATAAATACATAGTTAGAGACACGTTAATTTCAAATTGGCTAAATCTAAAAAAATAATTGGGTATATATAGAAGGCTGGAGTTCAGAGCGACAGAGTGTGAGAAAGAAAGAGAGAGAGAGACAGAGATCGGGTGGCGGTGGGTGTGGGGTTGTGGGGTTGGTCGGTATATTTGTGTGTGTGTTAATCATTTTATTTGATTTTTTTTTTTGCTTTTGCATTTGTGTGGGTATAAGGCAATGTAGTTAATGACTATAATTGTTCTTGTAATTACCATTTTCTATCACTTTGCGATTTTGGGATGGCGCGTACCAACCCAAAGAGATCGCGCGCGGTGGCTTAGTGGGGTACGTGCTCTCAACGCCGGTAACCACCACAAGTCCGCCACGCTCTCAGCTGTGTGCTCTCTCACACACACACGCACACACACGGACGCACAATGACTGTACCACGCTGATGCTGATCAAGTGTGCTCTCTATATGCGTATATGCGTATATGCTTGTATATGTATTTGCTATAATGCTTGCTATGTATATAGACTTTTGGGCTCTGGTTGTTTGTGTGTGCGTGTTGCGTGGTTCTGTGAATCAGTTGGACAGTTGGCAGGCACAGTTTGGCGGCAGTTGGCAGCACTGTTTCGATTTGTCGTTATCGTTATTGTTGTTGGTTTTGTTGATTTTGATTTTAATTTTGATTTTTTAAATATCAGTCGCAGAAGCTTGATATCCAAGCTAAGGCCACGTAGTACACATTGCTTTTAATTTTAACCTGTTTTGATTATGTTTGTTTGATTTTGTTTTTGGGTATTATTATTATTATATTGATTTGATTTTTATTTTATATATTTTTGATTTGCAGTTTATAGAATTGTATGTAAATAATATAGTACATAAGTACATTAGTATATACTATATACACATAGACATAGTTAGTTATCACATTGTTAGCATTAATTTTTTGTTGTTGTTGTTTTGATATACATTAAAGTCATTGCATTAATTGATATAAAGTATCTGTTATTAATATACAATTCAGTGTATATAATATGTCTTCAACTACATGGCATATGAGTTATATATTATTATGCATATATGTATTAGCTTCAACTTGTTGTCGTTGTATTTGTTGTTGCAAGGCTGTCTTGTTTGTGTTGCTGTTGCCGTTGTTGTTGTTGTTGTTGCTGCTTTTGTTGTTTTGGCTTTTGGTTTAATTTCAGTTTTTTATTTTGTTTATAACTGAAGAATTGACTCGTTTCTTGCGCAGTTGTTGCTATCTCAGTCTCTGTCACTGCCGCTGCCGCTGTATCTTGCTCTGCCCCAAGTCCATTTGTATCTTTTATTGCACTTGTTTTTGTTGCACGGCGTTCTCCTTTATTTGTTTTTGCAACTGTTTGTTGTTGTTGTTGTTGTTGTTCTGATCATCATGTCAGGCGCTGTGATGGCCACTCGGGCCGCTCCATTGCTGGCCAAGTTTAAGGACTCATCATAGTCGCTATTGTAGCTGCTGCTACCATAGCCATTCAGATTATTACTGCCGTTGTTGTAGTTGTTGCTGTAGTCAACCTTAATTCGAGCGCATTAATAAAGTAGTTTGGATTGGCTTTAAAATAGTAGTTGAATTTTTTTTTTGATGGTTGAAAAGAAGTTGTTAAAATTGGTGGGAACCTCAGAGTATTTGGTTCGCATGGTTTGCCACAAAAGTATTTCTTGTTTTATGTGTGTGTGAACACCTGCTTGTGTGAATTGATGTGTGTGTGTGAGAGTATACGATAAGAAAAAAACTGAAATACAAACCCTAAACATTGAACATTTAACACAGAATATATTCAAAGTATTAAGTATACGCTAGGCAAAATAAAAAAATTATGCAGCTTGTTTAATATTTTTTGAATAATTTGTTAAAGTAGAAACTCACAAATTAGTATGCTTTAAAAATTAAGCTAAAGAAACGGAACAAAAATTCTAGATCGGTTGTCATTTCAAGCATATTATGTATTTAGAACCGAAAATGACTAAGTCCGAAATGTATATCCAGGGAGTCAGCCAAATTTGAATGCAAAAAAAAACCTTTGAGCTCCATCCCGATATATTTAAATTTCTTTTAAAAATTATGTAGGCTGAACTTCGATGCCATCTAATATGTGAGCCTCTACTAAACGCATAAGCAATTAGAGTTTAAGCAAGACAAAGAGTTACATTAGTTACTATATATGTTTATACATATGTATATAAATATATATATATATATATAGACAGACAGACAACGAGCAACATTTTCCAATTCAAAGCATATTTATTTTCACACGCCAATTACTTAAACAATATAATATATAGAGTAACATAAAAATATGCGTCTTGAAAAGTTGACTATAAGATCACAAAGTGGAAGATACATAAACAAAATATTCTTTGACCAGAGACTTCAAATTGGGAAGTATAAAAAAAAAAGAAAAATATATAAATTTGTGATTTCTCCAATTCCTCTTCATGACCTATGAATAGTAACTTCACGTGTTTCTGTGTGTGTGTGAAAAGGTTTCGACCTAGTTGAATGCATGTACAAACAAGTAAGTTCTTAACTTACTTATATAGTTGGCAAATAGACGTGGTTATAGAAATAGAGTTATTATATGCAGAGAAGAAAGAGTATCTTTATTTTTTTTTGTACGCAAATATTGAAATTGTAGACTAAGTAGTAGGTAGTTGGTTAGTTTTACAAATGGTGGTTGTATTGGTAGGCGTTGTGGGCGTGGTTATATGGTTTTATGGACAGTGGCTATGGCTCTATGGGCAGCATGGGCATGGGCATGGGCAAGTGGTCTATGGCACACGCACACACTCGTATACGTATATTATGAAGAACACGCGAAATTTGTCACACAAAATTTTATGTTGCCTACTTTTTGGGGCGTCATTTTTTATTCCTGTAGTTTTTTTGGGGGTTTCTTGTGCTTTTTTTTTGCTCGCTTGCTACTTCAACTTATATTTTTTTTCTTTTTCAGTTTCTTCTGTATTGTTATTATTATTTTGTTTTGTTATGTTTTCCTTTTGTGTTGGTCCTGAGTTTGTCACTGTTTCTCGCATTAAGTTTTATTTTAAGAGGCATTTTATTTTGTTTTTATCCTTGTTTTATATCTTTGTTAAATATGCATTTTATATGTTAAAGTGTCACTTGATTAACGAGTGTATATTAATACGGTTTGCTTTCTTTTTTTTTTGTTGGGTTATGACAGATAGACACAAGAACATTTATATTTATGCTCGGGACTCTGCTTTAAGTGCTCACTTATATATATATTATTTTTATGGGCCAAAAAACTGCGCTGCTTATTTGTTTCGATTTTATTATGTGAAGAAAAGGCTAGAACTGTTGCCTTACCGAATTCAGACAGTTGAATTATTTAAGTATATAAAAACTTTACAATATATTTAAAATTGTTCAAAAGGGGCTTCTATTTCATATATCTATATAAATATATATTAAAATATTAATAGATTTTTTCTTTTCATATTATTATATTTATTTTATTTGTTATTGGTTACTATTTTTAACGAATATATATTTTTTATACATTTAATTGTGACGGCATTTATTATATTATGTAGTTATTCATATTTTTTTATATACTCATTAAAATTTATTTAAATTTTGAAGTAAAACATATTAAAAAAATTGTTTTTTGTGATTACAATGAAGCTGGTTTCTTAGAAAGCTTTTCAATTTGAATAGTTTTGTAAAACAAATATTTGCATTTCATTGTTTTTAAGTAAAAAAGTGAAATAGTAAAGAATTTTGACATGGTAGCTTGAGATAACAGGTGGGTCAAAAAGTCTTTGGCCTGACATAGAGATGGCGACCTTAGTTGATTATCCTTATGATTTTTCGATACTACCAACCTGCATCCTGTCAAAATTTCAAGTCAATCTGTTAATAATTACCCAAGTTACAGACGTTCAAGTGACGCAACTTTTGTGTTTACAAAGCAATTTCGTGTTTTGATTTATCATTGTTTTTTGATGGGAAAAAGTACCGTCACAGCCCACCAATGGCTTGAAGAGTGTTGTAAGGATCTGCACCATCAAAATCAAGTGTTAAATACTGGTTCACTGAGTTTAGACGCGGTCGTACAGACACCGATGATGCTGAACGCTCTGGTCGTCCAAATTAGGCAGTTACGGCAGAAAACGTCGAAAAAGTCGAGCAAATGATACTTTCCAACCGCAAAGTGAAGTTGCAAGAGGTAGCTGATGCCATAAAGTTATCAAAAGGTACCATTTTCACCATAATACACGAACATTTGGGCATGAAAAAGCTGTTTTCAAAGTGGGTGCCGCGCTTCCTCAAACCAGAAGAAAAACAACACCGAATGAAAACTTCCCAGAGAGGACAAAATCAGCGAATTGAGCTTCGAATTGCTTCCCCACCTACCGTAGAGTCCAGATCTGGCCCTCAGCGATCACCACCTTTTCTCCCAGCTCAAAAAGATGGTCTGGAGGAGGTGATCGCCGAAATTAAGGCGTATTTTGGGGCCTCGAAACTTCGTCCTACAAGACCGTTATTGAAAAGTTAGAGAAATTGTGTTTTTCTTAGTTAGGCCAAAGACTTATTGACCCACCTGTTAGTTGATTCCACTCAAGTAGATGATTTTTTGGAAAACATAAAAATGCTAGTTTTATTGCATATACAGGGTGCGGCAGCATAACTTCCTTTTTAAAATGCGCGCCATTCAGTTAGTTGATGTCATAGCGGAGCGCTAGTGGTCTCGTTTAAGAGGGGGTACTGTAAAGTTTTGTCCCGACACGGTTCAGTCGCCATCATGCGTTGGAATAGTGAGGAGCGTGCCTTTGCCGGCCTCAACGGCTACTTTTCAAGCGGATGTTCGGTTATTGCAACACAGCGTGCATTGCGGAATCGCTTTAATTTAGCCTCGTTGGCTCCCGTCCCAGACCGCAAATCAATTGTTACATGGGTCACTACATTCAGACAAACTGCAAGTGCGACAAAACGAAGAACTGGAGTCCCTCGGCCCGTTAGATCACCTGAGAACATTGAAGCAGTGAGAGCGTCAATGTTGCGATCACCACGGCGTTCTGCGCGCAAACACGCATCTGCCCTTGGACTATCCGATCGTTCTGTGAGAAGAGATCTTCGTGATGATCTTCATTTTCATCCGTATAAGATGGCGATAGTGCAGGAACTTACAGAACGTGACTTCAATTCTCGGATGAACGCGTGTGAGCTTCTTCTTGATGTCGTTCCCGAGGGTGCTATTGTTTTTTTTAGCGATGAAGCCCATTTTCATTTGTGTGGGTCGGTTAACAAACAAAACATGCGCTACTGGGCTGACACCAACCCTCGAGAATTGCATCAAAGGCCTTTGCATTCACCCAAAGTCACAGTGTGGTGTGCAATTTCCTCAGCTGGAATTATTGGTCCCTGGTGACAGTGAATTCGGACCGGTATGTAAACATGCTACAGAATTTTTTTTCCCCACGGCTTGAAGAGTTGGATTTGGGGGACACTTGGTTCCAACAAGACGGTGCAAAAGCACACACTTCAAGAGCATCGATGGCTGTTTTGAGGGAACACTTTCCAGAGCGCCTTATCTCAATTAGAGGCGATTTGGAATAGCCGGCACGCTCTCCCGATCTGTCCCCCTTGTGATTTCTATCTATGGGGTTTTTTTAAATCCCTTGTTTATGTGAACCGTTCAAGAACCCTACAAGATTTGAAGACCAACATCGAAGAAGAAATTGACAATTGATTTTATTGAGTTTTGAAAAAAGGAAGTTATGCTGCCGCACCCTGTATTACATAAATTTCAGGAAGACTGTTGCTTAAAAATTTAAAGAAATTATAAAACACCGAGAGGCTTATTTTTTTGGACTCTCTAGCCAAAGCCTTTGGCAACATTATGCTAAAAAATTCCAGGACTAAGCATCATAGAATCCAAAATTGATGCGTTGGATTAATTTTAGTCTTTTTGTCATAAAAAAAACTTTGATTTTAGTCAAGTTTATATTTTAATTGCTTTTGTATTTTTAGTAGTATATAAATTATGGTTTATTTAGGTTTTAATAATATTTTAATGAGTATTATGTTATTTCTTTATAATTATTTGAATAAGTATTTAAATCCATTAAATAATTTTATTTATTCTATTGTTAAGCTTTTATTTTTTTATAACAATTAACATTTTTTTGCTTGTTAAATAGTTAAAATCTGTTTTTTTTTTACTATTTTTACGATTTATTTAAGGAGTTGTTGTCATTTATATATACATTTTTTTATATTATTTTTATTTAAATTGTATTTTTCAGCAGTCTAGCCCCAATTCATTCTTCATCATCCATAAAATCGTTTAATTATTTCGTTTTACATTTTATAATAAAAGTAAATTAAAAATTACTTTCCATTTATTATTTATACGCCATTTCAAATTTTATTTTTATTTTATTATTTACTGAGATTCTCTCTATTTAAATTATAAACTGTATTTACATTAAGCCCAGGGATGTTGATTTTCTGGAACCCTTTCAAATTTTACAAATAACTTGGCTTGTTGTTGTTGTTGTTTTATTGTTAATTGTTTTAGCTCATTTAGTTTGGCAAAATGTGAATGAATGGGCTAATGTTAATAAGTAATGATAATCATAGGAATGCGCGTTGATATTTGTTGTAATGTAAAATGTTTTTACATGGATATAAAAATATAGTTATGAAGCTTTGGTTTATTGATTTATAAAATTTTTGTTTTTGTATTGTTTATAAGTAACTTTTTATATAATTTCGACCTGGGCATACCCGTACAAGGCGAGAAGCCATATACATATAGTATATACTTGTACATAGACGGTATTTATAGATAACATATGAATATACTAGTGTAATAAATATTGTAAATATTATGCATTTTGGGTTTTATGTCACGTTAACAATGATTGCATTTGCTTTTTAGCTGGTTACTTTGACAATAAGTAAATAGTAGAGTAGTTGGTAGTAGTAGATGTAGTATTTAGATGTAGAGGTAGTAGTTGCAATTACATATTATTTCAAGTTTGTTTTTTTTTTATGATTTTTAGCTTGTTTGCATTTTTTGCTTTGATTTCTCGTTTGATTCAATCAATCAATCAATATTGAACAAAGAACATTGTATAGTAGTAGATAACTCAAGAACCAAAACGGCGGTATACAAAAAAATATAGAGCATATCATATGGATTAGTAAATTTGTTAAAATGGAAACAGTTGACACTCACCGATGATCTACTCACTTGCATAAACGCATAGACACCACGTAAAAACTCCATGTTACTTTGTTGCTCTTGAGAACCCTTAGTTGTGCGTTGTGCCCGACTGATATATTGTTTGACAGTATCGGCAACAATATGTGGCTTTAACTTACGCGATAGGACGCTGTAAATAAAAGTAGAAAAAAAAAACAATTAGTATTTGTTGCCAGACCGAAATAACTTGTTTTAAAATGCTGAAGAACTAAGTCAGAGTTAGCACTCCGAATAAGGAAGGGACCGTCCACGAAGGAAATCTTACTTACTTTGTTATCACAACGATTATCAATTTTAGGCATCCACAGGGAACACCCACTATACCTTGCTTTAGTCTATTAATCTTTTTGCTACTGTATAAACTTTATTGAAATCTTTGTGTTTCGGGACTCGAAACTCGACATATAAATGCGTTTAATAAAGTCTTTGACACATATGTGCTAAGCAGTTAGTTCTGATCACTTTAAAAGCAGACAACCTTCGGACAACTTGAAAAAGCTTACAATCCCGAGCATACAAAATGTTAAGATTAAACCAAGGGCTGAATTTAGGGTCAGTCAAGTCTCATGGTCGTCGCTTTTCATGTTCACCACTTTCTGGCCACTTAACCACTCACTCACACACACTCGTACATACATACACACACACACACATAGACGCATAAAAAGTGAAAAGCATGCAATGGCCGCCGCGTCTAAATTTAAACAACGCCATGTCAAATTGTCACTTGACGCCGTCCTCCTAAACGGAAACAGTTTTGTATACACTTACTTAATGCCGTTGTGTTAATTGCCAGCACTCATGGCAGC
The DNA here is from genome assembly GCA_037043745.1 of Chymomyza amoena. Lineage (NCBI taxonomy): Eukaryota > Metazoa > Arthropoda > Insecta > Diptera > Drosophilidae > Chymomyza > Chymomyza amoena. Next base: position 84,685 of record JBAMAX010003187.1, read on the forward strand.
CGGAGGTAAAATGGCGGTGTGGGAAAGAGAGAGCTGTTTTATAAAGAGCTGGAAGCAAGGCAAAGTGGACCAAGTGCAACAAGGACGATGCATTCAGCGTGCTTGTGTGCGTGTGCTTGGGTTCTTTGGTGCATGCATTTCCGAGAGAAAAAAAGAGGGCAAGAAAGCAACAGAGAGTAAGAAAGCTCATAAAATATGGAAAAGTCCACTCTATGATGCCTTATTAAAATGCCACTAATGGCTTCTGTGATGTGATTTGATGGGGGGGGGGGGCGGTCCGATGGTGTTTACTGAGTGTGACATCGAATTGATGGCGTAGATTTCACTAATCGTTTAATTGAACCAAGCCAGTAGAATTCAACTGAGGAGGGAGTACTATAACGATACCCAGAGACACTCAAACAAGCAAAAAAAAAATCCTTCCGAGCGCAAATTTAGATTCGTGTACAAATACTTTGTAGCCCAGTATAAGCTGTAAGCGTTTCATGAACTTTCAACAAAATAGTCCGTCTTTCTATGTTAACGGACAATTGTGTAGAATATTTGGAAGTTTTGACTGCCAACTCAATAAAATACTTATTATAAGCGAAGTTAACAAACTACCAAATATATTTTTAATTAAGAATACAAATTTATATATGTATTAAGTAAAGACTCCTCTTTTGCCACGATTACGCTTAATTACATTTGAGTTCATCGACATGAGCTCAGGAATTTAAACCATAGTATAGTCTTGGTGGCAAAATCACTAATATGCGATGTTGACTGATGTTTTTTTTTTTAAGTTAAATTAAAGGTGTCATTGAGGCTGGCGACATTTACTTGCAACAATTTCGCTGATTCATTTAATTCGTAAGATGGACACAACGATTTTATGTGATTTTACGCTTAGACTACATTTTGTGGGCCCATGTTAAATTTAGGGCTGACTCTTGATGAATTGGAAACCAACATTCGTGCCATCATACCAGCAGGATCGGTGCATCGCGTAATCGAAAACAAACAAATATGCCAGACCACTGTGCATTTAGCATTTGGATCATGTATAAACTAACTGACTAGACTGACTAGCTGTACGCACCCCACTCACGCACACACACTTCGCACATACATACACACTCCGTGTGCATAATTTGAGTTTTATTAGCTAAGCTTTTAAGTCATGATAAACAATTCAGAGAGAGATAGTCAGAAAGTCATTCAGTCGTACTCATATAGCCAACTCAGTCGGCGAGTCATTCAAGGAGTCATACATTTATCCAGCTTGGCTGCCAACTCGTCAAGCTGGCAATAAGGCTAAATGTTGCAAATGTGTACCAGGCAGGCCTTAAGGCTGAGTCGCTGAGCGACATTAAGGCGCCCAATTTACACAGCAACCAAGTCAAGCTAAGATCCATCCTTCCTCCTGCACACGCGCACATATACACAGCAGGAAGTCAGCTGTCAGGGATGTCGTTTCATTTGGTTAAGCAGACAGCATGCCCGGACACTCCCCCCACTCCATTGCCACATAAGCAACCCAACACTTCCCTATTGACTTAAGCTGTGGCGCAAGATTTTCTCTGATTTTATGCGGATTAGCAACGTATTTAATTAAATTCTATACATATTTACCAGTATATGTGTGTCTGTCTGTATGTATGCCTATGTGTGTGTGTGCGATAAGTGTAGACCCTTTTAAAACACGTTAGCTAGAGAGGTGCACAAGCAAGTACAAGAAAATGAGGTACAAAAAAGTAAATCTATTTAGCAGATACTATATAGATTTTATCTGAAACGATTTTTGGAACAAATTTATTTGCTGAGCTACGCTAAGGAATTTTTTTATTTTGGTAGGTTACCCAACAAAATCAATTTGAAAGAAAAAAAAAACGAAGTTTGATACAGCGTTGTTTAATAAAACGAAACTTTTGGGAGTTCAATCTGAAGAGTTTTTTACCAAATCATCAAATCGAGGATTCACTATTTAAAAGATCGTCATTAAAAAATGTTTTCAGGCCCACCAAACCTAGCGCAGCAAACTAGCAACCCACTTACACCTGTTCCATATAATTGAATCGTTAATAATGTGGCATGCCACTTTAATGTAAATATTTCATAAATCTAATACTTTTGCAAAAGACTTTGAACTTCGTAATATTTAGGGTGAGTCGTTTATTGGCTTGTTTGTTAATTGCATCTTATCCGTATGTTTTCCAACAACAACAGGTGAAGTCATCGTAACTATAAGCACACAACTCACTTCTACCAGAGTACTTCTCTCTAAAACCGAAGTTATCATGGGTCTTAGATCGGGGAAGGCTCTTAGAAGCGACGGCATTCCAGCAGAGCTGTTAAAAGCATTTCGAACAAGAATCGTCTTCCTGCGAATTAGCTGGAAGGCATCATAGTGAAAATCTTTAAAAAGGGCGACCTATCATTATGCCGCAACTACAGAGGCGCTATGCTGTTATCCATACCTTCCAAAGTTCTCACTACTAGGATTCAGAACAAAACGCTCCTGCGTAGACCAGATCAGCAAAATCGGAATATTAGCTATTAATATTAACTGACATTCATCGATTTCTGCACAGCCTTCGACAGTGTGCATCGCATATCCATCTGGAATGTGTTGCATAAAGCTAGAATCCACCTGAGCCTAATAAATTTAACAAAAGAACACTACGAGCGATTTAAATGTAGTGTTCTACATCACGGAAGCAAGTCTGCACGGGCTCTGTTTCTAATCGACATCGATAAAATCTAACGCAATACTATATTAGATGGAAAAAACAGAGGTATTCTCTGGACGTCAACGGATCAGAATGAAGTATGTTTCCTTTCTGCTCGACATAATGATATGAAACAGGACGATCTGGTCAGAGAAGCTGGTAAGCACGGTCTCCAGATAAATCGAAAAAACAAAGGCTTTGAAGGTGACAGACAGGACAACTTTTTATTCTGCTATTCATTTTATTTTATAGGAGTGAGTCTTGGCTAACAACATAAACTATTCTTAGCAAGCTACAATCCTTTGTTGGAGGAGGCCTTCGACGTATCCAGAAAATCTGGTGGCCAAACATGTCCAGCAACTCTGATTCGATGCAGCGATGCAATATGAAGCCGATATCCTACATAAATACTAAACACAATTGTGGATGGATTGGGCATACTTTGCGAAAGCCACCACATAAAATTTGCCGTCAGGCCCTTGATTGGGATCCGCAGGGAAATCGAAGAAGTGGGAGACCCAGAACAACATGGCGCTGAACTGTTTTGAAAGAAGCTGAAAAATCAAGACGATCCTGGAGCAAAGTGCAATTGGCACAAATCCGAATACCATTTAAATGTTTTACAGAGGCTCTATACTCCTCAAGAAGTTAAAGCAATAAAGAAGAGCAAGACTTTCCAACTAAATAGGCCAAATTCGTGTACAAATTTGAAGCAATTCATTTATGAATGAAAAATAATATCGCCCAAGTGGCCGCCGATGCTGGCTATATAGGACTGCATGCATCGTTATTTTCGATGATTTTTTTAGGAAAATTAATCTGGGTGATTTCCCAGGATGGTCCTAAATATTTGCGTCATTTTAATCTTCCAGGCGACTCGTGGACACTTGCTTCAAATATGTTTTTTTCACAGGACGACAATTTTCGTAATAAGCGCTTATCAATTTTAAAATTTCAAAATTGTTATACAACCAAGCCAACAGATAGCCCACCTTATATATTATGAAAAATATATTTAAAAATGGCGGACGTAAAGTCGGGCGCGGACGACTTTAGGATACCCTGTACCACTAGCTTGTAATAAAGTCCGATTTCTTCACAAAAAACCAAAAACAGAAGAATTTTTAAGCAAAAATTTTTTTTGACCGATCGTTCCTATGGGAGCTATATGATATAGTCAACCGATTTCAATAAAATTTGACACAGTTCTTAAATACCTTAAAAAAGATCTGAATGCCGAATTTAGTTCAAATATCTTTACAAACAAACGAAACACATCGAATTTTGTATAAAAAACGTGTTTTTGGACCGATTGGTCCTATGGGAGCTATATGAACTAGTCAACCGATTTGAATTAAATTTAGTATAGTGCTTAGGAACTATAAAAAACTTAAGAATGTTAAATTTGGTCCCAATATCTTAACAAACAAACGAAACACAACAAATTTTGTTAAAAAATCGATTTTTTGGAAGATCGGACCTATGGGAGCTATATGATATAGTCAACCGATTTTGTTCAAATTTGGCACATTGCTTAAGTGGTCTAAAAAATTTCCAAATGCCAAATCTGGTTACGATATCTTTATTAAAAAACGAAATATAGCTAGCTTTTCTTTAAAAATTTTTTTTTCCAATCGGTCCTATGGGAGCTATATGATATAGTCAACCGATTTCGATCAAATTTGGTACAGTGCTTGGGAAAAATAAAAAGTTTCAAATACAAATTTGGTTACGATATCTTCATAAACAAACGAATTATTCATCTAAAACGCTTTTTTTTTTGTCGAGGTCGTCTCAAACACCCCCATGGGAGCTATATATTTTATCCCCGATATCAAAAAAATAAAATAAACGTGCTTCCTATGGAATAATATGGGATCTAATGTGAAAGTTTGGTAACTCTAGCTCTTACCATCTCTGAGATCTAGGCGTTCACACGGACGGACGGACGGACGGACGGACGAACAGACGGACATGGGTATATCGACTTCTCTATTCACCCTGATCATATTTTAGGTAACTTTGGGGTGTCTCCGACGTCTCCTTCTATTGTATGTTACATACATTTTCGGCTTGCACAAACTTAATATACCCTTGGTACCATACGGTACAGGGTATAAAAAGAAAAACTTGATCCTTGCCTTTGACACACTCTATCACTTTTGTTTCTGAGACAGCCTCCAGAACAGTTCGTATTGAGATTATATCAAAACACTGGCTTGTAATAGTTTTTTAGACTCTGCTCTTGGACTTAGCAGCCCCAAAAAGTATAGAAAACATGGTCTGATCACCAACACCGAAAATCAATTTTATTTTATAAAATAGGAGGGTCACGCCAGGTTTTTAGGGAAGGCCTCCAAGATAGATCATTTAATGTGTTTTTTTGAGGCTATTTCGAGGGTGTTTAGTCAAAGAGCCAAATTACTATGTCTTAGAACGGGTAGCTCATATAGTCTATGTGTAAACTTCGATAATGTGCATCTTTGGTTAATATACATTTGTGTATACGAACAAACAGAACAAGGCTACAGAATAAAAATCAAAGTTTGAATTCAAGTTTTGACCACTGAGTACAAAAATCAATTTATCCACCGACAAGTGTTACCCAAATCATTTCAATATCTGCTACTTAGTTAAGGTCATTTATAAAAATCCCCTAAGCTAAGGGGTCAAACGAGCACCGCGATTAATTGCAGCTGTTCAACATAAAACTTTAACTTTCAAATTTGTTGCCGAGGGACGCAATCAAAGAACAGAGAGAAAGAGAGGCGAAAAAAGAAAGCAAACAATAAAAATAATACAGACTGGGGCAGTAAAACATACGTGTCCGGAAAACTGCAGAGCAGCGAGAAGGAGAAGTGCTCACTTCGGAGGGGTTGCGGTGGGGAAATAACAAGACAAGTGTCAAAAGCAAACTTACAGATTTGTATCTGAAATATAAATTTTCGTATGCCAACGTTGTTTGCGTTTGCCCTTTTTGTGTTTAACATTCGCTACCTTTTTATCGCATCTTTTGCTTTTCTCTCTCTCTCTCTCCACTCTTCGCCATCCTGTGCTTTGTTGTTTCTTTAAAATTAAATAAACTGGTCTTTAACCGCAAAACACATTTATCTCGATTTTCACGCTGTCAACAACAACTCAAAAAGGCGACAGTTTGTAAAAAGGTAACAGTCAGGCCACCAAATACAACAAATACAACAAAAACAGCAGCCCCCAAGCAGCAGCAAAGGTAACTACAATAACAATAATAATAACAAACGTGGGCCGCCGAAAGTCAATTTTAAGATTTATTTTTTGCAATTTAACATTTCTGTTCTGGCTGTCGGGATCGTTGGAGATTGGGAAAAAAAAAGAAAAATAAAAGACGAAGGAAAATAATGAAAAAAAAGATGAAACAAAACAAAGCAAAGCCAAAGCCAAAATGGAAAAGAAAATCCTTAAAATAAAATAAAACCAAAATGTAGCAATGGTAAAGTTCTACGCGGTTAAGAAAATAATAATAAATTAAAAGCGCGAGCAGCCGTTCCATAAGAAAACGAAAAACAAAAAAAAGGTCAAGTAACTTCAATAAAAAAAGGCGCATTGAAAGCTACACAAACAACAAGAAGAACAACCGCAGGCCTCGAGACTGCCTCCCGCCATCCCTACTGTACCGTACGAGCATGCATACACTGAGCAGAACAGAGAAAATGGATTTTTATGAAACAACAAAATTTTTAGATTTGCAATTTAACAAAAAATTCACGAGCTAAACGTCTATGACTGTATTGGCATAGGGTCAAAAGACATTTCGAGGACGTATTTTAGCCAAAAAGCCTGCCAATGTGATTACAATCGTAATAAAATTTCCAAACAATTTTTTTTTTTTTGTTACATATCTTTTTTCACATTATTTCCTGAATTGTGGAAAATATTTTAACTTAAAATTTCAGGAAATACGAGGGTGGATTGAAAAGTTTCCGGCCTGACCAAGAAAAACAACGTTTTTAAGAATTTTTTTTTTTATTTCTCAACATAATCTCCTCCAAGGCTGATACATTTCTCATAGCGGTGTTCTAGTCTAGTAATGCCATCTCTATAGACTGATTCGTCAAGCTCCTCAAAATACCCATTTACAGCTTCGATTACTTCTTCATTGTCCGCAAATCTCTTACCGCCAAGCCATTTTTTGAGGTTAGGCAACAGATAATAGTCACTCGGGGCTAGGTCTGGAGAGTAGGGAGGGTGCGGCATCAATTCAAACTTCAGATCGTTGATTTTAGCCATGGCAACGATTGACTTGTGCGCTCGGTGCGTTATCGTGATGAAACAAGATTCTTTTCGCCAGATGAGGTCGTTTAATTTTCACCTCGTGGCTCAAACGTTGCAATAAGTCTGCGTAGTATTGACCAGTGATAGTTTTACCCTTTTCAAGGTAATCAATGTATAAAATACCTCTTGCATCCCAAAAACAGTAGCCATAACCTTGTTCGCTGAAAAAATTGTTTTTGCCTTCTTTGGATTGGTTCCCCTGGTCCAATCCACTGTTTACACTGTTCTTTGGTTTCAGGAGTGTAGAGGTGGGCCCAAGTTTCGTCAACGGTTATGAATCGACGCGAAAATTCGCTTGGATTACGCTTATCCTACGTCAAATTGGCGGTAGAAATGTTTTTTCGAATCAATTTTTTTCAAGAAAAACACAGAGGCGTCTTGTTCAGTGTGCTCTCAAATCAAAACTAACATGGCGATCGGGCTGAAACTATAACTACAAGGTATCTAAGGATGGTACTATAGAACGCCACCTCAAGGTAGGCCTAGTGGCGCCATCTCTTGGTCAGGCCGGAAACTTATCAATCCACCCTCGTACTTAAAAATATGCATTCAATAATCAAGCGATAAAGGATATTTATGTCTTTATTCAAATTTCGCGCACGACTTTCTATCATTGCTGGACCGACAGCTTTACTGCGATTAAAGATTTTAACGCCTCATTTTCATTTTTGTGGCCGTTCCTAAGTATGTCAGCGAAAGATGGCGAAAAAGCTGCATTTGAATTTATTAAAAAATATCCCATAGATGTCTCTCAAGATTAAAATAATTAATTTAAAAAACGCTTATCGAACGAATATGGCTTCCGATTCTACAGTTTGTCTGCCTCCATTTGATTTGTTGAATGTTATTACTTCAAGAAATTCGAAAACAATTTTTGTAAATATTTTATTACTTAAAGGAATTTTTGGAATTTCCCAGTGTCTGAGAATTCATTCAGTTTTAAGATTGAAAAACTACCAACAATCTTGCGCAACGCAGCCGTGAGTTTCGAGACTGGCTACTATATGCTTAGAATCCGAATAAAATTGTGAAAGCATAAAATGATGTGTAACTTAGAGGGGAAGAACTATCGATAGTCGGCGCCATCGATAGTCGACGATAGTAATTTCACAACAATCGATAGTTGACGATAGTACTATCGATAGTCGGCGATAGTCCCCTTTCACAATAATATACATATTTGGCTTTAAATTTAAAGTTGGTTCAATTTTTAAACAAGAAAATTCAAATACGATATTAATGTTTTTTGATCCAAAAGTTTTGGCCAAGAATTAAAGAATATTAAAATTTTCTTCCTTGAGCCTGATTCGCCTCTCCGAAACAATTAGGCGAACCTACAGAATGCAGCGACGATCTCCAACTGCCGCTTGTCGATGCGATATTGGCAGTATCCGCCGAAATACCTCTAGCTGGAGTGCTGGAATCTGGGACTTGATTTTGCAAGCCAGGGTGGAATCTTTTCAGATGATCGAGCGAATTTGAAGTATTTTCGCTGGAGTACTCCTACTGCTAAACTCGACACATAGTCAAAATACTTCATAGCTACAGTATGAACTCGGTAATCGCAACACTCGATACAAGAAATTCCTCAATTTTTGCAACACTAAGAAATATAGCATTGCAACATTTTTTCCTTTTCTGAAAGAGCTTCATGAGACGGCTATTATATTTTCCTCGGTGGTGCAACTTCCTCAATAAGTGCAATTACCCAGATTTCTATTAGTTGCGGTTACCAAGTTCAAACTGTACTTTAAAAGTAAGCATTATACCTCTTTGAGAAAAGCGATCCATTTCATTTTATTGAGGTATCACTGTTTTAATAAAATTTCTTACAAATATTTTTTTAGCAGACCCCACAAATAAACGCGCAAAGTTTACTTTTTGGTGATGTGAAAACTATCGGAGAACTATCGATAGCACTATCGGCACTATCGTTAATGTCTGGATGCTATCGATGGTACCTCGATAGTGCTCAACCATCGATAGTGCCGATAGTACTATCGATAGGTATCCACCTCTAGTGTAACTTATAAATCAATCTCGAAAAATTATAAAAGTTTTTTTTTAACATTTTCACCCATGGGCCCGGATTTTCTTTTTACGGCCCTGGCTGACTGCTCAGGTTTTAGCCACTACTCGATGCTTTTACATTGCTGCCTAATTTTGTCAATTAGGTTGTACACTTTATAGAACTCAAGTGTCTTAAAGCAAGAATGACCGGGTGAAGACGTGAACAACTAGGTATAAGGACACGAGTGCACAACCAACAACAATCACCTGTTTGAAAGCTTTGCTTGGATTTGATTTGTTATTCATAAGATGATGGTAAAATATATTTTTTTATCTTCATCTGCAAAGAATTCGCAACTTCAATTATGTTTACAGACCGTTGTTTGGTTTTCTAAGAGCACTAAATTATTTTAAAAAAAAAGTTAAAAAATAGGGTCACACCCTTTTCGGCAAGAATGCTTTAACTTTTTCTTCGTAAGGTCTTGAATCGGGCGAGTTATTGCTGGCCAATTTGCACTATTACCATTTTACATTTCAGTCAACAATAAATTATTAAACTAATTTTTTATGAAGGCAATTTGTGGTTTCCTTGATAATAGAGCGTAATTTTCGTAATTGATTCGTTTTCTTTAAAATGATTATGTCTTTATGAATATATTAAGTATGCTCAAGCATATGGGCTAAATTGTGGCGAAATTAAAGCGCTCAAAGTCATTGAAAAGAAAAATATACATATAAAGTTGGTATGGTCTATGACAAAATGGCTTCCAAAAAAAACTCAACTTTTTCGTTCAGTGTTGAAACAAATAACGCTTAAGACAAGTCCAAAATTTTCACCGCTTGTTTTTAAGTGTTTTCATTTTGTACTTTTACTTGAGCGCCTTTTGGCACTGCCCACGACGTTCTGTTCCATACCAGGCTTGCTTCTCCAGCCCACCAATTCTCGCCGACTACCCGGCCATTCTTTTGCTGGCAATCCCTACTGACTGCTGTTACTTTTTGGCCTTTACATTTTATCGTATATAAGTATTTATTTTTTTGTTGCGTTAACGTCAATAGGTCAACTGAACAGAGAAAGGAACAGATGGAGAGAGAGAGAGAGAGAGAGAGTGTGTAAGTGCCCTTTTAAAGCCAAAACAATTGCCTTGAACATAATCAAGTTGCGCGTGTGCGAGTGTGCGTGTGTGTTAGTGTATTGCAGGTGTATGTTGAGTGCAAAGTGCAAACAAGCGTCAAAGTTGAAACAAAATGGCTGTAACACACACACACACACACACACACCCACAGACCCTCTCTTGACAGTAAGTATTTCATTAATAATAAATTAAGCCTATGGAAACGGAAATGTGCGGTGTGTTATATCTGGCCCTGCCAACTTCATCTGCAGCTTCGGTTTCATATATATGTATATACATATATATATTATATATTTAAAATATAATTTTTTTTATTTCAATTTGACAGTTGTTGGCATTGTTGTTGTAACAGTTCTTGTTGCTGCTATCCATGTAAAAAGTTATCTGCATATGTATTTACGCGTGTACATACTTTGTAAATATATGCTTGAACATTGATGACGGCATATGTATGTTCATTATACATATATATTTAATCCGATTTTGTTAATGGCCTTTTAAAGTATAGAAACTGGCATTAAGTATATGTTAGTATGTATGTAAAGCTTTCACTTCTGTTATTTTATACTTATATCAATAATAAGTAACAGATTAGAAACAAAATGCACAAATTGGAATGCTTGCGTTTTACGACACTTGTACATACATAATCCCATAATTTTCATATAAAGTAAGCACTTTATCAAGTGCTGCCAACTAAAAATGTCAAGAAATTTGCATGCGACATAAAATGACGCAATGAAACTACGCCAAGTCCCAGTCTTCCTACTCATCGTGCACAGTCACCACCCCACCTCCTCGACCCAACAAATCCTTGCAACTACATATCAAGTGTGCATAATGCAACATGCAGCTACAGCTGCAGCTTCAGCTCTGTCCTGTATCCGGGCCTGGATCTGGATCTGAAGCTGCAGCTACATAAACTCGAAATCAAATGTTGGCAGGGTGACAAGCTTCAGATTGCCAAGTAAATTTTATAACTCTGGCAATACACTTTTGTCATCTGACAGCTGATTATAGTACTGCCACTTGTCAGTTGACTGCTGCGAGGGTTGCCATTTGAATTTTTGATTTAAGTGTGACCATTGCTTAATTTGCCACTTCCATTCAAAGTTTTCCTTTTATTTCTTTGGCTTTTTCAATGGTTTTTATTTTCATTTGAATTAAAAGTTGAAGTGGTTTTGGACGTTTAGTTCCAAATAGTACGAAAACATTTGTTTTTAATAATTTGTTTTTTTAAATTTGTAAAAAAATCGCAAAATATGATCTCTCCCATTGGCTTACACAACAGAGTATTTGAGCAATCAGAGCATTAGAAAAGAAAGTAATTCTTGGAATTTAATATTATATCATCAGAAGAAGCTTGGCCTTCACTCAAAAAGCTACTTTAGCAAGCACCCTGACAGTACGTACATCTGACCGGAATATTTATTTCAAAATATTTTTAATATTTTTTAATTCCTTGTAAGAATAGAGGACACTTCGAAAAGCACGAAAGCCGGCTTAAATATTTTATTAATGACTTAAGGATTTTAGTTTGGAATTATCAATGCAACCATGAAACTTTACAGACTTACTGTGCGAGCAGGTAAGTATATAACACAGACAAAGACGGTTAATACTATTATGTACCACCATCGTTCCTAGCACTTCCTCCTTAATCCTTGTTAATAGGTGAGCCAAGCATGTACGTGTGTGTGTGTGCTGGTGTATGTTTGAGACAGCTTAATGTGTGTCTTAGCTAGGTGCGATAAGAGTATCTACCTCATTAAAGATTGGGAGGGAAAACTTATGATTAAACAATTTGCAGAAAGCTAGGCAAAATGGAACAATTTTTTCGTTAAAGGCCTCCTTTGGTTAAATTGCAAACAAATCTTAACTTTTATGTGCTCTTTACTATACATTTAAATCATTTTTTCTTTAATAAAAAGAGCTTAAGTGAAAAACGATCGATATTTAGAAATAATTATAATAACATAGCTCTTTAAAATACAAAATGCTAACAAAAGCCGCGTGATATTAATACTAAATAGTTATAATATGCAATACTGTTATATTTTTTTTAATTTAAAAGAATATTTTTTTTCAAAATTCATGTACCTAAGCAAAAAATTTTAGGACTTACGCAACGTTGAATTATTAAGGATAAAAGTACGTGCTTTTATGCAAGATTGCAAAGGAAATTTGGCCGCGATACGACAAGCGTAGAACGGCCGAACTGCTAAGCAAGCCAAGAACAATAATCTTCAGAATACCATCGACAATAACCGGACATTGGCCGTTAGGAGACCATGCAAAGAAAATGGGCTGGCCCTACAACGTCAGATGCCGAAGCTGTGACCAGAGAGAACACAGAAGAGACAGTTTACCATTATTTATGTGAGTGCCCACGATTGGGGTCCTTACGCCACAGAGCACTAAGAAGCTTCGCTTTAGGAAGCCTACGTGACTTGGCAGATAAGAACTTAGACGACATCAGCAGGTTTATTAACGGATCGAGATGGTTTGAGGAAACCGAACAGCAGTGGTTCCCATAAGTGGTGTAACAAAATGGCGCATTTGCGCTAATTGAGTTTGAGTATGTTGTCACTCAAACGGCACCCAAACCAACCAACCAACGTGCCTTTATACTTTTTCAAATCCACTATTGGGATGAATAAGAATTCGCCAAAAAAATACTATGATATATAATATACAGTGAATTTCAAAGCTATAGGACAGTCTGCAAATTTTTTGTTCAAATGTAAATATTTCGGTTCATAAGCACGATCCAGCAAAACTTCCTTTTACAAAAACAACTGCCTAATATTGGAGCTTTTAATTTACCGTAAGGTTATTGCACTATTGCTTCACACGGTGCTTCGCAATAACTTATGCATGGAAAGAAATTTTGATGCAATTTTGTCGTTTCATTACTATAGGACAGTAGTCTATTATAAGGAAATTAAGTGTAAGGATGGCATAAATACTTTTTATTTCAATTTGAAATCACTGTTTGGTAATTTTATGATAAATCGATGCAATATGTGAATATTAGTTTATGGTAGAGACACCATATAATTGCGAAAAACTACGTTGGCAGAGGGTGATGTATATTTTATGGAAAAACATATAAACCGATATCATAATTATATTTGGAATTTCTTTAGAATCATCGAGAAATAAGTAAAAAATAAAGTAAATGGAAATTCACAGGCTTTCTGACCGTAAAAGTCGCCCTAAAAAGGATATTCGCGAGTATATCTATTTGAATTTAGACGTTGTCCTGTTAAAATAATAGCATTTCGCCGAAGTTTTACATCGGAATGGTATCAAAACGCTCAGACAGACATGTCAGTATTCGCCGCTGCTCATTTCAAATGAGTTTAATAGGCCAAACCAAAACCCAAGCCGCTTCTAAAATTTCGCCAAGAAAAATTTCATTTTATGCTTTGCAAATCCCTTCAATTGTAATTATATTCACCCGGACTACTCGAACTCAATGATTTCTAATTGGAAAATATAAAAACAATCAACCTTATAAGGAGAATCTTTAAAAAACATGCACGAAAAATTACGCAAAAGCGCGCCTATTGAATTCCTAGTGAATTCAAAGCGAGCATTTCTTTAGTGGTTCAAGATTTGGACATCCTGACATGCTTCTTTCGAGGGCCCTTTTGGACGATTTGCTAAATTGTAGTTTTGGACACTTTATGGTCCACTAATGGCATCAACTCTGAGCAAGGAACTGAAGAAAATTATGAATTTTTTAAGATTATTCGTTTTTGCCACTCCGAAATCTTACCAATAATCTTTTAAATAAATTTTTTTTATTTCTCGATGTTTCTAAAGAAATTACAAATTCCAAATAATTATGTATCGGTTCATTTGTTTTTCCATAAAATATACATCTGCCAACGTAGTTTTTCGCAATTATATGGTCTCTCTACCATAAACTTATATTCACATATTGCATCGATTTATCATAAAATTACCAAACAGTGATTTCAAATTGAAATAAAAAGTATTTATGCCATCCTTACACTTAATTTCCTTATAATAGACTACTGTCCTATAGTAATGAAACGACCAAAATTGCATCAAAAGTTTCTTTCCATGCATAAGTTATTGCGAAGCACCGTGTGAAGCAATAGTGCAATAACCTTACGGTAAATTAAAAGCTCCAATATTAGGCAGTTGTTTTTGTAAAAGGAAGTTTTGCTGGATCGTGCTTATGAACCGAAATATTTACATTTGAACAAAAAATTTTCAGACTGTCCTATAGCTTTGAAATTCACTGTATATATATATATATTGGCAAAAAAGTCTTGCGGTATTTTTATTGAATTTTCAATTGTTCATAAAATTGGTTATAATAATGCAATTTAAGTCAAATATGCGCCGTTTTGTTCGATGACGAGTTCCCAACGAGATGCCAACTTCATAATGCCCCTCTTATAGAAGCTCGCTTCCCTATTGTCAAAAAACTCGGAGAGCCAATTTTCACAGGACTCTCTTGTGGACAACTTCCGATTACCAAGCGCGTTCGTCATGGACAGAAATAGGTGGTAATCACTTGGTGCGAGATCCGGACTATACGGTGGATGCAAAAGAACCTCCCATCCGAGCTCCCGGAGCTTCTGGCGCGTCACCAAAGATGTGTGTGGCCTGGCGTTGTCCTGATGGAAGACAATTCGGCCTCTGTTGATCAAAGATGGCCTCTTCTGCATGAGTGCTGCATTCAAGCGGTCCAGTTGTTGGCAGTACAGGTCCGAATTGAGCGTTTGGCCATAGGGGAGCAGCTCATAGTGGATGATTCCCTGCCAATCCCACCAAACACACAGAAGAACCTTCCTGGCCGTCAATTCAGGCTTGGCCACCGTCTGGGCAGCTTCCCCGCTTTTCGACTACGACCGTTTACGCTTCACGTTGTCGTAAGTGATTCAGAAGCGATTCGCATGCATCCATACGGTCAAAAATGTTTTTTGCGTCAAGTCGTGTGGCACCCATACATCGAGCTTCTTTTTCAATCCAAGCTTCTTCAAATGGTTTATAACGGTTTGATGACTCATGCCCAGCTCTTGGCCGATGCTACGGCTGCTACTATGCAGGTCTCTTTCGATCAATTCATCGATTTTATCGCAATTTTTGACAACAGGCCTTCCGGACCGTGGCGCATCTTCGATCACCTCTGCACCAGAACGAAAACGTTGAAACCATCGTTGTGCAGTGGAAATGGAAACTGTATCGGGTCCATAAACTGCACAAATTTTATTGGCAGCATGAGATGCATTTTTGCCTTTATCGTAGTAGTACTGTAAAATATGCCGTATTTTCTCTTTATTTTGCTCCATGTTTGCGACGCTATAACTCACGAACGACAAAAAGCAAACAACAATTAATCAAACACGTGTTAGCACGTAAAAAGAGCTTTCCAAAAAGCTCTAGTGTGAACCGATGCGACGAATACAACTAGAACTACGCGCTTGCAAAGACAAGCTTGCGGAAATACCGCAAGACTTTTTTGACAACCTTATATATATATATATATATATATATACCAAACAAAAAATGTCATTCACTTGAAATTTGGTACAGATGTTCGGGAAGAGTGTACCAACACAACAAAACAAAAAAATCGATAATCGAAAATACGTTGCCCGCGAAATTGCTTAAGTCACCCTACTTTTTGAACACACCTCGTATGTATATATTATATATATAAGGTGGTCTATCCGTAGGTTTCGGTCATAACATAATAATAATTCATAACTGAAATTGTAGTTAATATATACCCATACTTTGTGATTATCTTTTATACTTATAGTCTGATTTTAATGATGAGAAGTCAAAGACCTGTTTATTTTATAATTTTGGGTATTTCAGGCGTTCGAGCACTCCTTTCTAAAACTGATTTTCTTATCCTCCTCATCATATTGCAGCTAACTCTGGGTTGTTTTCTATGTCTATAGTAGATATTTAGTCCATACCTTAGGGAGCAGGGTATTATATTCTGGCACGTCCTGTTCCCCAAAATAATTGTAAAGCGATTGATTTATTTGAATTGATTTGACACTAAGGCCAGTACTTCAATACTTAGAGCCACTCCTTAAAATTTAATACATACTTAACGACTTAAAAACTTTTTTATTTAAGGATTTTGGATAATTGTATACAACAATTTTTTGAGATTCAGAAAAATAGCAAGATCACCAAAAAATAATTTCCATGTCGCACATTTTCAGAATCTTCTTCCGTCCCAACTATTCTGCAATATTGGTTTAATAGATTTACCTGTATTTTATTAAATATGGACATAGCACACCGCTCAAGTTAACTCACTTTGCAATTGATTTCCATAATCAACCGTACCAAAGAAAAATAGTCTAAAAGAAAAATAACATGAGCAACAAAATTATTATTAAAAATAAAAACCAAAATGGTCGTCATGAGCAACATATGGAATGAGCGTAGTTTGCATTTTTAATGACCGCGTCGCGTGTTTTGTCGTGCGTTGTCTGTCAGCGAGCGACAACGACTTTCAACTGCGGAGGACACTTGGTTCAGTACATGTACCCTCTCGGACCGGGGCGGCCCGGTGCTCGTTACACTTGGAGCTCTAGGCCACCGATAATTGGGTCCTTTTGAATGAGACATGTAAAAAAATGCGCATGCGATCAGAAAATGTCTGCAAACTACAGTTAATGAAATGTCGTCACACTGTGTATGACTACACACACACACACACACACACGCGCATACTTACAAAAAGAACATGTGTCTCGTGAAAGTCAAAGTGAATATGGGGGCGGGCATAATTTCACGCACACAGATACTCAGGACGCACACACACAAGTGACTGCACTATAAACAAGCAACATAAAATGGCACAAAAATACTTGGGCCACAAATGGCGCTCCTGAAAGTATGCAATAACAAGCATTAAAGCAAGAAACAAAGAAACAAGAAACAAAGGCGTATACACATGTGGGCGTGGCAGCAATGGCGGGCGGGCGACCGTATGACAGCGAAATAAAATGAAACGTTGCTACACCAATACACACGTGCCGCCTACAAGCGCACATGTGTGTGTGTGTGTTTGGGAACCAGAGTTCCGGAAAGGAATAGCTTGGAAATTGTCTGACGTTTGGCAAGAGACTGCGCTGCAGAAATGAAATTGCAGTGAAATTGTTATTATAAGCATAGGTATATTATATGGCAGGTTATATACATTTGAGA
Organism: Chymomyza amoena; assembly: GCA_037043745.1. NCBI lineage: Eukaryota > Metazoa > Arthropoda > Insecta > Diptera > Drosophilidae > Chymomyza > Chymomyza amoena. Next base: position 102,071 of record JBAMAX010003187.1, read on the forward strand.
TTTTCAGAGTCAGTTTTAGAGCAGACTTTTTTAATAGCAGTCGGCGTAATAAGAGCAATTAGGAGTGCTACACAGCCATAAGGAGCAAAAGGAGTGTAGAATGTTTAAGGAAATGGAAATTGAAGTGGCCCCAAGAATAGATATAGAGATACTGCAACAACTGATATATGATCAAATTATGGATATGATCGAAAAGCTCAACAAAGAGATGGGTTTTGAAGCTCTGGGTCAATAGAAAGCATTAGATATAATAAAGGCCAAAGCCACCCCATAGTACTAGTCCATATGAAAATTGATCATACTCAATTGTTTCAATACAAAAAACAAAATTATCTCAAAAACTAAGTCTCATACAATATACAGAATTTGTACTATTTTATTACGTATACGTCCTATAATATATAAAGTTGCTAGAGTATATAGCTAAAAACATTGCTACTGAATTGACGAAGAACCATCTTACTGAAGTAAGTATAAAATATTTTCTACTTGCCACAGTTTAAATTATAAACGCAAACCACCTAAGTGCAGTGCTTTACCTTCCTAATGACCCTCTTTAAATAATTAAAAGGATTTTAATAAACATGGCAAAACGTTATGGTCAAAAGGATTATAATACCTTTGGTATTGGCCCCATTAAGTCGGCTTAATTGTATGGCAAAAAAGCCATGGCCAAAGTAATTGTGCATAATTTTATAATAAGGCTTATGCAATTTGCAACAAAAGCCATGCTACAAATGTCACTTTGTATGAATGAATGCATTTGATTAATGGCTTATTATAAAATGTAATAATAATAATCATTATCGTATTATCATCATCGTCGTCGTCATCATCGTCAGCCTATTTAAGTACATTTAGACTTGTATATTGTCATTGCCAATATTTGCCACAACAGCGAATAGCGGTCATAAAGCAACAACAAATTTGCAACAAACAACTGCAATAACTGCAACAAAAAGCCTCAACCTGAACGAACACATGGCGCATGAATTGTATCTGCCATTGTTTAGTTTATTTGTAAGCCACCCTGCTCCTCTTTCTCGGCTAACCTGCCCCTTGCCACACGACCCTCAGCTGCACTGACGAGTTCAGATTCGAGTTCGGTTCGTTTGTTGCCCAGAGTAGGTCACAATTTATTAGAATGCAAGACAATAACAACAACAGCCACCATAGGAACAACAGCAACAACAAAGAGTTTCCTTTCGTTGATTTACTCGGCCAAGCGCCATTTTGGCTCTAAGACCCCGTTTATCTGAGGCCTTTTTCTAGTTCAGTCTTTGCCTCAACCGACTTAGTAATTTTTATGGTTTCTTTGAGAATTTTTCGATTGCTTGCCATGCAGCACTTGCTTTTGTTTACCTGCTTCCTTGTTAATTAGACCATGCTACCTGCCAAGAACTTCAGGGCCTGTCTCTTTACCACTTGTCACCACCATTTTTCTCTCTTTTGGCCCGCTCTCTCTTTGTGTCTGTCTCTCTCGTCTTGCATATTTACATGCATACCTTGCCCTAGTTTATGTAGTGAATATTTCAGTTTTTTTTTTAAGTCTCCAAATGGTTTATTTGGTTTTGTAAGAGAGTTGAATACTTTTTACATGGACTTTTCTTACTTTTAGGCAAACTGATCAAAGTTTAAAAATAAATGATTAATGACGATATTGATATACTTCTTGAGTTATTAATAGACAACTAGAATAGATCAGGTAACGTCGTTCATTTTGATAGAGTGATAGAGAACTTTCACTACAGGATGGTAGGTGTGTGCCTTTTTTCTCAAATTTTTTTTTTGTTTGTTGACTTATAGCTATCGCCTTAAGTCCTTAAGAGATCCTATAGTAATAGCATTTGTAGCCACTGAGTACTCGATTAAGTCGTACAGTGTATTAAACGTTTGGCATTTCTTGTTTGTTACTGACCTTATTTCTATGAGTGACTATGTGTGTGTATTCAATGCAGCTTGTTAGCTATTTAAGTTTCTTTAAAGGTATTTCATTTCCTTTAATTGTGCAATACTCGTTGCAGTTCTTGACTTAGATTTGCTAAGCCTTGTGATGTTTTCTTTTTACTAATACCTATTTCTTTCGAGTATTTCATAACGTTTAAAGTTAGCGTTTGATTTACCACACATACGTAGATAGTATATCGTAACGTATTTTACGTATAGTTTAAGTTGGGCACTTGTCTACACTTCACCTACTAGACCAACTTTATTCCCTTTTTTTTTTTACTTTTTATTGTCTTATGGCGGGGATTTGTGCAAAAACACTAAATGAGGACAACGCACTGCACACTCCGCACTCAATTCCATTTAAGTGCTATAGCGCACTTATACAGACTCACAGATTCGTATATACACAAACAGACATATACGCACACACACACACATATACCGACAAGAGCAATGGCGACACATGAAAGTTATTACACTTATTATATGAAGAAAATAATTTTATGTGCGTGCATGTGTGTCTATCTCCCTCTGCCATTTCCACTCCACTAATGCTACCTCTCTTATACTTCATCATCCCTGGCCATCCTCCTCCCACACGCACACTCTCACTATCTCTATCGCTGTCTGTGTACGTTGTTCTTGTGGCAACAAAAAATTAAAAGCGAAGGCTTTATTTGTGCGGCGGCTTGCAGCATTCTGATAAGAATGTCAAATGCTCTATGCCACAACAGCTTTACATGTGCGTGTGTGTAAGAGTGAATTATATGGCACATTATGTAATATATAATAATGATTATGTATATATTGTATACACATATATAAACTTGTTTATATTTCTAAACCTATTGGCATTCTTTTCCTTTGCCATTTCCTGGGCGCTCTCATATGCGTGTTTGCGTTTGTATGCGTATTGGTTTTGACCTGCCTAAACAATTTAAAGTTTTTAAAATTCAAAGGCAAACTTTAAGCCTAAAAGCAGCAAATAAGCGAGTGCATAACTTTTTTTTGTTTTGTGCACACATAAATGGTTCCGAGAACTACAAAATTCAGAGAGAGAAAAGTAGCTGCAGCTGGGGGGAACGAGTGGCGGTGAAACCAAAACAAAAGCATACTGCCAAATATTTTTTAATGTGCACTTTATCATCATCATGTCAGGCTAAGCGGCAGTCATAGAACCCCAACAAAGCCAACAACAACTACAAAAATGAAATATACTACACACACACACACACACATACACACAATGAAAATACAAATGACATTTATATAGACACGCCCCAACGCCAAAAAAAAGAAAAAAACCAAGAAAACACTCAAAAGAAATACAACAAAATACCAAATGAAAGCCCTCAAAAATAAAAACTGTAAACCAAAGAACCAAGTTGAAGCATTGTGCAAATGCTGTCCCATTTGTCAGCTGGCACAAATTTGCATAAGCGGCCAGAAAAACGGATGACTTATGGGCGGTCTGTAGTCTCATTTCCACATTTCCACATTCCCACTCCAAGTCCATAGTCCCGCTCGGTGTTCTCATCGTACTCAGCATTGTCATTCTTGGATCCGCTCCTTTCGCTTATTTTTGTTGGCATTGTCATCGTTGTTGTTGTCGTCTAATCTCACGATCCAAAAATTTTGCGTTGAAATTAGCTGTGAAATGCCACAACGTTCCTCTCAGTGCGCGGCATACAAAGCCAACGGAAATGGCATAGAAATGAAACAGAGTAGAGAAACAATGCACCGCCTTTTATAAGTATGCGTTTACGTGTGCGTCTGGCTGTGTATGTGTGTGCTCTCATATCAAAGGGTCAGCACGTCGTATGCGCAATTGAGGCCTTATTCAACTGCCAACAAAATTCAACTACCAATTTCTATGGTATGATGTCACTATGTCAGCAGGCTAAGAAATCGTCCCCAAAACAAAGATCCCCACAACGGCACTAATAAATGGAATTTTTTATAAGGCAACAGCTGGCACACACATCACAATCTATACCTATAAAAAAAAAATATTAATCGGATGTGTAATATGATGAAAAAAGTTTATCGAAGCCGTCTGTCATCTGAAAGGTAGCACGGTCACAGGGCAAAGAGCTGAAAGACCACTACTGTAAAATAAAAAAATGGCGGACGTAAAGTCGGGCGCGGACGACTTTAGGATACCCTCACCACTAGCTTGTAATAAAGTCCGATTTCTTCACAAAAAACAAAAACAGAAGAATTTTTTAAGCAAAAATTTTTTTTTTACCGATCGTTCCTATGGAGCTATATGATATAGTCAACCGATTTCAATAAAATTTGATACAGTGCTTAAATACCTTAAAAAAGATATGAATGCCAAATTTATTTCAAATATCTTTACAAACAAACGAAACACCACAAATTTTGTATAAAAAAATGTTTTTTTGGACCGATTGGTGTTGTGGGAGGTATTTGATATAGTCAACCGAGTTTGTTCAAATTTGGCACATTTCTTAAGTGCTCTAAAAAATTTCCAAACGCTAGTTACGATATCTTTTTTAAAAAACGAAATATAGCGAATTTTGATTTAAAAAAGTTATTTTGGCAGATTGGTCCTATGGGAGCTATATGATACAGTCAATTGATTTTGATGAAATTATATTTTTTTTTGACCGATCGTTCCTGTGGGAACTATATGATATAGTCCACCGATTTCGATCAAATTTGACACAGTTCTTTAATACCTTAAAAAAAAACTGAATGCCTAATTTTGTTCAAATATCAAACGTTTTTTTGGACCGATTCGTTCTAGTGGAGCTGTATGATATAGTCTTCCGTTGTACAATGTTTAAGACCAATCAAAAGCTTACAAGTGCAATTATTCATCTAAAACTTTTTTTTTTTTCCGTCCGAAACACCCCTATGGGAGCTATATAATTGACCCACGATATCGGAAAAATAAAATAAACTTGTCTCCTATGGAACAATATGGGATCTAATGTGAAAGTTTGGTTAATCTAGCTCTTACCATCTCTGAGATCTACGCGTTCCAACGGACAGAGAGACGGACGGTCAGACGGTAACTTTGGGGTGTCTCCGGCAACTCCTTCTATATATTACATACATTTTTGGCTTGCACAAACTTAATATACCCTTTATACCTTACGGTACAGGGTATAAAATTAGCTTTGGGTTATGCAGGGCCAGGTCTGTAGTGGGGATATAACATAATAATAATAATTATACCATATAAATAATCCAATGAAAGGATGTTGTACGTAACATAGCAAGTCTGAAGCATTAAAAGATTTTCAATCTTATGCTTTGCTTAGTATAAAGAGTAAGATGGTTATAATCTGTTTCTACTTATGGATAAATATTTTGCACGTAGTAGTTCATTGATGTGGTACACAGTTGGATCCCTTACCTGGGGGTAGCAGGACGCAGGACTAAATATCACGAATCATACGAATGAAAGGTGTGCAGAATTCAATTTTTTAAATAGCTACCATGCGAAAGATATCTCCATCCTGTCTAACAGTCAGGCAACGATAAAGGCACTAAGTAGAGCCAAGATCCCATTAAGGGTGGTCAAAGAAGTGCAAACAGTACTGGATAAATTAGGTGGCATAAATAGACTCATGATAAGATGGGTTCCAGAACATAACAATATCTCTCACAATGAATTGGCAGAAAGACTAGCAAGGTTGGGGGCAGCAACAGCGCTAATCGGACCTGAACCATACTGTGGGATTGGTAACTACGTGGTACAAGACCTACTGAGAATGGACGAAGAAAACAAACGGCTGCTACACTGGGTACAGATACCAGGACTGAAACAGTCAAAAACAGTCCTTTCTAACTACAACCGCAAGAAGTTTAAATTTATGATAACTCACAGGTAAAATACCGTGTGGATCCTGACTACTGTCCTCTTGACGGATTAAAAAAAAAAATTATTGGAGGAATACCAAATTGACTCATTCAATCCATTAGGAAATTCGCTTTGTCGGGTGTTAGTAAATGCCTTAAACGATGTACTTACAACAACAACAAATAAAACAATCCTTCGAAATTCGTTTTAAAACACATTTGTGGATCTTAATTTCTCGCTGTCCATCGCCGAGTAAATATAAACCGTGGATATATGTACATACATATACCGAAGTGTGTCAGTCCGTTCCCATGAACGCGTGGATCTCAGAGATGGTAAGAGCTGGAGTTATCGAGCTTTCACATTACATGCCTTATTATATCACGGAAGACAAGTATATTGTTTTTTTATACTCTGGAATCTGTAGAATCTCCAATGTCGGTAAGATTATTCATGGGGCCCTGATGAACCAACACTCATCCAAAATTTTACCGATGTAAAAAATCCGCCAAAAAAATCAGTTTTCGACTCTCTTTAAAGTCGCTAAAAATTGACGGAACTTATAGGTAGCATATAAATATTGTTCAACAGTTACTGGGTAAGTATTATACTGTCGCGTTTTTATATCTACTTATATGTATATGTATATTTTATAATTAAATGTATCATTATTATTATTTTTTTCTTCTACACTTAAACTTTTTTACAATGATGAAAGTCCTTTATGCACCAATTCATTCCTCTGTTGATTTTGCAGTGGGTGTCATTACTCCATCAAAAACCAAACCAATTTTTAGAAATATTCAACCTGGTGACAACTTTTTTGCAATTTATTGTTCGTTTATGGGCCGCTTAAAGGCAAATAAAGGGTTATTGTCATAAAACTTAAAAGCATTTAAATGGCATAAAAGACCAAATTTTGCATAGTTGCCAAGTACAATATATATTTTCTGATCTCCAACTGCAAAGATCACTTTTCCCTTCACTTGGTAGTATGTTAATGCCAATTGTTTTGTAAAGCAAATTGTAGCTGAATACTGTACTTTTTTACCTTCAGACTTAGTAAACACCCTTAATAATAAAAGTATTTTATAATATCTAGTTGAGGTATATGTTATTCTTAGACCTAATTCCACCCTATTTTAACTTTGATTAAGATGAATCATACTATTTTGAACATCATTTATTTCTCCCTGAATATTGCCGGAAATCACAGTATAATCAGTATAAACAGTTTTTTGGTAGGTGTTTACTACATACGGCTCCTATGAAAGAGTCCTTTTCAAACAAGTGTATTGATATAAATGTATCACTATAACCAACATATTTATAAGAAAAATGTATTTTACATTCACATGTTCAGCATTATCACGATAACCCTGCATAGTTATAATCTTTACTGAATTAGGTGCAACATCGATTGATACAACATAGAGGCGATAAAGTCATGACACACGAATTAACGTTTGATTTATACAGCGATTTTCATTATTAAAATCAAATGAATATTTTTTCCATGGAAATTAGAGAATATTTACGAGGGGATTGATTTTGTTTTTTGTCGTTGTCATAGCAATTTACATGGACGGGTACACGGACATGACCGCGAATGATATTTGCAATTGTCTAAATACGGCTGGTAACAGAAATTCCTATAGAGATAGTTACTATTCCGAAATTAAAATGATCTTATAGTAAAAAAACAAATATTTATCATTGCAACTGGCTACTTGGAAGTCTTTAGGAGTTATAGGTTATAATTACGCGTATGTTTTTTTTAGTTCGTTACGTACACGGAATTTTAACTTCAATTACGTATACGCAATTATTTATGATATATTTACGCAAATTACGTATACGTATTTTGCAACTTAAATTACGTATACGTAAATGTAACCTACTTTGTGTATGTTTACCTAAATCGCGTAAACGTAATTTTTTGCTTTTGCGTATACGTAATTTTAACTCGCATAACTTACGCGTACACAAAACTAGTTTATAAATTTAAGGGTCATCGAGTAAACCTTCATATAAAAACGTTTTTTAGGGATTTTGGTTGAGACACACGAAACTAGGTTGTCTACTTTTTGCTCTTCTTATTCACGATTTTTCCGATTTTTGGAAAAACATGTTAATATTTCGTGAAGAAAATTAAATTGAAAGGTATTAATATACATAATTACTTCAATTTTATCGTTTGTATCCAAAAGCCATACTTTACATAAGAATTTTTAATCATAAGAATTTTGGATTAGTTGACTTTCATGACTCTCTAAAAAGGCGTATTAAAGTATTCTTAAGAGAGCTCGCATCTCTAATATATTCATGCCCCACAGAAACTACGTTTTAACCCCTTTGCGACTACGCTTCTGTCTGCACTTAATGTCCAATACCCGGTGTTGAACAATTTTCTTCTAAGCTATATTTACGATATTCAGAAAATTACGTATATCTCACGAACCAAAACACACAACGCAATCGGCTTAAAGCCTCCGTATTGACAACTTCTAACACACGCAAAAACCAGATTTGAAATTCATCGACGCGTTCATGAGAACACCCGTAACACGTAAAACATAAGATTATTTTATATGTGTTAATTTATTATCTATTCATTACTGCAACCTTTTTTTTATGTATATTGTTCAAAAACTGCAAGAGTTATAAGGAAATTTATTTGTTGTTTTTTTTTTAAATCGCTTACAATTCACAACTGCTTTAGGCTTTCGCTGCTATAGGACTTACAATTTTGTAGTTTAATGAATTTTATTTATTATTTATGTATTAGAAGCTAAAGATAACATTAACAAAGCACTGTATTTGTGTGAGGGCTCTTTTTTCTTTTTGAACTTGAAGGCTGAATTAGTCAAAGTAATAATTTTTTGTTCTTTAGCTAGATGCAAATATAATAAAAGTTATATCAGAACGACATATCGTAGTAATTTAGGAACGACTATTGTAAATTGAGCCAACAGATGGCTTAGATATTTCAAAGTGGTCTATTACACAAGCTTACAAAAAAAATTAACCTTGGTAAAAAGAGTAATTTTTAGGGTAATTTTGGGTCGAGAAACACGAAAACGAGAACCCTTATTTTTTTGAAAAACGTGTTTCGAAACGAAGCACAATTTTTTTTTGCAAAATTATGATAAACTATAAGCGGAAAGAGAATTCTTGTACGAAAATTTCGATTCTAAAATCTTCGAAATCGGACAGATGATGCTTAACTATGATAAACTAGTGGAAATTCAATTCAAGCTACGTATACGGAAATTTTACTCGCAGTTAATAAAGAAATTTATTTGGAGTAAAAATTTCTACTTAAGGGGTTACGCCACTTTTATTTTTCCTCGAAATGCTACCTTATAGTCTGAGGAATACACGAAGTATATTAATTTAGAGCAACTCGAAGCCATGCGCTTCCAAGCGGTTGGAGTCGTGCTCGATAACTTTAAACCGGTTTTTCTCAAAACGACGTTTTTTAAAACGGTGCGCAGTGCTACTCTAACAATACTTGACCGATTGGAATGTTTTTTAAACCAAAATTTTCGTAAATCTATCAGCTTGTGGCTGACGTAGGACTTATGCGTTAGAAGGAATACTTTTTTTTTATAACAATTGGAACAATCAGAAACATAGATTAAAACGCGATTTTTTGCGAAATCCTTCGCAGTTTTCAGACAATTCATAATTTCAACAAAATCCTACGTCACGCTACAGCTAATTTGTCTAATTACAATATTTGATCCCAATTCGACACAGTAATGAAAATATTCCATTCCGAAACTTTCTCAAGAAAGTCAATAAATACTCCTATTATGCAAATTGTCTTAATTCTTTTTGGTGTTCAAGTTTAAAGAATTATTCGCTAAAGTTCTATTGGAACAAGTTTTTTTAGGGTAATAGTTTCAGGTGCTCTCGAGCAACTCCAGCATTGTCATTTGTTTTCTTTAAGATCTGCTTGGTGGAGCAGGAGGAGCTGTGGCAGATGGGGTTTCGCAGAGAGTGGCAAAAACCGGCAAAAAATATGATACAAAAAATAAAAGAAGAATAAAACTGCTACACAAATCATGTCTCACTCAAGGCAGGTTCAGTCAGAGAGAGGCCCAGAAAAGGGAGCATGGAGTTCTTAGGGGCACAAAAGGGAAACGATGGTATGGCGAAATGTTGGAGCATTGCCATAGAAGGGTTCGTCCAGCGATGATAAGCAAAAACTACTACAACTGGTGCAACAACACAATTTAATGTTTAAGAGGAGGTGGCGCAAAAAAAGAAGCAAAAGAAAGGAAGCAGGGAGACGCAGGCAGAGAAACGCCCAAAGAGCATGAAACGAAATAAAATAATGCGCACAGCGAGAAGAAAACAAAAAGCAAAAAAATGTTGATGGCAAAATAGCAGCATCATCATCATCAGCCGCATCATTATCATCCACAGCAAGGGTGCAGAAAAGCACAGGAGTTGCCAGCGGTAGCGACAACAGAGAAAAACAGGGATCGCTTGAAAGTATTGAGCGCAGCAATCAGCTGCTTGTCGTCGTTATCGACGTCATTATAAGCATAATCTTTAATAAAGAGGAGCGCCGGGGGTTGCCTCGACTCTGTCGAGCTTTGTTTCGCTAGCGGCAACTCTCTCTCTATCTCTCTGTTTCTCTTTAACTTAACTTGCAATACTCAAGAATGGCGAATGGTGGCTAGGTAGGCAGCTGGTCGCCTTGGCCACACGATTTTTCAAGTGAACGAACTTTTAAATTAATTTGGACATAAGCAGCTCTTTAAACTTTTGCCTGTGTTTTAGTTTTCCTTATTTTTTGCTCGTTCTTGAGCTCCTTCTTGTTTTTCTTAAGGGTTCCCAGAAGTCCCTTTGGCTAGCCGCTTGTCGGCTTGTTTCCCTTCTCAAACTTTCTTTAATGTGTTGTTGTTGTTGTCGTTGTCTACCCAGCTCAGTTGCCAGCCGCCAAGTTTAGCTATGAGTAGCTTCTTGCCAAAGGCAACCTAATGTACACTAAATGGATATTTAATTACACTTTTGCCCGGCCGCAAACTGAGCCACTAAATAGTTGCACCTGGGCAGGACACAGTGAAAGACCCCAAACAGGTTGGAACTTGTGGAGTTAGTGTTCCAAGTTATCTTGGATATTTTGCTGAATGCCACGCAATTTACTTGGCCATTGTTTTGAACACCTTCGTAGCTAAAGTGCACGTGTTTCATTTTCCAGTTGAATTATGAATGAGCTACAATTTTTTAGGAGTATCTCTAAATTTTCCGAATACTTGAAAGTATTAAAGTCTGCAGGCAAATTGAATACATACATACCGACTTTAGCTAGCACTCACTTAATTAAATTTTAATAATAGTGTAGGTATAATATATATGAAAAAAAATAATAATAAAGACGTTGCGTATACGTATAAGAAGCAAACATACAATTTAAAATTGTTCCAAAGCATACATTAGCAAAGTATTTAAAAGATTTAGCAAGAATTAAGGTTTAAGAGAAAAATTATTAAAAACTTCAATATTTTTCCGTTTTTTTCGAGTGTTTTTAGGATGTTGTGAAAAATGACGAGGCGTTTAGTAGTTCAGGAGAAAAATTTAGTTGTAAAGTTTGGATTCGTTGTCCAAAATGTGGCCAATATGAATTATTTTAATTATATTAAGATCTAATAACGTTTCGTCAAATCTGACTATTAACCAGCCGACAAAAATAAGAATGGCGTTAGAGTAGGTGTACTAAGAGAACATTGCATAATAAAATTGTGATCGAAATAAAATCCTTTTATTGATAAAAAGTCCAGATTTCCTGTATTTGTAAGTCCAATTGTTAACATAAAAACACTTCATTTCATTTCAGGATTCACAAGCATTCAATTGGCTCGTACTGAAAGTACTCGAGATATTTAGTTGCAAACATAAACCGCCTCTGTGATCCTTACTTGCCAAATACAACATAATGCAAAAAAAGAAAAGGATTTCAAATGTGCGGAATAAATGCAATAAGTGTGACCGTCAACAATGTTACAAAAGTTAAGGAACTGGAATTTATTACAAGCTAGTGGTACAGGTATCCCAAAGTCGTCCGCGCCCGACTTTACGTACGCCATTTTTCTTAATAAAAACTGGATTTTCACCAATCAATGCAGTTCTTTGCAAAATCATATTCTTTCGTAATATCGAAAATTCTTGTATACCTACTAAATTTTCCAAATAGAATTAATTATATGCAAATAAGATTTACAAAATGTTCGATTTGAAAAGTTACACTTGAGATACATTCGAATTAATATTGCTTTCAAGCTAATAGAAAATTTTCTGCACATTGCCTTTAAACTTGGAAAGATGAGTGTAAAGCAGACGGATTACTTTTTTTAATTTATGAACTATTTTATTAAAACAGGTCCGTTTAATTAAATAAACAAACTCTTTTAAATTAAAAAATGCAATAATATACATGCTGTAAAGAAAATTGTATTATAAATGCCTTACCCGACTGCGTTATTTCATTTAAATATAAAGTCCATAACAAAAGCAAATCTATTGTTTTTAAACATTATTTTACAATGCTTCAAATTTAAATTTATTACAACAAACATACTGCATGCTGTTTGTGTTTGATTCAGGGAACAAAAGAAGAGAAACGAATGTCCCAAACTCATTGAGCTGTTCGTATTGTTTATTTTGCGCAATTATGCTTACATTGTAAGCTGGCTGCCAAAGCCCTGGAAAGTATGCTATGTTTTTAAAGCTTTGAAAAAAAGCCGTTTATACGAAAAATGTTGCCCAAGGGGTTTTTGGCCATTCTGTTGTCCGTGCAGCTGGTTACTGGCCACAAGATCGGCTTCCATTTCGTAATATCCTGCTGCGCTTTTAATATCTTGCTGTGGCTTTTACTTGTTTACCGCTTTATGCAAATTTCATTTTGTACTGTTTATTTGTATGTTTGTGTGCGTGTGTGTGGCAGCAGATAAAACATGGCACAGATTGGTAGAGGAAGAGACAGTAAGAGGGGTGGCAAACAAGATGAATAGGCAGCAGGACACTGCGCTTTGATTTGTATGCTTACATGGTTAAAGCACATACCTTTATATGGAAGCATATATATTTTACAATATATAAATTTATTTTTAAAGTTGCCGCAAACAGCCAAAACTTAATTCATTAAATATATTTTCGTTTCACTATGATGTTAGTTAAAGTGTCAAAGGATTTATGTTCACACATGGTACATAGGCTTTATTTACAAATAAATCAATTGCAGGACTATTACCAAACTCAGTAAATAATTTTCATTGCAAAAAAGGTTTAAGTATAAGTCCTTAGTTCTATTACGATAAATCACGTCAAAAACTGGCGATTGCAAAGGAATTATCATGCATATTCAAAATCTATCATAGGTTAGTTCAAATAATTTTTCTTAACAACTGCCTGAGGAGAATTCTTAAATTCGTCTGGCCGAAAACGATCTAAAATGCAGATACCTACAGAAGTTGTAGTGAGACCCACATTGCTTCTAAAATAATAATGAGCATTTGACGATGGTGTGGAATCCTCGAATATGACTTCGAAAAGGACAACAACCTCAACCCTGTGGTCAATTGAAAGCATTTGCTCACAACCGTACAGTACGCTGACCATATGCTCCACTAAGAATAACAGAACGTAACAACAATCATCATGTTCGCAGTTTTCCTTCGCTATCCTTCCGATTGCAAGTAGCAAAAGTTTATACGAGGGTGGATTGATAAGTTTCCGGCCTGACCAAGAGATGGCGCCACTAGGCCTACCTTGAAGTGGCGTTCTATAGTACCATCCTTAGATAGCTTGAAGCTATAGTTTCAGCCCGATCGCCATGTTAGTTTAGATTTGAGAGCACACTGAACAAGACGCCTCTGTGTTTTTCTTGAAAATGGGGAAAAAATTGATTCGAAAAAACATTTCTACCGCCAATTTGACGTTGTATAAGCGTAATCCAAGCGAATTTTTGCCTCGATTCATAACCGTTGACGAAACTTGGGTCCACCACTACACTCCTGAAACCAAAGAACAATCTAAGTGGATGGGACCAGGGGAACCAACTCCAAAGAAGGCAAAAACAATTTTTTCAGCGAACAAGGTTATGGCTACTGCTTTTTGGGATGCAAGAGGTATTATATACATTGATTACCTTGAAAAGGGTAAAACTATCACTGGTCAATACTACGCAGACTTATTGCAACGTTTGAGCCACGAGGTGAAAATTAAACGACCTCATCTGGCGAAGAAAAGAATCTTGTTTCATAACGATAACGCACCAGCGCACAAGTCAATCTTTGCCATGGCTAAAATCAACGATCTGAAGTTTAAATTGATGCCGCACCCTAACTACTCTCCAGACCTAGCACCGAGTGACTATTATCTGTTTCCTAACCTAAAAAATGGCTTGGCGGTAAGAGATTTGCGGACAATGAAGAAGTAATCGAAGCTATAAATGGGTATTTTGAGAAGCTTGACGAATCAGTCTATAGAGATGGCATTACTAGACTAGAACACCGCTATGAGAAATGTATCAGCCTTGGAGGAGTTTATGTTGAGAAATAAAAAAAAATTCTTAAAAACGTTATTTTTCTTGGTCAGGCCGGAAACTTATCAATCCACCCTCGTATGCTACTGAGAGTTTGATAGAACCACCAGAAGGCTGAACGATTATTGCTTGTAGAGTAAGGGCAAAAAGAGCAGTTTATGTAAATATTTTAGTTCTTTAGCGAAAATAACAATAAACTTTTCATTTTGGGAAGTTGGTAAAAACACTTTATATTTCACAACTAAACTAAACTTATACGACCTTTGGGCATTTAATGTTTTGTTATTTTTTGCCAGATTTACGTTGAAAATAAACTTTTATTGAACAAAATATTAAGCTTGATTGATCGTGAATATCGGTAAATATACCGAAAATTGATTATGTATACGCCATGTGGCCACAAAACAATTTCCATACTGCAATAATAAATTTTCATATTTCACTTGAATTGCATTTACATTTTACTTATTTGCAATGCCAAAAGATTTGAATAAACTTAACTTTAGCCCCAAGATGACGTTGGACAAGAGCAATAATATGTTTGTGCAACATTTGTCATAGACAAATCGATTGAATTGCACACATGCACCACTCATGGAGTTGCAAAACACTCACACACGCACATATACACTATGTGTATATGGAAGCGACTGTCGCAGCTGTAAGTTGATCTGTGTGTGCGTGCGTGTATGTGTGTATTTGGGCAGAAATGGAAATTAAATGCAAGCCACATACACACAAGCACAAGCACAAACATTCACACACATTCATTTTATGCTAAGCAGTGTGCAAGCAGTTGAAACTTGAAGTTGCCTGTCAGTCAGTCAGCCAGTCAGTCAGCCAGTCAGCCAGCCAGCCAGCCTTATAGGACTTTCTCCCGTTCCTGAATAGCTCCTTTTTTACTGACTGTCTCTTGTTGTTTGCTTAGTTGTAACTCAGCTACTTTTCATGTATACAGACAGCAGCAATTTTCATATTTGTTTATAAATACAATATAAATGCATGCACACTCTCTCTTCGACACACACACACACTCACATGAAAATACAAACACTGGGAAAGACAAAAAAAAAAAAAACACACTCACACTCACACAACGTGTAAGCTCTCCGCATGCGTTGTCTTCATTGAAAGTTTAACTTCTTTTGTTATTAATATTTCAAAAGTTCGCAGCGCGCTGGCAAATTGAAGCCAGCGTTGTGTGTGCCTGGCAACTTTGGCAACAACTGCAGCTCATTGTTCGCATACACATGCAGATGACGTCTACGTATTTTTCTCCAAGTGTATGTGTTTTCGTGTGTGTTCGTGCGTGCGTGTGTGTGTGTGAGTCTGTGGGTGTTTGTGTGTGTGCGTATTTACATGCTTACATTTCATAGCATGCATAAGAAAATATTTGCAGTTATATTTTCCATCTTTTTTTTTCACTGCCAGTCTTTTTCCTTACACATACATACAAACGCACACATGTTTTTGTGTGTACTTTTGTTTGGTTTTTTGAGCAATGTTCTTCACAATTTTTTTTCTCTGCTTTGTATAGGGTGTTTTTATTTTTTACGTTCTTTTGTATACCCATATAGATAGCTGGATTTGTGCTACATAGTTCCAAGTCTAGTTCCAACTAAAAGCTTAAAGATGATAAAAAGAAAACTTTTATGTTGTTTCGAAGAAGCTGAATAATATACAAAATTTTATACGTTTATTAATTGTGCAGTCTGTTAAGTAAGAGCGTGTACGGCATTATCCGCAGTCGGTAAGGAGTAGATCTCTAAAAATTCGTTTACGAGTAGACATAACCTTTGTCTTTGACGCACTTCCCGATCGTGGCTCAACAGGAAGTGTGATTAAGAAGGATTAAAAATTGATCTTGAGTTTGTTTTCGCGGAATCCTGGCTTAAGTTTGCGTGTAGGGCAAGCAAGATAGGAAAAAAAGAGTATAGTTATATTGCACATAACGATTCGAAACTATTTGCAAGCAAATAATTTGAAAAGAAAATGAAATGTCCGAAAAACACGTTGCAAAACGACTGGCTTGGGCAACAGAAAACATTGCTCGCGATTGGAGTAACGTACTTTTCTCCGACGAATCTTCTGTTTGGGGTTATTCTATTATATCACGGGCCTGATCTTTGTCTTCAAGTAATTTTGTCCAGGGCACCGTTAAACACCCTATAAAAATTCATCTTTGGGGATGCTTCTCAAAAATGGGTTTCGGCACTTTGCATCTCTTCACAGAGAACCTGAGTGCTTCCAGGATGGTCGAAATTTATCGATAAGCTTTATTACCGACTGCCAAAGGTCAATTTATCAACAAAAAAGAAGATTGGATTCTGCAGGAAGATAATGATCCCAAACTCCGCAGTCGTCTCTGTACCGACTGCAAGCGCGAAAAAGGCATCGTCATATTGGATTGGCCTGCACAGTCCCCTGATGCAAATCGCATCGAAAACTTCTGGGCCGTCATCAAGCAAAAGCTTCGAGGAAGACCCACATTTACTTTGAAACAGCTTTCCCAAGAAGTTTGAAGCATTTGGAGAGCGCTTCCCGTCGAATATGCTGCAAAATTTGGTGGAAAATATGCCGCGGAGATGCCAGGTTATTATTATTACTTAACAGACTGTAGTTTATAATTCAAGCAGTAACTAAAAAATGTTGGAGTTTGTTGTCAAAGATAGAGGGGGTAACCGATAGACAGAAAGATCAATCAATTATCATTTGATTTCCTGATTTTTTCGGTATTAAGGTTATGAAATTTTTCATGAGAATTGTGAATTTGGGATTTGTTATTGTTGTGGCTATTTCCTTTTGAAATCGACCGGTAGGCACAGGACGTGTTTTAGATTTCAATGAAAGTGAAATATGTTTGTCCTTGGTCCATTTTTAGCCTAAAACAAATTTTTTCACGGACTTTTCGCCATTTTATTTTAGAGGTTAATTACGTTAGTTTACGTCACTTTTGTTTTTAAATGTGCATAACTTGTCAAAAGTGGATGGATTCAGACGGCTAAACATTTGAAATGACCGGAATGAGTGACGCTTTGCTACTATTGCATTAGCAATATACAAAAAAAAATGTATTTTCCAAAAAACAAAAAAATTCAAAATTTTTTTAAAAGGAAATGTCTTAAAAAGTGTATTTTTTTTTAAATTTTTTTATAGTAAAGTAGACCGTTTGGACTAACAAATAGTAAAGTTTCCCTCGACCAAAACGTTTAGTTTAAAAGTTATGATTTATTTTAGAAAAAAGCGTTGATTTGTAATGGAAATAGCCTTATGTTTTTGGAAGCCAGTCTTGCAATCATTTTTAACAATTTGTTTTTTAAAGCTATCATTCCGTATTAGTATTATAAACTCAAACATATGAATACTAAATAATAACAAAAGTTTATGAGCCACGGATAATAATTTCCCTGACTGACTATTTTTGTTAGTCGCCACTGGGCTGAAAATGGAGATCTCTATTATTAGGAATTGGAAACTTCAGTTCAATTCATTGTTTTTATCGCATCTTCAGATAGTAAAATAAAAAAAGCGAATGGGTTTCAAGATTTCATCATTGCTTAAAAGAGTTAAAAAAACAACAGAATTTGAAAAAAACCTCGAGGCCTTTATAAACCAGACATGGATCAGACGTCATTTAACGTATTCCAAAAGTATATAGTAAGTACGGTAATGGTTGTTACAGTTGTCACTCTAAGAAGCACCCTATACAGAACATCTTTGTGTTAACATATAATTTTTTTACATTTTGCAAAAGTATTAAAGCAGCATTTGAGTAGAAGTGTCTGTGTATGAGGGTGTTACAAGCGTTTACTTTTCAAGGAATATTTGCAAAGTAAGCTATGGGTGCGCCTGGAGTTGGTCTTAGTCATACACTATGGGAGAGTATATGTGGGGCAGGACGATATGACCAGCAGAAAAAGAGTCGGATCTTGTGCAACTTAACTCACACTTTGACCGGTTCTTTAAAGCTTAATGCTGAGTCTTCAACTTTTCGTCCAATTTAAAACTGTTCATGTCGGAAAATTTTTAACAGAAGGGAATATAAATAAGCCCGCTTTAGTTTTCGTAGATCCAACCATCAGCAATTGCACTTTACAGGCAACGAAGTCGTTATGAGAACTATGACTGGACTTCATTTAAATTTGATTTGATTAAGAAACATATTTGAATTTTTTTCAAAATTCAACTGTTTATTTTTGTTTGCTTATGAAAATATCATAACCAAATTTGGCAAATAAATTTTATTTTCTAAGCAAGTAAGGTAAAAACTTTATTTTTTTTACGCCTTAAAGTAATTGTAAAATAAATTCCTCAATCACTTAGTATTGATTTGAATTAGAGGTGGAGAACTATCGATAGTCGGCGCCATCGATAGTCGACGATAGTAATTTCACAACCATAGATAGTTGACGATCGTACTATCGATAGTCAACGATAGTCCCGACCACAAGAATATACATATTTAGTTTTAAATTTAAAGTTTGGAATGTTCAAATTTTCTTCCTTGAGCCTGGATTGCCTCTCCGCAACAATGGTCAATGCGATATTGCCAGTATCCGCCGAAATACCTGCAGCTGGAGTGCTGGAATCTGGGACATGGTTTTCCAAGCCAGGGTGGAATCTTTTCAAAAGATCGCACCTTGCCAATTTTTTTTCGTCTGAGGCTTTATAGTATTTTCATACTTGTGAGATTTTACTTTTCTTGTGTTTGCCTTTTGGTCGCCAAACGTTCTCCGAGTCCGTGCTGCTGGAATCGCATGCCTGTCAAAATACTTCATAACTACAGTATGAACACGGAAATCGCAAGCCTCTATAATCTTTATTGCTATTTCTGAAAGAGCCTCGTGAGATGGCTATTATAATAAACATTAATAAGAATAAAGTGCAGACAACAATTATCTAGGTGTTTAAAAAATATTTTTCTAGTTATATATTTTTCCTCGGTGGTTGCAACCTCCTCAAACAAGTGTCTAGATTTCTATTAGTTGCGGTTACCGATTTCATACTGTACTTTAAAAGTAAGCATAATACCTCTTTGAAGAAAGCGATCCATTTCTTTTGATTGAGGTATCACAGTTTTAATCAATTTTTTCACAAATATTTTTTTACCAGACGCCACAAACAAACGCGCAAATTGTACTTTTTGGTGATGTGAAAACTATCGGAGAACTATCAATAGCACTATCGTAATTGTCTGGCTGCTATCGATGGTAGCTCGATAGTGCTCAACCATAGATAGTGCCGATAGTACTATCGATAGCTCTCCACCTCTAATTTGAATAACAAAATCTCGAAAATCCACTCATCAAGTAATCGAAAGGATATTTCCATCTTTCTATCTGTGAGTTGCGGCCCTGGCCAGCCTCAACTGACGAGCTGCATACTTGGGGCTAATATTTGTCAATTTATGGTTGAATTTACATGGCCAATTCGAATTTGTGATAATATCAACGCCTGTAGTTGGGTTCCTCACTGTTTGGCCTATGTCGATGAAAATCGAAAATCAAAGTGTGAAACCGCAAATATTTTGCCTATTATTTCCACTATTAGCGAATGTTATGTCAAAAGACTGGCGTCCATTTTCAAGCCAGCTATTATATAGTCTTTCTCTTTCTGCCTATTGTTCACTCACTTGCACTTACTCAGTTTGTGCGGTTTAAGACGTTTTGTGTACATTTTATGCATATTTAAGTTCATTTATTTATGTTTCAATATGTTTGGCAAATATCTTAAGAAAATGAAGAGAACTCAGAATTCAAAGGTTAGGCAAATACAGATGCAGGGACGGAGTTCTATGGAGAGGGAGTGCGATCGAAAGGCAAGTTTGCCTTAAGGCTGATATAAAAGTGGGAGTCGGTGGCGTAAGTAGTAGCGTACTCGCCTCTCAAACCGAAGGTCGGTGGTTCGATTCCCCGCTGTAGCACTGGTGCATTTGCCTAGCACTGGCATCGCTAGCTCAAAGACGCTATTTGCCATGAAAGTCTCAATTAATTAAACCCAACGCCGTTCGGATTCGGCTATAAACTGTAGGTCCCAGTTCTGGTCGAACAGTTATTAATAGAGATCCCCTATGCCGCTCCTCCAAGGGGTCAAACAGGGTTTTTTTTTTTTTATAAAAGTTCTTCCTACATATATAGTACAACAACAATCCATGCAATGTGTATATACTTATGTATATGTGTGTGGCACTTGAAGAGACTCAAAAAATTATTGGCAGAGGCAACAAATTTAGAACATCGTTCTGGTGGCAGGATTGACAATTATAGTGTTCGGCGAGTCGAGAAAATTCGGATTAGAATGTAGATCACAAATTTTATTTTGAATCTTGCACAGATAAATAAAAAAGCTGCACTACCGTCATCAACATTCAATATCGTTGAAAACTGTTTTTATAACAATTACAATTAAAACGGAAAAAACAATTATACTTAAAAAAAAAAAAATAATTTGGTCGAAAAAACCACCTTTTCTTTTAATGACTTTGTCACAAAGTCGAGGCATTGTAGCAATCGATTTTTCAATAGTTTCAGGATCTCCCACAGTTATTTTTGTCAAGTTTTTTTTAGCTCGCTGATAAAGCTTATTCCACTAAGGTTAGATAGGATTAAAATCAGCTGGTGGCCACATGATAAATTTCCGGGCTTCTTTTTTCTGTTCAATATAAATAATTTTTAAGCAACTTTGAGGCATGTTAGCAATAGCCAGAAAGTTTCTTGATACGTTTATCTCACAAGCTTTTAAAATATGCGTTACGAAACGAGTTAAGCCTTTTAATAAATGTAATTATTTGCCAAAATTGCATTTTTCTTTAAAGCCAAGGGATGTGGGAGCTTATATTTACTTTGTATACCCTGTACCGTATGGTACAAAGGGTATATTATGTTTGTGCAAGCCGAAAATGTATGTAACATATAGAAGGAGTCGTCGGAGACACACCAAAGTTACCTAAAATATGACCAAGGCGAAAAGAGAAGTCGATATACCCATGTCTGTCTGTCTGAACGTCTAGATCTCAGAGAGTAACCAGACTTTCACATTAGATCCCACATTATTGCATAGGAGACAAGTTTATTTTATTTTTTTGATATCAGGGTTAAATTATATAAATAGCTCCCATAGGGGTGTTTCTGACGACCTCGAAAAAAATAAAAATTTTTTGATTAATAACTCGTTTGTTTATGAAGATTTGGCATTCAAAAGTTTTTTATAGTTCCCAAGTACTGTACCTAATTTGAGCAATATCGGTTGACAATATCATATAGCTCTCATAGGACCTATCGGCTTAAATAACTTTTTTTATATAAATATAGCCACTTTTAATTTTTCAATAAAGATATCGTAACCAGATTTGGCTTTCGGAAGTTTTTTAGAGCATCCAAACATTGTTTCGAATTTGAACAAAATCGGTTGTCTATTTCATATAGCTCCCATAGGGCCGATCTTCCAAAAAATCGATATTTGAACTAATTAAATGTAGCACTTGTAAGCTTTTTATAGGTTTTAAGCATTTTACTAAATTTTATCAAAATCGGAAGACTATGTTATATCATATACCAAAAAATAATTTTTTTACAAAATTCGTTGTTTTCCGTTTGTTTGTAAAGATATTTGAACTAAATGCGGCATTCAGATATTTTTTAAGGTATTAAAGTAATATGTCAAAAATGATCGAAATTGGTTGACTATATCATATAGCTCCCATAGGAGCTAAAGAAATTATTCAATTTTTTTAACCAACACATTTTCTTAAAAAAAAATATTCTTACCTTTCGATTTAGTCATCTTTCATGTCGATACAATATTTTATTCGCAAGATGTTGACGAAAAACTAAAGCAAGTGTTTTTTACGAAAATTTAGTTTTAGGGTAAACTAGTGTTATTTGCCAAAAACTATAGCATTGATTCATTTGGTATTTTAGATGTGTCTCTAAACTGCCTAGATATTTCAAATGCTTTAAGTCGTTTAAAGTTTCCATCCGATATAATTCCCTTTATGGTAATGTTTGACAATTCTCAACCTGGGACTTTAGGACTTTCGTAACAAACCTCAAAAAACTGCTACAGGTTCAGATAGTGAACAAGCTCATGCGATGTCACGAATACCCGACGATCTATAATACGCTTGACAATATGGTTGCATTTCGAACTAATAATCGCAAGGAGTGGCATATAAAATGGCGCACAAAGTCATGCAATAAAAAAATTGCAATGCCAGAAGAAATCGATACTTTAACTTTGTGAAACGAAATGAGTATCGTTTCAATTACCTAAAGTGAGTCATAAAGGGAGCCAATGGAAAAAGTGCCATAATATCAAAAGGAAAACATGCTCTACCCTATTACTTAGCTCCTTTGAGTGGAGTGGTGTAGAGTGGAGCGAAGTAAAGTTTGTGGCTGGATGATTTTACTCAGAAATAAAAGCTTGATATACATCGCAAAATAAAAACGCAGAAAAAATTTATCAAAAAAAGATATGTGTTAGTTTATAAAATATGATAAAAATGCTAAAGTCATGTGCAATATACGAACCAGATAAAGTCGATTTTTAATAACGTTAAGCAACATTTAATTCGGAGGGGGCCTTATTTAGATATGTTACTAATATGGACGCTCTCTTTTACCGAATTCCCTTAAAATTCATATTAATGCATCTATCTAACCGGTATCTAGTTCTATTTTGACGGCTTATATTTTATTTATTGTTTTTTATTATGCTTAAAAAGTCAATTGGTATCAAAGATTAATTCGATTAACTACATATTTTTTTAAAATACTTTTAAGCTATACATGACAGCTATGCAAAATTACGGGGATTCCCTGAACGACAGAACATTTTGGACTTCGAATGAAAAATGCAAAGGTTACTCACACTTTAAGGTCGTAAACTTAAAGACAAAATGGTTTCAAAAAAAAAAAAAAACCTACACACATATGTTATGTATTTACATATACTATATTCGTGTTTGTGTGTGTTGCATTCGTTATAGAGATCTTCGACTTTCTGAAAAATTTATTACATTCTACAGACGAGTTTCGCGTGTTATGTGTCCGCCTGCACTTCACTTCCCCTCACAGTAAAACAACCACACACACACAAGCGCACACGCAGGCAGTCATGAACACACACATACATAGACATAGATGCGAGTTACGGCCTGCCGTTTCTTTTTTTGCTTTTTCGGGGGTTTTCAAAGTGCAACTTTTTGCTTCTAGGAAGAGAGTCAACGAGTTTTTCTTCCATTTTACTTTTCAGTTTAAAAAGTGCCGCTCATATTGATGACGATGACGTACAAAGTTGGCCACGTCAGGTCGCGTATCCTACAACTGCCTGGCTGAGAACCGTGGACAACACATAATGGTTCAAGCTGTTCAAGACGTAAATATGCCGCCTACTAGCTACCTCACAGTATATGCCTGTGCTACCTTCTGAGCCCACACTCCTAGCAGCCATCTTGTATTAGAGCTGAGTGGGCTGTAGTTGCTGCTCTTTCACCTTGTGCCACCCACCCTCCTTCTCTCCTTCTGTCGCGCTCCCTGGTGCTCTCTTCACCTGACTAAGCTGTCGGTGCATTGAACCTGCTGCTGCCGCTCTGGCCGCCATTACATTTTGGCCAACCAAAAATAAAAATAAAAATAAAAAAAAAAACATGGCGTTAAAAGTCGAAAATATGGTATATAACATAATAGAAACCAAAAGCTATGATTAAGTTGGATCGTAGCAGTTTGTATAGTTACTATGACAGCCATATAAAAATTATTATTTTGCCTATTTTTGTTAAGTTTGTTCACGCTAAAGTCTTGCTTCGTTTGTACCAAAACAAAAAAAAAAAGAACTATATAAATATTTCTTGTACAGTTTTTCAGAGTACTTTATCGATTTTCTGTTTGTTCTTGGGGCTATGTGGATCAAAAATAAGTATATGTTTATAGATATATTTATATTAGTTGTCATTACTTAATAAATATTATGTGAAAAGATTTTGTCATCTTTGAAAATATTATTTTTGGCAACTCTTAACTTTTAACTTTTGTGTTTATAGTTTAGGTATCATAAAGTATTGCTTTTTAAATTTATTTTTCATTTTAACTAAAATTGTAATTTTAATTATAAAAGTAAAATGCTAAAATTCCTAAAAATAAAGTTATATATTATTCAGAAAAATGTTCATCGTCCTAATCTGATCTGTATCAATTGTGCCATAAAGTGATAAGTTGCAGATTTATTTGAATACCGAAAAATTGAGATTGTGATTTATTTGATTTCTTGGACCGAAAATCCATATTTTTTTAAAGATCTTTCATGACCGAAAATCTATATTTTTTTTAAGATCTTTCAGCAGTTGTTTTGCAACTTCTGTTTTCTGCAACAGTCTAAAACTCTTAAAATTGTAATATTAAGAGTCCTAAATGAAATCGAATTAAGATATAAAAGGGAAGGATATTTAGTAATGCATTTTGTGAAGTACTAAGAGGAGCTAACAGTTTGTTTTCAAGATGGCAAGACAGTGGACTTAATTACTTTTTGACCTCAATTGGCATGGACATTGACTTGTCAAATAGTAGAAACGTAAAAACGGATTTTAACTGCAAAAAAGTACCCATATAACAAAGGAATGTCAATATTTTGCAACCAAACCTCATCATTGAGTAAAGTCACATGAGCCTGATCGGATTTTGACACTAAATTTAAAGCACAGCAATGTAGTAAAATACCCTGAAGTCAAAATATAATAAGCTGTGCTCCAGAAAACGAGATCTCCAAACCGAATAATTTTATTCGGATTCGGTACTTTCCCTTTTTATTTTCGATACATTTGAATATTTCTCTCATTTTTATCGATAAATTCACATATGTTGGTAGTGTTACCAACTGACTGCCTTTTGTTAAAAATTTGTAAACATTGCAAAAATGCCCATTATTTTCTCAATTGCTTGTTTTGAAGCTAAACACGGCGTAAAATAATGGAAATAAGGCTTAATAAGCATCTGAGAATCTATTCGGACGTTGAGATGGCTGCAGAATATTAAAATAAATAACACAATAATAAAATTACTGTAGCAAAAATATTTATACAAATTGAACACGACTTTTTGGCCATGTCCCCAACCCAATCCAAACAAAAATTTGGTTTGGAAAAAAAATTGTTCAAAATAATTGCAAATAAATATTGAACTTTAAGTTAGTTGAAACAAATTTAAGAATATCAAAGAATATTTAAAAAATTATTTCAATATAAAATGCATGATTTTTTAATCCTATTTTGGCGATTCGTTTCAATTCCACTTGCAACAAATCATTCGGTTTCAAAGCACATACAAAATTTCGGCACCAAACGTTTGGGCCCAAAACGAATCCGAATAAAACATTTGAGTTCGGTTTCCGGAGCACGGCTGAATATCTATTTAATATTCAAAAATTATTTCTAATAGGCTTTATACACTGAGCACATCAGAGCGGAACGCATCGGATTTTCTGCAGATGTGAAAAAGGTGTTCACACTGACAACATCTAGCATCTAACATCTGTCAAATTGACAAGCTGACAAATAAAAGCAGAAAATTTTAAAATATAAATAAAATATAAAATATGGATTTTAAACAAAAATTAGAGGTTGGTTATTTTAGGTGTCGCTCAACAACAGCAACAGTTAATAAGAAATGTAACTATGTTATTAGGTAATGACGACGTGGAGCTGTTGGACGAGCTGGATAATGCATCAAATATGCAAGTTCCGCGCCCGCGAACTATTTGATTGGTTGTATGAACTGTGGTTAAAATTAAATGAAAATAAAAATTCACAAATTTAAAATTAAGAAGCGTTATGGCATGTTTTGGGAAAAAGACGTATCTGAAAAAAGCGACGAATTTTGTAAAGAGATCTTCGGGATGGAGCGAAATGTGTTTTTAATACTGGTGGATAGACTGCATCTGTTGAATTGGAGGAGTGCAATTCCCCTTGAGAAGCAAATTGCCATTGCATTGTGTAATCAAGACTCCGCTTCGGAGTTTCGCCAAGCAGTGTCTGCACGAATTTTACAGGGTGTTCACAGAGGAGAACATGCCAACGAGCTATTTCACAAGTGAAAAAAATGTATGAGTCTTTGCAGGGGTTCGAGTCGCTTGGCTTTCCGCAGTGTTTTGGTTCAATTCTTGAGTAAATAGCAGTAAATTCATTATTTTAATTGTTTATATTTAATAACATATGCCACATGTTTATTAAGATAGGTGCCACATTGAAGTGAGACGAAGCTTTTGACCACTACAACTACAAAGGCTGGTACTAGTTGATTAGTTGATTACCGGTAAGTTATTATATGTTAGCATTATCAATGCCTGATTAATGAAATTAAATTTGCAGGTATAGGTTTACTTGCGAAAACATTGGATCTCCAGGTCGATACAACGAAATATGCGGTGTCAAAGTTACAGTTTTATTGATTGCGCACTCGGCATTTCGGTTTTCAAGGAATAGGAATATGATGAAGCCGTATGCTTTCTCAACAACATCGTCACCAAACCCGCAGATTTTTAACTACTGTTTGTCAGATGCGCCCCAGTGTAAAAAGCCTATAATAGCAGTAGTTAAATCGATAAATCGAAACTATAATCCAAATTACATACAGCAGCTATGTAACACCTAAATGTGACAAACTGTCGCGCAAAGTTGACACACTCTTTCCGATAGGGTGTGGACATCGAAAAGCTATGAAAAACTCACAGCTAGAGTCCAAAGCCGAAAAATAAGCTAGGCAGATTTTTTTTGCGTGCCGTCTACATTTCTCGTTTATTTATATTTATTTATTTTTTTTTTTTTTAAGCTGCGGCAAGTTCCGGAATGTTGTTGTTGTTGCTGTTATTGCTCCACCGGTTTTTAGTCCAAATAAATGAAAGCCGGGAAAACGACTTTCATGTGCGCTCAAATGCAAAAGTCAAAATGTTTGGTTCAATGAACGCCAAGGGTTCCACAGGCCCACAACTTAACAACAACTTTAGCTTGTCCAACTTTAATAGTAAAGCTAAAACTCCAAAAAAAAAAAACAAATCAAGTGCTAGGAATGGCTTTAGTTAATCTCATGTCCCACTAACTTAGTTGAAGGCTTAGGCCACAAATATTGTGTCCTGTGGTCGCTGGCCAAGTCGTTTGGCGGCGGCTAAGTGATAAATCTTTATCACTTATTCAAGAACAGCGGCCAAAAATTGATTAATTACATAAATAAACACTCGAAATGGCTAAAACGAAGCCAATGATGAAGGTGATGGGAACGATAATCATGTACATGATAAGGATACGGATGCGGCTGATGATGATGAAGACGATGACGATGAGAGTATGATGGTGAGGATGAGAATGTGTGGCTGTGTGGGCTGGGACTGGAGCTGTTGAAGATGACGCTAACGTTGACTTTGTTGGCACAAGTTAATAAGTAAGCCAAAATCAAACTCAAGAAGCATGGCAACTTTTTGGGCACGTAGCAGTGTCGTCTAATGTCCATCAAACGGAAATAATTTATCAAAGAAGGCTTATATTAAATAATGACTTGATGACTCCAATAAGAAGACAAAAAAACAATGTCGACCAACTCAGAAACAAATATTGGCAGTGCGACTATGACACAAATCCAGAGATAGAGACAGAGTCGGAACAGAACTTGAACTAGGCGTCCAATTTCTTTTCATCATAATTAGCACATCGCTTGCCCGAGCACTAAATGAAAACAAAAAAATTATTTTTATAGAGTATACTAACGATTCTAAAGATTTTCGATCATTTTGTATAGATATATCGAATTTTGAAGATCTTTCAAATAAACAGTAACTAATGAGGTTACAAATTTATTCATTTGCATAGAGAATTTGAAGCATCCCTCACCCTCAGTAATTTTATTAATTTTAAATTCTTCATCTCGAGACGCAACTTGGAAGATTTTTTTTTCATAAAACTCCTTTGTATGTGAAGAACAAATTTGGACTAAGAACCGATAGTAATTCACGATCGAAAGTTATACCAGACTATAATCTGCTATACCAGCACGATTCTGAAGATATCCATGAAGAAAGATTTTCGTTAGAAATTACGAATCTATATCGGAACAGGTTTTTTCGATTTTTTCCTTACTTTAGAGAAGCGAAACATTCTGCAGAGTTGAAAATGTTCGGCATCCGCTTTCGAATCAATAAAAGTTAAAAAACTTTTGGGCAAAGTAAAGTTTCGTGACAAATACAAGAAAAACAATTTCACTTAAAAATTAAGCTTGAAGAAAGTCATTTTTTGGCAGGATAAATTCCAAGAGAATGTGAAAAATTTATATATTGCTCTATTATTTTTTTTAAATACATTTTTAAATTTAGTGTTAGGTATTTGATTTATAAGATGAAAAACCATTTTTGCCCCAAAACAATTACCTATTAAGGTACTTTAAAACATTTAATCGTAAAAAAATTCAAGAAAAGTGGAAATAGTAAAGACTGGCTCGATTCTTAAGATATCCTTTAGAAAATATTCAATAAAGAAGTAAATGATATGAAACATTTGTTTTTCCATAACTTAATAAATAATTACAAATATTTATTAAAAATCTTTCATAAATATAACGTATTGTGCGAAAACAAAAACCAAAAAAATTATAAAAAAAAAATAACCCGTGGCATAATATGGCGTTTGATCCCCTCTAAGATTTTCAGATTAAAATGTTTATACCGACTTCACAGAGTCCACTTCAAACTACAGGTAAAACGGCATAAAATAATAACACCCCTCTTTTTGAGTCGGGGGTTAAAAAAATGTGAATTAATTCATATTATTATTAAAACAAGTGAACATTTGTGTTATTTGCGTTTTCTTTATTCCAAATTTGTAATTCTATCTTCTAATCTCAGAGCTATTCCATGATGTGGCTCGCTGCATATTGTTAAAAAAATGATCCATCGGGTTGTTTCGTAGCAAATACCTTTGTTGTATACATAAATAGATAAATAAATAACAAGCTACTAGGATCCGATTGGCGCTCTAAATATAAATCAATTCTTGTCCTTTATGGAAACATTGAAAAAATTGCAAAAACTTAAACAAATTATTCGAATTTTCATGAAAATGTCCGCCCATATTTCTTAATATGGTCCATTTATGATGGCCAACAGAGTATAAAAATTACCAGCCGTTTACAAACAATATAATTGATGGCTTCTCGGCTGCTCTCACTCAGGCCTTAACTAAAGTTCTGCCCTGGTTCGTGTTGTTTTCTTTGGCTAATTAAAATGCTGGGCCAAACAGCAAAAGAAATTATATTTTGCTTGTTCCTATTGTTCCTCCTAAATGAGCCTAGTGCAAACAAGGCCAGAATGCCTCCAAGTAGGCTAGCAAATGGCATAAAGCAATTATGCCACCCCATTGAAGTGTCAAAAGGGATTTATGCTGATTTAGGCTGAGCCTCGCCCACAAAGCATCATCATTAGAGGTCGTCCTTCTTACGGCGAATCTCTTCATGGCAACACCAGCAATAAGCGGACGCTACTGTCAACAACTGGACACAAGTTTGGCCCATTTCGCTCGCTTTGATTTAGTTAAGAAAAGTGTTGTCAAACAATTCTTTAGCGAAAGCAAAAAAAAAATTCTCTTTCCGATTTGATGATTAAATAACTTTAAAAAATAAGCCAACAATTTATTTACTCTTTTTTTAATTGGATATTGAAAGATTTTATTTATATATTATTTAGTTGAATAAGAACTCCAAAGATTCAAGATTTTTAATAATTTTACGGCTTTAATTAGGGGTACACTCTCTATACTTTATTTAATTTTTTTTGAGTAAAAGTAATTCGTGGTTGAGTTCCGGAACATTGATTAAATTTGAAAATTAGTAACACCACTTTTATTAGCGAAAACATAAATTTATATTAACAACTTCCGAAATATCAAACGAATAAACGAATTTGTCTCAAACCTTAGTTTAAAACACAAAATAAAACTTAGTTCTACATATCTATAAAAAGTTGCGGCAAATCAATAGCAGGAATGAGAAGCTTATACAGAAATACTCATATATAAAATTCTGGTGTCACAATGTTAGTAACCATACTCCTCCGAAACGGCTGGACCGATTCTCATGAAATTTTGTGTGCCTGTTGAGTAGGTCTGAGAATCGGCCAACATCTATTTTTCATACCCCCTAAGTGATAAGGGCTGCCACCCCTAACACTTTTTTTTTTTTTTAATTTTTCGACAAATTTTTTTTTTATTTTTACATTGTCAGATTAGCTAATGTTAATGTTTTACGTGTTACGGGTGTTCTCATGAACGCGTTAAAGAACTTCAAATATGATTTTTGTGTGTGTTAGAAATTGTCAATACGGTGGTTTTAAGCTGATTGCGATGTGATTGTAACTATTGGTTCGTGAGATATACGCATTTTTGTGAATATCGTGAAGTAGTAGAAAATTGTTCAACACTGGGTATAGGACATTAAGTGCAGACAGAAGCGTAGTCGCAAAGGGGTTGAAATGTAGTTTCTGTGGGGCATGAATATAGTAGAGGTGCGAGCTCTCTTAAGAATACTTAAGTTCGTCCATACGGCTTTTTAGAGAGTCATGAAAGAAAACTAATCCAAAAATCTTATGATTGGCTAGATAAGCTAACTAGAGAATCTTAGTGTATTCAAAAAGTTTAGCCAGGACGACGTCTGCCGGGTTCACTAGTTTTTATGTATAAAACGTTGGATTATATTGTTTCCATTTACATTTAACAGACGCAAAAAATTTGGTGACACTATTTCATTATAACCACATCCAAAGAGTGAATTAATTGACACTTTTCTGAAAAAAAATTAATATTCTAGTTTAATTTTATAGTAAAGACAAACTGAGAAGCTGAGTTAACGAAACGAAGTACTTTAAAAATAAGATTAAAAAAAAAATTGGTTTCGTGGAATTATAGATAAATTTATAAGAATTAATTATATTAATTATATTATTTTAGATTTTTAATTAAGACCACGTAAACTACTAAAGTCTGTTTCGGATCTATCGATTGCATGGTCTACGCGACGTGCCTGAAAACCAGTAGAAATATCCAAAATCAAAAGTGATCTATAAGGTTTTAATCTGGGGCGCCACAGTAAGCAGTTTCTTGCCAAATTCTATGCAATTCTAATTCTTGGTGCCACAGACATGATCCGCAATGGTTTCAAGCCCGACTTGATTAAATTCTCTAATAAGACACATAATTTATTTAAAAAACCTATAACTTATTCAAAAAGTTTATTCAATTTCTAAAATATATGTGACTTAATGTTTTGCTAAATCTAATGTTTTAATTCATGATTTTCTCTTTAACAAAATCTTTATTAAAATCTTTGATGCATTTAGCATTCAGTGTCAACGAGCAAGAGGAGTTGCCATCTAGTTGTGGTACTAAATAATAACATTTCGAAGTAATTATTTCGGCATTTTTATGTTTTGATGTTAAATGATAGTTGAAAAATTGTTCTTTTTATTTGGTCATGGTTGAATGCCAATAATACAGCAGTTTAAGTTCGAAATAAAAATATTAGTAACGAAACCTCAGGAGAAAAATGCCACAGCAGCTTATGAAAATTTAAATATTTAATAAAATTTAATATACTATATATAATATATATGAAGTTATTTGTTTAATCTAGCCATAAAGCGATTCGAACGTTCTTCAACACTTTCGTTTGACTTTTTCCTTGAAGGCGTGTTTTTTGTAAAGTCTTAACGGATAATAATTTTAATATTGTATAATAACAGGTGGGTCAAAAAGTCTTTGGCCTGACATAGAGATGGCGACTCCAGTTGATTATCCTTATGATTTTTCGATACTACCAACCTTCAAATGCATCCTGTCAAAATTTCAAGTCAATCTTTTTATAATTACCCAAGTTACAGACGTTCAAGTGACGCTACTTTTGTGTTTACAAAAATCATGGATTCAAAGCAATTTCGTGTTTTGATTTATCATTGTTTTTTGATGGGAAAAAGTACCGTCACAGCCCACCAATGGCTTGAAAAGTGTTGTAAGGATCTGCACCATCAAAATCAAGTGTTAAATACTGGTTCGCTGAGTTTAGACGCGGTCGTACAGACACCGATGATGCTGAACACTCTGGTCGTTCAAATGAGGCAGTTACGGCAGAAAACGTCGAAAAAGTCGAGCAACTGAGACTTTCTAACCGCAAAGTGAAGATGCAAGAGGTAGCTGATGCCATAAGGTTATCAAAAGGTACCATTTTCACCATAATACACGAACATTTGGGCATGAAAAAGCTGTTTTCAAAGTGGGTGCCGCGCTTCCTCAAACCAGAAGAAAAACAACACCGAATGAAAACTTCCCAGGTAGGACAAAATCAGCGAATTGGGCTTCGAATTGCTTCCCCACCCACCGTATAGTCCAGATCTGGCCCTCAGCGATCATCACCTTTTCGCCCAGCTCAAAAAGATGGTCTGTGGCAGGAGATTTCGCTCTAATGAGGAGGTGACCGCCGAAACTGAAGCGTATTTTGGGGCCTCGAAACTTCGGCCTACAAGACCGTTATTGAAAAGTTAGAGAAGCGGATTAATGCTTGTATCTCTGCCAAATGGAACTACTTTAATGGATAAATATGAATTACTGTAGAAAATTGTGTTTTTCTTAGTTAGGCCAAAGACTTATTAACCCACCTGTTATGTATATGTAATAATATTGTATTTACGTGCAAATTTTCATATGTAAACAAGAGCATTTTGCCATTCATTTTGGTTGAGTAAGGATTCCATAGAAACTCTTCTATTGGGCGGAACATAAATAATCAATATATTCATTTAGATTTATTTTGTACAAATGGAAAGCAAAATTATGCGAAGTATGCTGATAATTATTGCTTAATGTTATAAAGAATAAACTTTATTGGATCACTGTTAATAAACATGTATTCAAAAAAACAGTATAATTGTTTTAAAATAATAATTGGAAAGTAGCAACCCTTTTTGTGTGTCCTAACGTTTTTTCTAAAGATATGTTTTTAAACCGTTGTCAACATCTTTAAAGATTTCTGTGGCACTCCCGAATATATCGATTTATGGGAATATCTCGTTTATAATAAATATAAATGCTTTAAATTACATTTTAAAGTAAACGTATTTATATACGTCAGAATTTGGTTTATACGTATATAAAAAAATATATAGATGAATGCCTGGTTAAAACTGTCAGTTTAAAATAAAGGAAATAAAATAAATATTTTTTCGTAAAACAATATTAACACGACTTAGCAGACTGAACTATTTTATACTGGTAAGTAGTAAATTTTCACAATAATGTACAAACCAACATACTCGCACATTACACACACACTAACACACACAAATGGCGAAGGGGGATGATGCGGGGCCTCATAGAGAGCAGAGCATTACGCGTAGCTTTTATATTTTTTTTTTCGCGTATTTAAATACCTTAGCAATCGGGGTACATTTATTTTATTTGAGTTCTTGTAAATGGTCTGTGGACTATAGAGCACAGATATCTGCTAAACCAGCCAAGTTGCCATAGCTATGGCCATGGGTAGTCTGAAAAGTAATCGAACTAGTAAAGAAACCATTTATTGTGTTTTGTTAGCAGCTTTTTGTTATTACCAAAAATACGTTTAAATAAGAATTATCATCCAATCGACGTCCAAGAAAACGAAGATAAAGCACCAAGCCGATGTTTGTTAATGAGAAAGCTGTTTGCCATAAGCGTTGCCTTATAAATTTCTTTATCTCAGACCCCAAGATGATCAAAATCCTTGATCTAATCTAAGGAAGCAACACCAAAGATGGTCAAGTGCAGTCTGCCCTCCGATATTTGTCTGCTAAATACAAAATGCTGTCTCCTATCTCTCAGTACGATAACTTCCGCTATAAATAAACAATCATGAAAGACTGAAAGAAATAGCATCGTTTAGGGCATGTATAATTCGGTGCCTGCAATATATGCAGACTTCGTTTATTTTGAAATATATATATATTTTTTTTTTTGGAAAGTCAGGCAGAAAAATGTTT
Source organism: Chymomyza amoena (assembly GCA_037043745.1). NCBI lineage: Eukaryota > Metazoa > Arthropoda > Insecta > Diptera > Drosophilidae > Chymomyza > Chymomyza amoena. The sequence continues at coordinate 136,444 of JBAMAX010003187.1, forward strand.
TTTAAGCGCTAAATTACTTTTGAATGACAGGTGGGCGGCGAGTTGGCTGAGGGGGCGTATGCAATGTAGGCGCTGTTTGGAGGCAAAGCTTAGCAGAGTTTGGTGCCGTTGGGCTTTAAAGGGCGGCACTGGGAGGCAGCAACAGAATTTCATTTTGTGCTTCCTCATTTTCTGACTAAGCCTCGGAATCTGCCACATTCTCATACTCATCTACGTCATCAGCAACGTTCTTGTAGCGCGTTGCTGTGTCTGAGTTGGTTTGTATATGTGTTTGAGAGTGTGTGTGTATAAGCGCTTTTTTTCGTGTTAGTCTGAAGAGCGGAAATGCTTATCCCAACACTTAAGCGTCACGTGCTGCGCGTCGTCGACCCCTCCCCTAGCCGCGACAAAACGAAGAAGAAGCTGGAAAAAAAAGAACTTCTGTCAGAGCTGATGTCAGCGAGTATAACAACTGACATATGCCCTGCCACAGCTCAGTGTTGCCCTTTGCAGTGTGCGAAGCTGTGTCGGCCAGACCGGGCCAGGAGTTTTGCCTTAACTGTGCCACAGACCGTCTTAGCCATAGCCACAAGCAACTAAGGTCGCTATTGAAGCCTTGCGGTTGCTTTTGGTGGAAAGTTAGTCAAGAGAGGCGGAGGAAAATGTCGGGGACTAGTGAGTTTAGGTGTTTTGAATGTTTACCCAAAGTGGCTTTTTAAAACACATTCTATGCTAATTAAGGGCCTTGACTTGGGCGCCTATTGGGGATAGGAAACGCCTAAAAAAAACGCCTACTACAAATGTACGAGCCCCGGACCAAGCAAACACTCCGCAACATTGGCACATTGACTAAGCCTTAAAGTTAAATTCCTGCTTACAAGCTGTCATCGAGAGTCAACCAGACCCATTTAATTAACGAATTAACAAAGCCAAAAGTTTTTGTGGCTTTTAAGTGATTTTGGGTCTACAATAATTTTTTCTTGATAAGACGTAATACGTCCTTGGCAGGCAAAGGGGAAAGTCAGAACGTACAAAGAGACATACCGACTCACCTAACAAGTCTCTGGCAGCTTGTTGTGCATAATTGAATTATTGCCATATGAAAAAATAAATGGGATAAAAACGAAAAGATGCTGAGAAAGTTTCTTCCAGCTTCCTTTTGCGTTCGTTTTTTTATTTCTGATTCCACTCCTTATACCCTTAACGTCGTCCAAAGTTCAACTGGCTTTATGAAGCCATTTGCCACATAATAACATTATTTCGCCAACTATTTTTAAACTAGTACACGCAAATTTTTGCAAACAATAATTTTTTCATGTTTAAATATTTGAGAAGAACCAAATAGTACTTCTAAAATGCAGCTTAAGTTTTAAATTGTGGATTATTCTCGTTCTCTAAATCGCGCTATATAAGTTAGGGCATTAATTTGTCGTTTGACCTTTATTTGTGGTCTTACTTTTGTTTCTTACTCTTCTTGAAATAAATCAAAAGTTGCTGCGGCCTGGTATTTTGTCAGAAAGGAAGCTTTTCCAAATTGGATTATGGCTTTAATTGAATTGAAATTGTTAAAGCGGCAAAAAGCGACAAACATTTTATTTATTCCCACGCTTAACTCTTTCAATGCTTTCCTAACTTTTACAGATTCTGAAAAGATGTGGCTCATTCCGTTGCTTTTTTGTTTGCTAATGACGTTGGGTTGCCATACTTCTCTGAATCGTAGTTACTTTGCCATACTGGAACGGCTCTTTGAGTATACCGGACGCCAGCTGAGGCAGCTGCTACGGCGACAGGCACACATGGAACTTGTACAAGTACGTCGGCGTGTCTTTACCAGAAATCATCATCACCAATTTAAAACCACATCCCACCATCGCCGTGACCAAAACAATTCCGGTTGCAAGAGCTTGCTTTCCCAGCGCATGGAAGAATGCTGCGATGTGCTCTCAGCTGGACTGAGTCTGGTCTTGGAGGATGATGTAACGCCACGTTTTGGAACTCCACCACCGCCGGTTGGAGAATGGAACCTATTAACACGAACACTGCGCCAGCATCTGCTTCAGTTTAACTGGCGTCTTTGGAGCATCTGGCTATGTAGCTTTCTATTGCGCTATGGAATTCTCACTCCTATACGGATTGTTGCCGCTACCGTGGCACTAAGCATTATGGTGCTGAGCACACTGTTGCTGGGTCAGCTACCTAGCTGCACTTTCAAACATAAGCTGGTCCGGTTTGTGATGCGTCAGTGCTTTCGACTGATTTGCTGCTCCATGACCTTAGTGTGTCGCTACCATAATCTGCAGCATCGTCCTAGACATGGCATTTGTGTGTGCAATCATACCAGTCCCCTGGATGTTGTGGTCTTAATGTCAGACGGTAACTACTCAATAACCGGTCAGCGACATGGTGGCATTATAGGCATGGTGCAAAGGGCCTTGACGCGGGTTTCACCGCATGTATGGTTTGAGCGTGGGATAGCCATGGAACGCAAAACCTTGGGCTGTAAAATGCGTTTGCATGTAGCACAACCGGATGTGCCACCAATACTGCTCTTTCCTGAAGGCACCTGCATTAACAATACGGCCGTAATGCAGTTCAAGAAGGGTAGCTTTGCCATCAGTAATATCATTCATCCGGTTGCCCTAACCTATGACAGGCGCTTTGGAGACGCTTTTTGGGATAGTACACGATACTCCATGACACGATACTTAATTATGGTTCTTTCATCATGGTCCATTTTATGTGACATTTGGTATATGCCAGCGCTTCTGCGAAGACCCGGAGAATCTGCTATTGAGTTTTCGAATCGTGCGAAGAAGGCCATTGCAACACAAGCAGGTATAGACGATTTACCTTGGGATGGAAATCTTAAGCGTTGGAATCCAGTGCGTGATTGGCAGTAACTTTTTCCCTAATCCACTAAATAATCATTAAGTCTAAATGGTTATATTTTTTAAGAATTTCAATTTTTTTATACTTTTCAATGTACAGACTACAAGCTGGTTCAAAATATTGGCTGGATATGGTTCAAAATATTGGTAATTAATTGAAAGTTATCGGGTAGCAATTGAACAAAATCTACTTACTTAAATCTTTCCCACCAGATGCATCTTTATAAGCAAGGCTTAATAAAATAAATCGGTAGAGCATTTTGTGGTCAAGTATTTTGATCTGAAAACTAACGGAGCTATGCGAGCCAAAACTAACTAAACCGGAAAAACTTGGATTTTAAATTTTATTAAGTATTGTCAAAAACCTGCTAGAGTTCCAAATGGATCCAGTTCGGTTACCCCATTACCTGCTGTCTAAAACTTTACACTATATCTATGGCAGATACCATAAGCCCGATAGCACAGAGCTCAATATAAACCTAAGGAAGACACAAAATGGGATTCCTTTTTAAAAAAGCACCCTTTTAAAAAAAGCCATTTAAAAAGCTTTATAATTAAAAAAAATTTTGTTTACTCACACTTCGAATGTAGTAATTATTTAAATATATCAGCATGTCTACGGTAGACACCAGCCCCAAAACAACAATTTATAAAAATCAATATAAATAAATCCAAATTCATATAATTTTATCAAATATTAAAATAAATAAATAAATTTATTAATCGCCTACACTAGCATGTACAGAAGCTAAGGCAACATTACGCAAATATTTGTACTGAGCAAAGATATTTACTCTCGGTATCGCAATATAACAAAAACCTTTAAGCTACCACCTGATAAATGGCTATCACACCTTATTTGCCCACACCCAATGGGTCTGTCCAAATATTTTCCATATTATTCTTTGCTGCCATTCGAAAGAAATATTTTTTATTAATCATAGACTAGGATATATTAGCTGGTTTGTATTTTTGTGAGATAAATGGTTAGATTTGTTGGTGATGAAGTTAACACGATACAAATGAAAATGGAATAAAAAAAATCGTTTTTTTTTAACGCTAAACAAATTCTTAAGCCTTAAATCCTTTTAAATATTATGCGCAGAAGTAGACTGCACTTGTTTTGGCAATTGAGTATCTTTTAAGTTACCATTTTGCTTTTGTATTAAAAAAAAAATTCACTCTTTTTTGTGTTTTGTCAAAGTATTATCAACGAGTACCGCGTAAGCCGAGGTACAGGTGTACTCTTCTTTTTTTGTGATTAAGTCATTCGAAGAACGAAAATCCAGAAATAGGGATGGTGACACGTAATTTTAAAAAATGTTCATATTAAATTAACAAATAATTTATAAAGAAAATGTATTTTTTTGTGCCACACTTCAACAAAAGTTTTAGTGAGTAAAATAACTTTATTATGTGACGTCATGCGCTGCCTTTTTTTTGTCGCTTAGTAAATCGTCACCTTATTTTCTTTGTCACATGCTTCCTAGAATTACGTTAGAGTGAGCAAGAGAGCAACACACGGATTATCTCGATAATAAAGTAAAAGACTTCGCCTGTCCTCCTCGATTCTCAATGGTGGTACTTTACTGCATATCGAGCTAGGTGGTGCGCATTCTCAGTTATAATATTTTTTTAGTATTTTTTCTTTATATTATTTATTTTTGTATCTTTTAAATTATATAAGTGAAACGTTATGGAATCCTAATCTGTAGCTCTTTGCTAAATTCATTGAATAAATATATTATACATTAAATAAGTATTATGCCACAGTCACCATTCGGAATGCATTCGCCCAGTTAATTAAGTTTTTCACAAAAAATTTGATACAGCTTCTTTGATCCATTTTTTTGAATAGGTAAAAATCGAAGACAACAATTAAGTGAACATGGAAAATATACGTAACCCGCGAAAATTAATAGATCTGCGATACTTTTTGAACACACCTCGTATTTAAACAAAAAAAGAATATCCTATTTAATATAATATGACTAATATGAATAAAGTATAAATAATTCAAGCCAACTTAATAAGGTGCGGAGCTCCTTTACTGAACATTAAACAGCTAAATAGGATGTCAAATCAGACGTGTGGACAATAATATTAGCTATGGTGATAATAGTAAAGGGAAGGTGTCATGGACAAAAGTCTATGTCCAAAGAATAGGACATTCCAAATAGGAGGACACCTCAATAGTAAAATGAGCCGTAGTGTAAAACTAACGACTAATGTTAGAAACCGAGAAAATAATTGTTTTTTATACCCTGTACCGTATGGTACAAAGGGTATATTAAGTTTGTGCAAGCCGAAAATGTATGTAACATATAGAAGGAGCCGTCTGAGACGCCCCAAAGTCAGGAGTCGTCTGTCCGTTTGAACGCCAAGATCTCAGATATGGTAAGAGCTAAAGTAACCAAACTTTGACATAGGATCCCAAATTATGCCACAAGAGACAAGTTTGTTTTATTATTTTGATATCGGTGTGAAATTATATAGCTTCCATAAGGGTGTTTCAGACAAACTCAAAAAAAAAAAAATAAAAGTTTTAGAGGAATAATTTGTTTGTTTATTGTTATGATATCGTATCCAAATTAGGCATTCGACAGTTTTTTATAGTTTCCAAGCACTGTACCTAATTTACTCAAAATCAGTTAACTATATCATATAGCTCCCATAGGACCGATCGGCCGAAATAACTTTTTTATACAAAATTAGCTATATTTGATTAAAATATCGTAACCAAATTTGGCATTGAGAAGTTTTTTATAGCTTTCAAGGATTGTAACGAATTTGAACACAATCGTTTTTTTTTACAAAATTTGTTGTTTTTCGTTTGTTTGTAAAGATATTTGAACTTAATTCGGCATTCAGATTTTTTTTAAGGTATTAAAGCAATGTGTCAAATTTGATCGAAATCGGTTGACTATATATAGCTCCCATAGGAGTTTTGCTTAAAAATTCTTCTGTTTTTGGTTTTTTATGAAGGAACCGGATTTTATTGCAAGTTAGTGAAACAGGGTATCCCAAAGTCGTACGCGCCCGACTTTATGAACGCCATTTTTTTTGTATTTATTTAAATAAGGGAAGAATCTGTACATCAATTTTATACCTTAACAACAGATGGATGGTAAATAAAAAACAGCCAAACCTCATAACGCCTTATGAGGATTTTAATTGAAAGTAGTCTTACCGACCCCGTCTTCGCAAAACCTTGCTGTTTAAGCCGCCTTAAAGGGCGGGCAGGGAGCAGTCCTCTGGCGAGCAGGCTCCGGTGTCTTTGCAATCTATCCCTGTATCTACTAGTGTGCCTACCAATCTACTCTTCAACTGTATGCAGATTGAGGTCTCTATGGGGTGTGGAACCGCGCACGTACCAGGGACAGTTTGTTATCTGTCGCAATACTCGATTCTGCAATACCTGTATGCTTTTATAGTTCGATTTGGCAGTAATCCCCCAAATCTGCACTTCATAAAACCATATCGGAAGAATACAGTTCACATAAACAGCTCTTTTACATATCAGCGGCAAGGTACTCACTCCCCTTATTGTAGAGCCACGGGTAGCAGTCTGTGACGACATTTTTTTACCGTCTCTTTGAGGTGTGGCCCAAAGGGAAGGCCTGCATGATGTGCTTCACCAATCTGTGGACCTGTTCTACAGTGCCGTGTCCCTCTCGAAAGCCGAATTGGTGATCCGGCAAGATATTGCATAAAGGTTTCTTCCTCTTAATTTTCAAATTTCTTTGGGCTGCCACCAATTTTGTAGCAGCTCCACTAAGTGCTACAGAGTCAATTTAAACAGCAGCACTGAGAGTTGGAGGGGCAATGTCTGAGGGTCATTGGGTGAAGCAAGCTCCATGGCTTCCTCCTGGGCACATACAGCTGATTGCGGTAGCTGCCGCTGTTACCGTGGTGTATATAGAATTACTAGTAGAGCGTTTTCACGCGTCACTAACGGACATTCGTACGTTTTTTTGTAAACATTTTGCGCGATGGCGCAAAGACACATACAAATGACAAGATGAATCAAGTACTGAAAAAAAGATGTAGAAATTTACAAACTAAAACCGGTTTTTAAAACTTATTTCAGTCAATTATTAATGCAGATAAGGACGTTGAAAGACGGAGTGTAATGAGCGGACACAAAAGACATGAATATGCTATGCTTACTGTTCCACTTCATAACTCTGCAAATTGAGATGAACTTTTTTGCGATGAAATTGATATTTTTTTAGGTAAAAGGGTCACAACCAATTTCGATCAAATTTGACTCAGTGCTTTATTACCTTAAAAAAGATCTGAATGCCGAATTTAGTTCAAATATCTTTACAAACAGACGAAATACAACGAATTTTGTATAAAAAACGTTTTTTTGGACCGATTGGTCCTATGGGAGCTATATGATATAGTCAACCCATTTTATTCAAATTTGGTACAGAGCTTGGAAACTATAAAAAACTTTCGAATGCCAAATTTGGTTACGACATCTTCAAAAACAAACGAATTATCCATATAAAACTTTTTCTTTTTTTCGAGGTCGTCTGACACATCCCCATGGGAGCTATATAATTTATTACCGATATCAAAAAAATAAAATAAACTTGTCTCCAATGCAATAATATGAGATCTTATGTGAAAGTTTGGTTACTGCAGCTCTTACCATCCCTGAGATATAGGTGTTCATACGGACAGACAGACAGACGGACGGACAGACGGAAAGATTTATCATCTAATAATTTAAAAAATGGCAAACATAAAAGTCGTGTGCGGAGACTTGCAATAAAGTCCGGTATACTGCTTAAGAACTCCAAAGACATTTGATTGTTTAACTAGGTTACTATACCTTCGTGAACAACCAAAATCAGACAAATTTTAAACCAAAAATGTTTTTTTGACTGATCGTTCAGCCGATTCTACTAAAATTTGGTACAATACTTAACTCTTAAAAACTCCTGAATGCCAAATTTACGATATTTATATTAACAAAAATATTTTGCTTACAAAAAGTTATTTTGGCCGATGGGTATTGTTGCAGCTATATAGATATAGTCAACTGATTTTGATTAAATTTGGTACAGTGCTTAAGAGCTATAAAAACTTTCGAATACCAAATTTGGTTGCGATATCTTTATAAACAACCGAATTATCCATATAAAACTTTTTTTTTAGGTCGTCTGAAACACCCCTATGGGATCTATTAATGTAACCCTAATATCAAAAAATTAAAATAAATAAACTTGACTCCTATGGAATAATATGGGATCTAATGTGAAAGTTTGGTTACTCTAGCTCTTACCATCTCTGAGATCTAGGCGTTCACTCAGAATGTCGGACATGGGTATATCCACTTCTCTTTTCATCCTGATCATATTTTAGGTAACTTTAAGATGTTTCCGTCTACTCCTTCTATATGTTACATAAATTTGCGGCTTGAACAAATTTAGTGTACCCTTTGTACCATACAGTACAGGATATAAAAGTCGAAAAAATTTAAAGGAATAAATAATAAATTGGCGGCTAAAGTACTTCGAGTAGTTTTGGAAGGAAACTTGTTTTCCTTTTTACCTCTTTTTTTTATCAAACACAAATTCGAATAAATCAAATTCAAAATTCTTCAAAACTGAAGTATTATCTTCCGGATTCTTCGCTACATACCGTTTTGGTTGGACAATCTTGCGCTCGTTGTGACGTATAGAGGCGTTTGGACCGTAACGTCCTAGCAAGGCGCTTTGCGATTGAGAGATGCCACCAGCAGAGGCGCTCGCCGCTGTGATTGCTGCAATGCCGCTACGGAGTGAGGTGCCTAGCTCGCGATGATGGGCACCGATGAGCGATTGAGAGTGTACGGCATAGTCGAGACCGGGCAGCTCCAAGGACGCTATTGGATGGATGCGTGTTAGCGATAAGGTGCTCTCTAGCACGGTGCTGAGCAGGGGTGCGCTACGCAGAGATCTCAAGCTGCCGCGACGCGTGAGTGGTTCTGATTTATACATCTAGAGCTCTCTATTTGGATGCTGGTGTGCTTGTGTTATTTGAGTGTGTGTGTGTGAGTGTATGCGTGTCTGCGTGTGTGTGAGTAAGTCTAAATGGCTGATAAACGGTTTCACACCTGGCGGGGCTAATTGTTTCTCCTCGCGTTTTTTTTCACTTCGGCACTCACGCACGTGACACGTGGCACACACAGCACGTATACGTGCAACGCGCACTCCCTCGGGTCCAGGTCACGGCCCACTGATAATTTATATTAACTATAAACGTTTTCGTTATTGATAACTAACTCGACCGGCTTGGCTCCAATCTTTTATGGCCAATTACTTTGTTTATTATGCAAACCTTGCGGGTCACGCAAGTCTCCTGCGATCCTGCAGCCCGTTTGAGAACCCGTTTCGTTACGCTCAGCGTGTTCGTGTTTTGTTTGACCAAATGTTTGTACAAAACGCTTGCCGCTTTGAACTCTGTTTGCCTGTTTTACATAGATTTCATTTATAAGATTATTTACCAGCTTAGTTGGAGACCCCAAAGGGCTTCGGGATAGTCGGTGTTTTGATTTGATTTGATTTGGTCATGCAAAGTGACGAACACTACGCTAACACTATAATATATGCACTACACCCGGACCTTTATATAATTAGTGGGTGTGAGCGTGTGGCTAAATGCTTTAATTGGTTTTAGCAAGTGAGTGAAATTTTCTAAGCTGAAATATGAATTTTCCGTCTTTTATTTGTGCTGCTACATATGAATTCCCATATATAGGATAATCCCAAAACGCCTTAAGCCTAGATAAGCTTATTCTGTACCCTGTAAAAAAAATCCGCAAATGGTATGTATTAAAATCATCCAAAATTGGACTTACCCCGCTAACTAAAATTAGTGCTTTGATTTAGGGAAAGAATAAAAATTAAAGAAATATTTAATTTGTTGTCCCATAGCCAACTTTTCAAAGCACATTAAGGACTCATCAAAAGATTACGCATGTATATAGATATGAAGCAGCGTACGCTCCAAAGGAAAAATTATCCAACAATGTAGTATTAACCAAGGCGCTCTGTCACCGCTATTGTTCATTATAGTTCTTAATGACGTACTTCAAAATCAACGCTGCCTTCCCTTCTGCTATCATTACTTGGCGTCTCTTAAAAAAAGGTATTATTAAAGGTAAATGTGGGCTCTAAACGAAATACGAAAATAAAAAATTGGCCTAAAAATTAATTTCAACAAAACCAAGTTAATGCGTCTAGAAACTATCAAAACAGAGCCGGTCGTTGTAGAAGTAGACAACAGCTCAAGAAGGATCGATGACGTTGAAAGTTTCTACTATCTCGGCAGCATCGTCACAAAGAAGTTGCCGACGAAGATGTTTTAGCTTGCATTGGCAAAGTCCTTCATGCATTTTACAAAATGAAGAAAATGCTCAAACTGCATTTTCAACACAAGCGTCAAAGCAATTCTTCTATATGGCTCAAAGATGTGAAAGGTTACGGATTGCATCCGACAGAAACTACGAGTATTTTTTAATAAATGTCTTCGAGGTACCGAACTTCTCACCATATCTGAATATGTTCCAATACAACTAGAGGTAAAAAGTAGGAAGTGGCGTTGGATTGAACATGCTCTCCGGAAAGACAACATTGACACTGCGAAAATGATCTTTGAGTGGAGTCACAAAGGCTCATGTTGGCCTGGCCGTAAACGAGTCCCGTGGTTGCGCTATATCCACGCTGAGTATAAAAACTTTGTTTCCGCCCTATGCTCTTACTAAGAGATAATAATAATATGGATATGAAGCGTATGATTTTTTTTTTCTTTGTGTAACTAGGGTTTTCTTCGGTCTCGGCCGAAGTTCGGGTATGTAAAGATCAAAGATTGATTGCTGCGATTAAATGATCAACAAATGGCGCTGTTTTTACCAAATGGTGATGTTTAGATGTTACTAATTTGCTTATTTTGTTATTATTTTGTTAGTTATGGTAATTATCGAGTATATAATTACTTTACTATACATATGTATGTTATATATAGCGAGTTTAAGACTAATTATATACAGTTATACTCATTAATCAAAAATATTTAATGAATAATATAAGTTCTATATATGGAAATGCATTGTTATTGTTGTTGCTAACTCACTTGTGTCAAATCTAAACGAACAATGATGACGTTGTTGTTGTTGTTGCTGTGGTTGTTGTTTTTGTTGGATATAATGGCAATGGCATTGGCAGTATTGTAGACGCTGTTGTTGTCGTTGTTGCTTTCTTCTGATGTTGTTGCTTTAGCCCAAGCTGTTGTCACTATTGTTGATGTTGTTGCTGTTGTTGCTGTTGTTGTTGTTCTTGTTGGCGGCGGCAACAACCACAGGCAGCATAAGCCGCAGCTGATTTTTTGTTTTTTTTTTAACTTTTCGGGATTTAGCTTTTTGTATAAATTTTTAGCTTATAAATTATTTACACTGCATTTATAATGATTACTGCTGTTGTTGCGATTGCAGTTGTGCGTTGTAGTTGTTGTTGTAGTTAGAGTGATTGTTGCTGTTGTTGCTGGGCCAGTGTCCGGAACTGCGTTGCCGCCAACGACGACAGCGTCGCCCTCTATTGGCTATTTGGCTATTATGAGCTGGCTTTTAATTACAGTTATGTTGTGCATGTCTGGCTACGTTTGTTTTAGATGATTGACCGACTGACTGATAGATTGACTGACGATTGGCTGACTGACTGACTGACTGATTGATTGACTGAGTGAGTGACGTGTGCACGAAACGATTGAACAAACGACTGAGAACCTACTATATGACGCTGGACGAATCAAATGGGCCGCCTCATATGGGATGCCGGCTTACAAATGCTTCCAGGTCTGGTGTCCGCTTGCCACCGAGTCCAATCCATGTTTACCAAATCGTTGCAAGTGCTCGTTCTGTTGAACTTTTTCTTTGCTTCAACACACCACAATAAAAAAAAATTAACAAAAAAAAACAAAAAAAAAATGACAAGTTTTTTTTTTGTATATAGCTTGCAATAGTTCTGGCTGGTCTAGAGTCAGTGGGATCTCAGTATGGCATTGTATCTGTAAAAAAGAAAAAGCAGATAAAAATATTGTTGGCATTAGTATTGCTGTGGGTCAAAGATTATAAGAAAGCGAAATATATTCAATTTGGGACAGTGAAACACGACAGGACATCAATTATTATCATATTACCAATGATTAGATAATCCTTAGCCCCGCCACAGGACGCAAATAACATGCGCCAGGCAGTGAGCCAAAAGCACAAAAAAATAAAGCATAAAAAATTAAAAATATACAACAAAGTTTTCGTAATCGCTTGTTTAAATTTGGTCAGAGAGGAAGGATGATAGCAGTAAGTTGATGCCGCCAACGCCTCCAGCTACATATTCGCCACACTGCTCCATCCCGTAACAAAGTCATTCCATTTCATTTGCCAAAAGGGGTTGAGTCAGCAAAATTCTCTTCGCTTCTCTCTGCTTCTCTTTGCTGCCTGACGTCAAATGTCTGAAATTTCATTTCTTTTGCGTAAAAGGCTAACATATACACGCACACACACATACACACACGCGGTATACAAACATTGTATAAACGTATATATTGTATGCATATCGTATTAGACTTTTTCTTTTGCTGCAGCTTTTCTGAAACTCTCTGCTTTCTCTGTTCCTTTATTTCTCTCCCTCTTTTTCATTGTCACTTTAGTGCTGCTCCTGCTGGATTGCGGTATATGCCGCACGTGATTGATGGATTTGCTTGTTTACCCGTCAAACCTCAACAAGGGGCAATGGGAAATAAGCAAGCACGCACGTACTCTTCACCTCTCCACTGCCACCAACCGGCCATCTCACCCAGAGACTTCGAAATAAGCAATATCAGCAATAATCGTGATATATAATATGGCAACCATATAAGCATTTCATGAGCGGGAATTGGAGTAAGTCCTTTCTTTTGAGGCAATGTTAAATTGATACGCTTTAAAAGTTATTCAAAATGGCATACTCTTGGGCCCAATTGGGACTGATACTCAAGAAACTGGGTGAAAGAAGCAGAGCATAGCGCAAACTTTAAGCTTAGTTGGAAACAAAATTAAGTTTAAGCAAGCAGTTAGTTTTGTTATAAGAATGATAACAAACGAAATAGCTAGAGGTTGACAGAAGAAAGAGAGTGCAGTATAGAGCGAATAAATATTAAAAAGAAAATCTGCTACATGCTACGTGCAACGCATTTCAACGCAACGTCCAACGTTCTGCAAACCCCACAAAGAAACACACACAAGCATGCATACACGCATCCGTGTAAGTGAGTGTCTCAGCGTGTGTGTGCGTGTGTCGACCAAAAGGGATACAAAACGTAATGGCGGCCAAAGCGCGTTGAGAGACACACATACGAGCATGGAAAAAATGAAGTGAAATTTACTTTGACATATTTCTGTGCTTAGCAAAGCAAATACTTTCATTATTTTTGCTGCTGGCATAACATTTTCTGCATTGTTGTTGGTTTCTTCTGCCTCTGGCATACTGACTTCAAACTACCAGCTTCTAGGGATCCCCTAGCACAAGGCCATTCATATAAACTTTATGACAAAAAAAAAAACAAAAAAAAAAAAGTACTTGCGAGTACTGGCTGTAAAGTAATCGGTGCTGAAGAAAATGTACTAACAAGCATTTAAGAAATCAAGAAAATAGTTCAAGAGATGGAAATTATCATTAAAAGTTATAAATAAGCTTTCTGTTTGAACCCCGAAAATAAATATCGATGTTAAACGTTTAGTAATACAGCAAACGATGAAAATGTACCTACAATATAAACGTGAAATTCCAAAACTAAAGCGATTTGTACTCTATATAGGGTATTTTGATAGAAGCAATTTATGAATTAAATTATTTAATTATTTTTTGTTTTGAAAGAATTTTACTTTTGAGAAAAATTAAATTTTTGTTTTCTTGTACAAAGGAAGAGAATAATATAAACCTTTTATAGTTTAGAATTAACCTTTAACATACTTTGTAATTGACTAAGAAAACAAATAAATTAAATATATTTGTCATTAGCTTTTGGCTGACTTACTTCAGTATTATGCTTATTTAAAAGAAATCCTTTTATTACTTCTCTTGCCTTGCCTGGCGAAATAATAAACGAAATAGTTGCCAACTAGTTGCATTACTTTACAGCCTACCCTCGTGGATGGAACAACAACACAAGCAGCAGCAGATACTTGAGCTGGTGCATTGCATTTGAGTAGCTCAAAAAATGTTCCATACACGCCCACTAATAGCAGCAAAAGCCCGTTCCCACACATACTACCACTCATAACAATAGATAACCAACATGGATATGGACAGAGGCCAGCGTAGCAGCAAGCCGGGAAATAAGAGTCAGGAGTAATAGCTGGAGGGCTGTGGATCTGTGGCGCCTTTACTTCATCGTCAGCGTCGGTTCGCGTGGGCCACGTTAGTTGAAGAATTTGTAATTTTTGCTCAAAACAATTTTATGCGGGCTTTGTCAGTGGATATATCGTTCTTGGGTTTTGGCTTCTGGAGGGAGTGGTGGTGCGGGACGGGGAGGTTGCTCAGGCATAGGGTACTTCGGCTGGGCTGGTTTGTGCTGGTTTGTCTCTGTGTGTGCCATGAAACTGATTGTAGATATGACACGCTCGTGCCAATGAGTGGCCAACCAAAGGACCAAACGACCGACTGACTCACTGACTCACTGACAGACAGCGCGTCTTGCTCTCTATCTTTGGCACTCTTTATGTGAGCTTATGTCTGTTTGTGGGTCTTCGTTTTGGGAGTTCAGGACACAATTTCAGCAGCGTTACGCTTAAATAAACGTTTATTTATGTTACGCCTTGCCTCTCGGCCCTCCTTCTGGCCATCCGTTACAGTCTTCTCTAACACACAATGCTTTTGTGTTTAGCTTAATGGTCAGCAGTGTACTATCTATCGATTGACTAAGGCATGCAATTTATATACATACAGACATTTATACATATACACAGTCATATGCATACGTACATACAAAATGTCCATGTATTTAAGATATTACAGCTTTGTACTATTCATGTGCAATATAATATATCAAGACATCCTGAAATTATGAAAATTAAAATAAGGGATTGGACCAAGAAACTTGAGTTGTGCAAAATCCTACAATTTGGTGCCAGCTAATAAAATAAAATAAGACAAAGCTAATATATAAGTAGTAGTTTGCTTAAAATTTTTTAATCTTTAACAATGAAGTTTAGGTAAAACCATTACAAATATTATTTTCTAAGCCGTAAGCCGTTCCATTCCATACCGTTCCACGGTTTTTAAATTGGTTTTGATCGGCTAAGAAAAGTATTCAAAATAAAAGTAATAAAAAATTAATAATTCCAAAATTCTTCTTTGTTTGAAAAAATAAAAAATATTTTGAAAGTACTATAAGAAATAAGCCCTCAGCATGAAAACAATATACCACATGAATATTGAACAAAAAACCCAAAACAATTATTGCTAAGAAGCAGCTATACATATATAATTTTAGCTTATTGAAGTTAGTTTCTTTGAAAATCATTATAGATATTTGAAGAAAGCTTTGGCTTGCAATTTTAATAGATAAAAATAATAAATTTGAGCTCCTCAGCTCAGTGTATTTATAGAGTTTTTATGTTCTTTCTTGCAAAGCTGTCAGCTGCGAAATGTTCTTTTGCCTCATAAACCATAGATACATTTTTTATATCCTTTACCAAAAGAACATAGGCGATCTTAAGGATGTGTGGCACCCCTTTTTGTGTATATAGTATATTTCCTTAATCCACAGGAACAGCCGGTTCGGTATAGTCAGTTTATTGGGAACTTTAAGAGTTAGTATAGAAAATGACGAAAAAATCCGTTTAAGGCATTTTGTACATAAGTTGCCGTCTCCAAAATGTTAAATATAGAGCCTCAAATATCATTATGTGGTGCTATAGTGTATTTGAGAGTCAGGCAACGCGACTGAAGTCTCTTCAATCCGAAAGTTGTGGAAAGGAAGGTATATGTACGGTATGTCATGGTCACGATGTCTCGAAATCAATGTAAAAGACATTATTCGGGTTGATAAGCGCCCTAAGATATACAGGGTCCGGCACTCGAAGTGTAACCAATTAAAAGGCCATAAATTCATTTTGGAAAATTACCTTTACTCAATTCAAGGTACAAAATGTGTAAAAATAATACGAAATTTAGAAACAATTTACTTTCGCTCAATATGACCACCTTTTGCCTTCACTATGGCCTTGAGACGGTCCAAAAATGAATCGCAAGCTGCCCGAATGTGACTTGCAGGTATTTTGGCCCACTCGTGGACAATGGCTTTTTTCAGCACCTCGAGACTGTTGTATCTTTTAGTTCGGACCTTGCTCTCCAAAATGGCCCAAAGAGAATAATCCATCGGATTCGCGTCTGGTGAATTCGAGAGCCATTGTGTAGGGTTATGAAGTTCGGAACGTTGTTTTTCAGCCATTCTTGGTTCACTCGAGCTTTGTGAGACGGTGCCGAGTCCTGTTGAAAAGTCCATGGTCTGCCACCGAAATGATTGTCTGCCCACGGCTTCAAAGCTAACTCCAGAATACTTTCCCGATAATATTGCGCATTAACCTTGACGCCAGGCTCGATAAAACCGATTGGAGAGCGCCCATCTGCGGTTACAGCGGCCCAAACCATTATCTGTGGCGGGTGCTGCCTCCTGGTGGCCAATCGATGACTCAAATTCTCGTATGAACGGTCACTCAAGTAAACCCTATCGTTTTGAGAGTTTACGAATTGCTTAATTGTAAAAATTTTCTCGCCAGAAAACACAATGTTCGGCAATTGACCGCTTTCGGCCAAGCGAAGCAACTCCTTCGCTCTCTCAAGTCTGACTTGTTGCTGCTTCGGTGTGAGATCATGTGCCTTTTGGATCTTGTAAGGCTTGACCTTGAGATCATTTTTCAGTATGCGACGGATGCTACGGTCAGATATTTTCAGTTCTTTCGCCATTTGATTGGCACTTCGTCGGGGATTTCGCTCAAGTCGCTTCTGTATTTGGTTACACTTCGAGTGCCGGACCCTGTAAATAGCTTCGACAATTGAACTAAATTCATCAAATTAATTCTAACACAACCTTGCATCTCAATCGCCTAATCCATCCAAATGTTGTATTTATGCAAAAAGAGGCTTCTAAATGCCCAATTTTTTCAGTACTCGCGTAATCTTCTGGAATGATTTTAGTGTCATAAAGCTTCCCCAAAAAAATAAGAGAGATGGTAATCCATAGTTGCGTACACCGGAAGTGAAACAATATAATAACCTAAGATTTTCAATGTTGCCCAGCAATACACGGTTACATGATTTCCGGTTGCCCACCTTCGCTCAATGGGCAATGAAACTGTGGCTTTTTTTGTAACTTGTACTTTATTAGCTTCTTTTTCTTGTTCTATTTGTTGGAAGTATCTTGTTACTTGTTACAAAGAAGAGGAAGAAATCACAAAAAACTAGATGCAACAACTTTTGGGACGATCGTAAATTCTGTGAAATAAAATGGCAATAAAACGGGCAATAATCTTGTATTTTGGTACATTCTGCAATTATTTGATTACTTTCCAAACATTGAGCACACACACCTATACAAATACACAAGTACGCATAAAATGGTAGCCATTTTGTTTAACTTTTGGTCCTTCTTTGTGTGCAAGTTTGTCACGTACCAAAACATCCTCCCTCTCTCCTACACACATACACGAGCACTTAAGGTGGCATTTGCAGCATAAATATTAAATTAATCAAATTGAATTTAAGCTTTTAATTATTCATGAGCTTATTACCAATCAAATATTTAAAAAGCCGCTTTTAACGCCATTTTGTTTTATAATTAAACTTTCTGATAAAATTAAACGACAACACAAGAGATTTTTTTTTATTCCTTGCCAAATAAAAAATAATAATATGTAACAGGACGAAAATAGAGCTTTTTAAAGCTTTCCACCACTTTACAAAATTTGATCAAAACCGGTTAACTTTATCACTTGGTGCATAGTGCCCGTAGGTCCAATCCTTAAAAAAAAGTTATTTGGTGAATTCGTTTGATTTAATTTATACGCAGAGGTATCGTAACGTTTGACATTACAACATTTTTAAGGGGTCCCAACTTCTAAACTTATATTTATAAGAATCGAAGAAGAAAACTTTCGAATTAGTATGAAGTCTCATATTATTTTAACCCATTTTCTTTCTGTGTTGCGTACATGCAAAGTCAGTTTAAAAATTCTTGTGTGCCTTGGGAGTGAGGTATCGGCAAAATAATTTTTTGTTTTAATAGAAAACCAATTTTCGGTGTCGTAGATACACTTTTCGGATGGCTTTAAAATATCTAGTAAATCTCAGGACCTAATAAAATTCACAAGATAACCTTGGTGTAAAGTTAATGTTAAAAACTTATAACTTAACTTAATTATAAATTGGAAAAAAGTCGAGTTCATTGTAAATTTAAATAAGTTTGGGATTCTTATATTTTTCACATAATGTAACAATGTTCTGTGTGAAAGCGATGTATGTGAATGTCAATGTTTCAGCAGTAAGTTCAAATTTAAAAAAACCGTTTGGAAAACTTAATGGATCAGCAGCTAAAGAAAGATACTTTAAGCAAAAGATAACATTGAGTCATCGGTAGATATTACACGTAGAGCATCCAACTCATTTTTATAGTAGCAATATATATAATATTTAGCAGATTTTTACGGCGTCTAGTCTGGGTTAGTGTGACCATATACCTAAATTTCGAAATTAATCCAATTGAAAAGTTCTTAGTAGGCATATGCAGAAAAAATTTGTTCGAGAAAAAAGGTACAGGATATTCCACTGTCGGGCACCGCCATGACTGTACAACATTTTTTTACTATGGGTTTTGTTTGCCTGTTATCTCTTTAAGTTGTATTATGTATACTTTCTTATAATATCTTTAAAGCAAAAGCATTTTTTAGAAACGCTGCTTATAATTCACAACGTGTTAAAGCAGTTTGTGGCTATTAATGAAACTTTCTAACCAATTTCAGCTAATTTTTCTAAGTTTCTTCATACATTTTTATTTTAAAAGCATAAGGAGATTTCATTTTTACAAAATATTTTAAAAGCATAAGGGATTTCATTTTATAAATCATTTTATCCAATGCTTTCTATTTATACAATCTATAAAAATGTATTCTATATTGTAGTATCCAAGTTTAATTATTTAAAAAACTAGATTTTTCATAACAATTCGATTTATACTGCTTCCAATGGGAGCTGTTTGGCAAATCAATATTTAGATATTCTGTTTAAAAATGAAAACGTAGTAATTTATACAAACGCTCTTATTTATTATTTTTAAAACTATTAATTGAAATAAACGCAATTGAGGAAAAATTGTTTCAAAAGCGAGTTTAGTTAGTCAAACTTTATAAATTTTTACTAAAATTGAAATGAGCCAAGAAATTATTACCAGTGTAATTTTTCCCTATCATTTTGGCAACTTGGGAAGACTTTGAAGATAATGTATAGCTCTTTTGTTGAACCAAAGCTTCCGTGTCACCTTAGATATTTATTTATTTGCCGATCAAATACTTTAATATGTTTAGTACCATACCTAGATGGAGCTCATTTCGAGACGGTTTATTTATTTATTTACCAGAGATTTTGTAAAAATTTAAATCATGGACTAAAAACTCGATTTATCAAGTTATAGGGTTACAGATAGCTTTAAAATAAATTTTCTCTATATGTACTAAAAAGTACAAAGGTATACTAGATTTGTGCAATGTATGTAACGGACAGAAGGAGGCGCGGCAGACTCTAAGTCCTTTATACCAAAATACTTATCATAGCCTCGAGCCATGTCCGTCCGTCCGTTCGTCCGTCCGAATGAACGCCTAGATCTTGGAGATTATAAGAGCTAGAGATACGAAACTGTACCACCTCATGCGCATATTTCGTGAAAAGATTAAATTTGTTGAATCATGTCAATATCATTACCCGTTCCCTCCCAGTAGATTTTCGCGGTTTTTGGCAACAACGTGATGCCATATGGCTCCACGCATGTGTGTGTCGAAAATGAACAATATCGGACAAATACAGACAAAGCTATAGTCAAAAATATACAAACTGCGTCAATATTTGACTCTACCTAATTATGGTAAGATCTCGAATAACAATTTTTGGTAAGCTAATGAACAAATCCACATCCAAATTTTATCGATGCGGACATCCCACCCCCGTAATCGATTTACCGTGTTTCCTCCACACCCTTCAACATATCAACTTGAATCTTACCCCATAGACTTCAAAATTTGACGTAACTTTCGAGTTTTATTACAATCGGTAAAAATTTACGGAACTTATAGGTATAAATATCGAATTTCACAAAAAAAAATTAATTGCAATTGGAAAGTTCTTAGTAGGAATATGCAGAATACATTTTTCGAGAGAAAAAGTATAGGGTATTCCACTGTCGGGCACCGCCTCGACTGTACCACATCTTTTTATTCTAACGAAATTCAATAAAGTTAATGACTTAAGCATTGGAAATTTAATATAATATAATAAGCTGGCTTCAAAGAGCATATATATTTAAGCTGTAACAATACAATTTACTTTAATAAAATGTTATCCAAGGCAAATGTCCAAGTGCACGAACAATCAAGCAGATTGTGCGTTAATCCTTTGGTAAGTGTTCTATCCCAATGGAACTGAGCTCTATTGTTGTCTGTCTTGTCTATATTGTTGATATTGCCTTGGTGTTGGCCAATTTGCGCTTAACAGCCAATAGAGAATCTACGAATTTATGCCCACAATAAGCAACAAAGTGGATTAAGCTTAGGCCCACCGAATGACGGCGTATCAAATCACCAACACATCAACGGCAGCCAGCAGTCAGCAGATACAGTTGCGGATACGGATACAGATACAAATACAGTTACAGCTTTAATATAGCAATGACAGCGAACAGTTAGAATTGAAGAAATAGAGTTGGTTGGTGGGAGGGTGAGCACTGAAGCACGAACCTTTCCACGTCCTATTGAATCAATAAAATTCAAATTAGTTTTGGGCAATCATTGTTGGTGTCTACTAACAAGGGCAAAAGTTGTGCGTGGCCAAATTCCAGACAGGGAGCAACAAACACTTGACCAAAAGCATCTCGAGCTTCATTTCCGACGCTACTTCTTTGTTCTTAAACCAGCCGTTCAATCATTTATCCATTTCGTTGGTTTATACATTGCTGCTGCATATGGTGTGACCGAAAGGCACGAAAAGGATTCAGAATTGTCTGATGGTTGGTTGGTTGGCTGGTAGGATACCATCCAAACTAAAAGTATTTTCTGGCTTAATCCACTTGAGCGTCTGCTAAATGGGATTGCCAGAGCAACGATACAAAAGTACGGGCAAGCCATTGGCACAACATTTCCCTCAGATTGTTATCTAGGCAAATCAAATCAGAGTCAAGTAATTTGCCATGATTCTCAACGTTTGACCGCAAGCTCAATTAAATTACCAAACACTAAAGAGATCTGGGCGAGCGTGGTGTTGGTGTTGCTGTTGGCTGAAAGATAAAAACCAGCTATGTCCATATCCAGTTTTTGGCTAACTATCCATGTCCATCACTGTTACTGTGTGTGTCAGAAGCCATAAAAATCAAATATAGAGCATTGAACGAAGATTTCATACCATGCGTCGAATTTCTGATACCCTTTTTACGAGAAATTATAAGTACTTTGTATTAACTAATTTGTTTAATGTTTTACATATTTCGGTTTTGAAATCTTTTAACTTTTTATGGTAAAAAGAGTATGGTAGGTTTGTACATGCCGAAAATGTATGTAACCTTTAGAAGGACATTACTTTAGAGACGTCTCCGCACAGCATATACAGAAAATTCTAAAAATATTTTGCCGAATATAGTGCAGCAAAAATAAACAAAGATAGGGACCAGGAATAAAGTGCATGCTGGCATTTCTCTTGCTTAATATTTTAAGGACCATCCAAAAGCTCTAACAGCAAAAAAGTGACCTCCTTCTTTTTACTGTACCAATAGATTGCAAATAGAAAGATATGTTTTTTCAAACAACAATTAAATAACTGGTTTTAAAGTCTTTAAAAATTGCGATTAGTTTGCGTTGGATTGTCAAACAAGTATTAAAAAAATTTTTATTATTTAGAATGCCATGCATAAAATTATTTTGATACTGTTCGACTCTATGATTGCTTTATGATAGTTTCTATGCTCTTCGAAAGATCGTTTTTGATCGTATTTTTTTAAATCTTATGATTAAATACAATTTAATAAATATACATAAAATTATTTTTTTTTAATCACTCAAAGTAAAATTGGAAATAAATCATTAAAAATTAAATTTGGAAATGTAATCTTTTGCGTATAAATTTAAAAAATATATATTTTTATACCCTGTACCGTATGGTCCAAGGGTATATTAAGTTTGTGCAAGCCGAAAATGTATGTAACATATAGAAGGAGACGTCGGAGACACCCCAAAGTTACCTAAAATATGATCAGGGTGAATAGAGAAGTCGATATACCCATGTCCGTCTGTCCGTCTGTCCGTCTGTCCGTCCGTCCGTCTGTCCGTCCGTCCGTCCGTGTGAACGCCTAGATCTCAGAGATGGTAAGAGCTAGAGTTACCAAACTTTCACATTAGATCCCATATTATTCCATAGGAGGCAAGTTTATTTTATTTTTTTGATATCGGGGATAAATTATATAGCTCCCATGGGGGTGTTTGAGACGACCTCGAAAAAAAAAAGCGTTTTAGATGAATAATTCGTTTGTTTATGAAGATATCGTAACGAAATTTGGCAATCGAAAGTTTTTTATAGTTCCCAATCACTGTACCAAATTTGATCAAAATCGGTTGACTATATCATATAGCTCCCATAGGACCGATCGGCCAAAATAACTTTTTTAAAGAAAAATTGGCTATATTTCGTTTTTTAATAAAGATATCCTAACCAGATTTGGCGTTTGGAAAGACCACTTAAGCAATGTGCCAAATTTGAACAAAATCGGTTGACTATATCATATAGCTCCCATAGGTCCGATCTTCCAAAACATCGATTTTTTAACAAAATTTGTTGTGTTTCGGGTGTTTGTTAAGATATTGGGACCAAATTTGACATTCGTGAGTATTTTATAGTTCCTAAGCACTGTACCAAATTTAATCCAAATCGTTTGACTAGATCATATAGCTCCCATAGGACCAATCGGTCCAAAAACACGTTTTTTATATAAAATTCGATGTGTTTTGTTTGTTTGTAAAGATATTTGAAATAACTTTGGCGTTCATATCTTTTTTAAGGTATTTAAGCACCGTGTCAAATTTTATTGAAATCGGTTGACTATATCATATAGCTCCCATAGGAACGATCGGTCAAAAAAAAAATTTTGCTTAAAAATTCTTCTGTTTTTGGATTTTTGTGAAGAAATCGGACTTTATTACAAGCTAGTGGTACAGGGTATCCTAAAGTCGTCCGCGCCCGACTTTACGTCCGCCATTTTTTTAATAGTAAAAACATAAGTATACACATTCAACATTAATATTATAATAACTTAAGGACGAATCGAGAGACTTGTTTCCAAGCTGCTGAGTTACAAAGTTTAAGACGGAGAAGCCAAGAGTTTAGCAACTGTGCCTTTTTTTTGGTATCTTTTCAGATGTTCTAGTTGCATAGAAATGATCTGTTTGAAGTGACGGACTCTGCTGAAGAGTGTGCAAAATGAAAAAACAAATACAAATGGGTGATATGGACCCGAACGCATTAGTGTTAGTTTTGGTTACAGTGAAAAGCACGCATGAAATGAAAAAAGCTGCAGAAATTGTGTGTCAAATCTTTGACTACAACTTCATCACCCAAATAAGCTCCAGACCCGAGTTCCATCTACATCTTAAGCTTTGGCTTTCGCGCCAGCTTCAGTTCAATCATTTGTTGATGCGTTTGGCTCAACTCGTTAGCACGGTTTGTTGCTTCCTTCGCTGGGAGTTGGATATGGGCAGAGGAGCATATGGTAGAGGGTTTAAGGAACGCACACATACACACACATATATATATATATGCATTGCTGCTCCCTTTTTATGCATCAGATTTGCATGGCAGTTGAGCTACGTCCAGCGCAAGTTTGTGGGTCACGGTTTATGCCTGTCGGAATGACTGACATGTCGGTGGTGCTTCTGCGAACTGGGGAAGGGATGTGGCGTCGGTTAAGGCGTTAAGTGTCTTGGATTTATTATTAGATTTGTTTGAGCGCGCAGGCTTATTCATATGTGTATGTGTGTGTACTAGTGTGCTTGTGTGAAGAGTGTATAATGATTATGCGTGTGTGTAAAGATTTATTGTGTGTTGTTGGTATTCTATACCCTGTAAACTACGATACTATTGGCTGTGTCAAGTCTATGTGTCCATTCATATAATAATTTTATAAACTCAAAAAGCAAACAACACCAAAGTCTAATAATGTATTATTAAAACCGGAATATCATTAAAAAGTTCATACCTACATATATCCTCGCTCAATTTTCTTTACTAAAAGAATAACAATTTTATTATAATAGTATAAGGTCAACTGAGCTTAGTTGCACTCTTCAAACCGATCAAATTAATAATTTGATGTTAAATACAAGGAATGCTTATAATTATTTACACCAAATTATTATATATCTTTAAAATTGGCAATAACTCATCTGTACAGAAATACCTAACAAATTCATGGCAACTATTAACCCTTCTTTGCCTGTTTTTTTTTTTTCAATACACCCTCTTGATTGTGTCAGATTGTTGGCCAGTATTTGAAACAATACGGACGATTCAGGGTGTCCCATTGTCGGCAATCGCCTCAACTGTATTCGAATTTTGTATTTTTTTTCTAGATACATTTTTTTTATTCTTATGGCTCAGCAAAAGTGGCAACACAAATCTCAACAAATATGCGTGGCTGCTTTGGCTTAACCCAGAGAAGGAGCCCACCACTGACTCACTCTTTTAGCCGCTCTTTGTATTTGTATTTGGCTCTATCTGTCTCTGTCTACACGCTTCTCTTTCACACGCTATGTCTGTCGCTTTTGCTTTCGCTAATGTGCGTTGTTATCGTAGTTTTTCGTTGTTGTTGTGCCATTAAAAGGCTTTGTTATGGGATTTGTGTACGTGTTGAAATTTACAAACTTTTTTCGCACACGCACCCACACCAACACACATTTGCCAACACTTGTTGTAGTTGTTGGTGGTGTTGTTGTTGTTGTTGTTCCCTGCTGCCTTATGCATTCTGAGCTGTATAATAATCAATTTAGGTGAATTTGGGCAAACAGCTTAAAGCCATAAAACGTTTGGGGTTTCCTCAGCTCTTGCCAAAACCGATTATGAGCATCTTAACAGCAACAAATTTTGTGCTACGCTTTATGGCTGCCATTGCCGTTAACAGTGACGCTTACAGTTACGCTCACCGTTAGTGGGTGACTAACAGGACAAACAACAGTTAGTCATTCTGTCTCCTTGTCTGTCTGTCTGTCTGTCTGTCACTCTCTCACGAACGCATTCTGTAACTTGTGGGCACTTCAAGTGCTGCGTCTCAATATTTATAATATAATATAATAATGACGTATGTTGTTTTAGTTACTTAGTTACAGTACTGCTATGTACTTTGTATATACTACATACTTAGTATTTTACATAGTATACCTAGTACATGTCCATCTTAAGGTGTTAGCATATTTTGTAAGTCTGCCTTGTGAATTTGGTATTCGTGAGTATATTGCAACTCTATGATTTCCAGTAAGAAGTTGGTAACAAAAAAAAATCTATATGAATAGGTATATAAAACATTGTGATGTGTTTATACCCTGTACCCTAAGGGCTAGAATGGGTATCCGAGACATGTACAGGATATGTAACAGTAGGCACAGATCAAATGTTGTTTATACCAAAATCTCGTTCAGCAATTGAATACTTAGGTTTTGGTGACCATAGGAACTAGAGGCACAAAGCTTTACCTATAGCAGCGTATTATCTCTTTTCAAAACAGGTTTGTGGAATTATTTCTATATCTGACCCTTGTTTAATTAGGAGAATTTCGAGTGTTCGATCTGCGTAGGTATGTTGTTTAAGTATTTAATCTGAAATTGGACAAATGAACAAAATTGGGGAAATTCAGCAAAAGCTATTAACGTAAAAGAAAACGAATTAAATATTCCAACCTTTAAACAGAAATAGGAAGATAAAATAAAACTACTGCGATTTTTACAAACAATTTTATAATATGGGAACTCTAAAAATATTGCCGAAACTTTAGACTCCCACGTAATTTTAGTTCCTTCCGACTATAGAATATAAATATTGTAAACACCGTGAAAATTGCATATTACAGTCTGGTATGCCACTACTTTAACTAATCCATAAATATAACTACTTTATCCAATCTGTTTGTAGAGTAATGCTTATAATAACCCAGAGATTAAGCCACATAGAACTCCGAAACCATAAAAGCAAAAGGCATATATTTCTACTATTTATTAGTATTTTTAAGACGATTCCCAGCGTAGATAGTTTCGCAAATCATTAAGCAATAAACCACATCATTATGATACTATTACGTTAGCCCATCAGTTCAGTGACGTCATAAGAATCTGGCAACTTGGATTAAGTGCTTGTTCTACTCAGACAAATAAACTTCCAAAAATTTGTATTTTTGTGGCAGCTAATTTCCGTCAAGTGGCCAGGCAACGTAATTGTAATCCAAATACTGCTAATGTTGACTATAATATCTAAACAATAAAAATTTTAAAATTAGCTCAATTTAAAGAGCATTTCTCAAATAGCTTTGACCAACATTTAACGTATCACAATAACATTTATCCCATCTTTTTGTTGGCCAAACCCAAATCGATGCGAAAGTGCTATACAATTCGAGTTGCGTCGAGCTGAATTTCGTTGGAGCAACCCTGAACGGACAATAGTCTGCGGCTAAGAGCAACAAAATCCAAATCCAATCAGACCAGTGAGCAGAGCAGCAGGATAGGAGGCTGGAGAAAAAACATAACGACAGCTTAATCCCTTTAAAACTGTGACCACATAAAAGTTAAAGAAGTAGACACAACAAAAACCGCAAAACAGCAAGCGACGTTGGCGGAAACTGATGGGTTTGTTTATGCTCAACCCTCTCTACTCCTTCCAGCAACCTATTACACTCTTTCTTGGTTAGATTTGCCATGGCATGGAAGCCACAAACAATAAGGTGCTTGAGAATGACGTTGCTTTCCATTCGGCTTTGGCTTCTTCTGCTTAGATTTCAAGTACTAGCCTAGCACAATAGTCGAGAAGTAGCAACAACAACAAAATCAGCCACACAAAGTCAAAGTGTAATAACTATAAAAATAAAACGATGCTAAAATCACAGAAAGGAAGAGAGGAGGAAGGGAGAAGGAATAGAGAAGTGCATAAGTAGTGAGGAGATAAGGGGAAAATGGAGACATGCATCAGAAGCCATTTTGTCATTAAAAATCTTCAATATGCCTTGGTTTAAATGGCATTTTAAGTCCTAAAAATGGAATGAAGTACTTTTCACTATCATAATAATGTACTTTAGATGAAATATTTTCTAATCTATATACAGGGTTTTTCAATAAGAGCTCTACAAAAGTTTTTTTTTTCTTTATTCCTGTGAAAGAACATTCGATGCCAATATGTATAGAATTCGATTTCTTTTGCATGGCTACCATGGGCACGCTGGCAGAAGTCCAGACGCTGAACCCAATTTTCGACAATTTTCAAGCATAAATCGGCCGATACTGCTGCAATTTCACGTTCGATATTCGTACGAAGCTCATCAATCGTCGCTGGCTTGTTGGCATAGACCATAGACTTGACGTAGCCCCACAGGAAATAGTCTTACGGGGTCGATTCGCACGACCGAGGTGGCCAATTGACTGGGCCATTTCGTGAGATAACACCAACCAGTTCACCAAACTTTGTTTTCAATAAATCGATTGTGACATTCGCTGTGTGGCTTGTGGCGCCGTCCTGTTGAAACCACATATTGTCCAAGTCCATATCATCCAATTTGGGCCAAAAATATTCGGTTATCATTGAGCGGTAGCGATTCCCATTCAGAGTAACGTGCCGATATTGATCATCACGGAAGAAGTACGGCCCAATGACGCCGCCGGCGATTTATGCATCAAACCGTAATTTTTTCGGGATGCAATTGTGGCTCATGGAGTACGTGTGGATTGCTGCCAGACTATTTGACAAAGCAATTCAACCAGAAATGAGCCTCATCGCTAAAAATGATTTATCGATGAAAATCCGGATCATTTTCAAGTTGTTACCCAGTTCTTGCGTCAATTTGATCTTGTAAGGATGTAGACCAAGATCTTTCGCCAAATTCCCCACAACGACGTCACAGATATGCCCAACGCTTAAGAACGACGTGTGAGAGACTGATTTGGGTCTTTCTCAATTCATGCGCTAGCGGCAGCAATATTCTCGACACTACGGGCACTTTTTTGTCTCACTGGCACGGGAACATTTTTTACTGTGCCTGTGGACTCAAATTTTTCCACTAGACGCTCAATTGTTGATCTGGCAGGACATAAATGTTGACGACCATAAATTGGACGTAGCGCTCTTAAAGTTGAGGTCAATGACTCCGAATTTCTGTAGTAAATTGTATTAATTTTGACTCGTTGTTGGATCGTATATCTTTACGTGATGAAATGGCAAACCTTACTGAAGAGAAATGTCAAGAGAGCGGGAAAAAATATGGCGTCGTTTGCTGTTCCCATCGGTCTACTTTTGTAGCGTCCCTATTGAAAAACCCGATATTAGATAATATAAATATACCTTAAGATAAGGCAATTTGGTCTGGAAGTAAATACATGATGATTGTCTGAATTTTTCCCGGAAAAAGTGTGCAAATTCTTCCACTGGGATACAGAGTATAAAGAAACGTTCGAAAAGTCCATCTGTATGGACACCAAGATATCAGATATGATACGACCTAGAGCAACAAAAGTTCAGACTGGATCCCTTACAAGTTTATTTTATTTTTTCTATGTCGTGGTTATACTTTTTATATATAGCTGGTGTTTCAGAACACTCACTGTTTTGGTGAGTCAGTAAAAAACTAGTTTTTGGCTTAACCACTTGGAGTTTCTGTTGCAAATTATTTTTGCTGTCACATTATGTGGGAATTTTTTGAAAATGCACACAACTTTTGTCAGTATTTGCAATTTAGGTAAAAAAAAATATGAAATTAGAAACTCTAAAGTTATTTTCATTGAGAAGCATTGAAAACTTTATTAGCATGCGCTGCACATAAAAGGTTTTTTTTTTTTTTGGTTTCTACATTTTCAACAAACACGAACAAAGCTTAGAAAGCATTAATAATTTATTTGCATACTTACTGGCTGGGACATCCAACTAGCATCAGTTTATTTTTTAATGTATGCCAAGTCACCTTTTACTTATAACCACAAAACATCCCCCCATCAAGGCCGGCCTTCCAAGCCAAAATTCCAAACAGCTGCCATACCAAAAACAATAACGAATATATTTAAAGCCCAAGATTGACCATGCGGGAGGCTGTCCCCATTGCTAGACCTACTGAACAACAGTTGATAAGTACGCTTAATATTTGGACAAGCACAGCAAGTCTCTAGTTAATGACCGACCGGGTCCGTATAAATTGTGGAGAAAACATAAAATAATTAAGCAAAGCTCTTGGCTCTCGGTCCGGTTCCCGGTACTTGCTCAAAGTATCGGACTCAGGGCTCTGGGCTGTCTCGACTGCTCGGCACTCGACCGTAAGTTGACTTGAATTTATCAGAGTTATTTGCCTTTTCACATAATCTGCGTGCCTTGTCAACGCAGCCCGACATTTTATAGGAAACTCAAACAAAGGCGAGCCAAGAACAAAAAAGCACCAGAAACAAAACAAAATAGATAGACAGAGCGAGAAAAAACTCAAAAAAAAAAAATATAATAATGATAAAGAATAGTCTGGAAAATCAACACAATGTGTAGGCAAAAAAGTCAAAGGTAACGAGCAGGTACTGAGTGGAGCACCAGCCTGGACCTGCTGCATGTGAAAGGCAAGTACTGAGAGTATCTTTAAAAGAATGCTGCGAACCCAAAGTCAAAGCAAGCAAATGCAATAAACTTCCTATTATATATACTATATACATATTACATACATCTGTGTGTGTGTGTGTGTGGGCGTGCTTGCAGAGTAACTCAAAAAAAGGAAGAAACATATTTTGCTGTTTCGGTCTGAATTCCAGGTACCCCAGTCAGTCGGAGCGAAAAGGGTTAAGCCTTTGTGCGCATAAAAATGTGCAAACGCCGGACTAAATGACGGGATGACTGGACGTTACTCGGTGATACAAAATAATAAAATTTAAAATGTAAAGGCCATCTTAGTCCTGTATCTGTGTGTGGTGGGTCCAAATATGTGGGTGAGTGCTTCCGACCGTATTGTGACGCTGCACGTTTTGTGGCATGTTTTGGGGTGACTAAATTTTATCTTTTTTTCGTAACCTCGCCTGATCGAGCAATTTATTTTTTTTGGACACCATTTAATGCTACTACGCCAGTGGATTTTTTTGGAAATGAAAAAATAAAAGAAATTTGGAAAAACGGGGATCAGTTTCATGACCAATGCAGAGTGACCAAAGATTTGACACGAGAGATATATTTTGTCTAAACGTAATCACATAATACGAATCTAGTTCTCCACATTTTGAGATGTATAAGATTGCAGCTTTGCAAATTAAATTAAAATATACTTAATTTTTTAAATAGTTTAATGTTTTATAAGTATCGTTGATAATTCCACAAACTGTATCTCTCCACTTAATTTTGTGAAGTTGGTATGACTGTAAGCATTCAACTTTTTCACTTATGTGAGCCTAATGTACAAAAGAAACTCAACTTTTCGTTTGTAGCAAGACCACGATACACTGATATAGTTGAATTGGACTGCAATCCTTAACAGACATAGAGCCCAAGTGCTTTTAAATATTGGCCAAATAAGTATGTCAAAATACTTGCTCTACTGTTCCCAATGCAACGTCTTAGGATTTTCATAATACACCCATAGCTCGCTTTACGGCCTAGATACGTTCCCCGAGACTTGGCCGTAAAGCGAAACGCCGTATAACGAATCAATTACACAGGTCTACAAATACAGAGGTCATTTTGTTGGAAAGCTAAGGGTTATTTCCGAAGTAATTTGGTGCGTAGAATCCGAGTCCGGCGTCAGAACTGGCCCATCACGTAAGGAGTTTGAGATATTTGAGGTTATGTACCCAAAAAACGGCGTTTTTTCCTACTTTTAAGGTTATGTACAGGACGCAAAAAATTTTTGCGGTCTTTCTCTCCAGTTACATCATTTAGTACAACTCTTACCCTTTAATTTAAGGGTTCAAGACATCAATTGCGATTTTTTTTTCGCAAAGTTATGGCTTTTCGAGATATATCCCTTCGACGTCATTAGTATTTGCAGTAAGCCTTTGAGATAACACAGGTCAACATGGTTCAGTTGTTGGAAAGCTAACTAAAATGTTTTAGTTCCAGTAGCAAAGTTAATCGTTCCTTAGACACCTTAAAGCCAGGCGCAGATTTTTTAGTTTTTGAAATGCACGTGCGATCACGTTAAACACTTGTTCAAGTTTATAACCACCTCTTTCAATAATTCCCTTTAAAATTATGGGATATTCGTTAGATGCGCCCTCATCGCTTCTTCACCTTTCATTTTCAAATTATGCAAATTAAATCGTTTTTAAACTTTTCAAACCATCCTCGGCCTGCTTGAAATGTGATATCTTTTGCAGATTCATCGATATCTTCATTCTTTAAATTTTTCTATTTTTTTAATAATCGAGTTTCTTTGACATGTTAACCCCGAGACATTTGAAGATGCAGCAGATTGCAAATATGTTTTAATGTCTTTTTTTTATCGCGAATAGTTTAAAAGGTAGATTTCATAAGTCCCATTGCCTTGCAAATTTCAACAATTTTCTCTCCGGCTTCTATACGACGTAATACTTCTAGTTTCGTTCCTAGTGCAATTGATTTCCGGTCTTTTTTTTGTCAGTCTCCGAAATCGATAATCAATTCGGTGGCATTTTGTCTAAGAATAAGTTTAAGATATTTTTTGGCATTCCTCTTTGAACCGTTTTTCCTTATAAATATCAATGATTTCTGCAACGCGATCTAAGCTTGTAGCAAGAGCCGAAGCCATGCACAAGCAGCTTCGTGTTTGTTGTGTTGCGACGGTAGCGTCAAAATACGTCACAGCGGCAGAAAACGTTTAATACAAAGGAAAAAAAATAAAATTGTTTGTGGCCGTTATAGCGAAGCATTTTAGGCCGTAAATCGAAATCGTGGCTTAATTGAAGAGGGCCGTTATAGGGAAATGCCGTATAAAGAGCGGCCGTATAGCGAGGTATGGATGTAGTTGTTTTGAAAACTCCGGCAATTATATGAGCAACTGCATCACATAGTTGCCCCATAAATCTTAAGGTTATGTACTTAATTTGTGTGTGTGTGTGTGTGTGTGTATCTGTTAGTCATCGCAAGCTGCAAACAACTTCAACTTTTGCCTTATTTCATCATATTATATAATATTTTATGAGTGCGTCTATATTATATATGGCATCATGACCTTTTGTCCTGTGCATGATTTAGGCACGTAGGCGTGCTCAAGCGAGCAGCTCGCACACATACAGATACGGAATCAAACACACGCACACTTGCAGGGACACTTTAACCTTTACATGGCCGCAGGCAATTTGCTGCCGGCTGCTGCTGTGCTCATTTTAGTGTTTTCTTTCATGATGTTGTTTTTGTAATTTTAACCCATTGCCTTGTTTTATTACCGGCGCTACGTGCATGTGTGTGTGTGTGTGTGTGTGTGGAATTATAAACTATTGTTTATACAAACCGGAAGTCCTGGCCAGAGACTGCTGCTATATGCTTCATTAAATTATGCTTTATTAGCCTTTCGGGACTTGAATATGAAGTAGACGCAGCAGTCGGAACAGCAACAGCAGCAGCAGCACAGTCGGCGTCAACGTCGACAGCATTAATTTCATATGGCCGCCATATGCTTCAATAAGCAGAAGCTGCGTGCCGTCTACTCTCTTTTCCTTTTCCTTTTCCATATGGTAAAGGGAGGTGGTCCTGCCTTTTGAAAAATTTATGTTTTTGTCAAGTGATAAAAATTTTTAGCTTACATGCACAGAAGTTGCCCATTAACTTGGGCACAGCGAACAGGCTGGTTTCCAGCCAACGTGGTACGGCTGCTAGCCACATCATATGCGGGGCCATAAATTAAAAATTCAATTTTTTCGAAATGTGCCTTCGATAGTGAGGCAAAGTAAACCTATTTCACCTGCTTTTGGTTGCTGTTTAGGATATGCTTTGAGTTTTTGCTCGTGTGAGCAAAAATGCAAAATGTTGTTTGGTCCGAAAAGCTTGTTTGTGTAGGTCCCAATGCCTGGGAAATATATAGTATACGTACGCACCAACTATATACATACGTATGTAAACAAATATGTTACATATATGTATGTCTGTTTACATATATAGATAAAAGACCCAGGCGAACTAAGCTGCTCTTTCTGCTTCGTTTTCTGTTCCTGTTTCTCGTAATTGGCGCTAGTGAAATGCAAATTGATCATTTTTCAGCTGGCTTACTAATTAGTCAAAGTGGCTCTGCCTCTATTGTATAGTAAGCATGCAAGGACCAAGGACAAAGCACGAAGGACCCAAGGGTTAAACAAACAGCCCAAAAGGACAACAGCAACAGCAACGCATACAAAATATGTTCAGCTGATTAGAACAGAAAAGAGGAGAAACCAAGGCAAGCCAAGTTGACTAGATAAACACGCTTGAAAAGGATAAGAGTGGTAAGGGTTTTGCTCAGGTTGTTACTACTGCTACGGGTCCCCCATAAAATAATTCACTTAATTTGCATTTATGCAAGCCATCAAAAGATTCTTGTTGAGCATACCCACACATAAGGCTGGAAAAGCCTTTCAGCTAATTTACTTAAGTGGCGAATAACCAAGCCGAGATCAAGGTAACACTTGCAACTAAACCAATTACCTTGAAATATGCGATGTACATATTTATTTTTTGCTTTTTTATTGCCGCTTTTTTGTTGCACTGTGACAACGATTGATGTTGAATGATTCTGGGCTGAGGCTGCACTTGTGGCACCTTAAGGCTACAAAGCAACAAGAGCTGCAACACTTTCTGCTGACTGTGAAAAATTCCAACGAAAGTGGCAGACAACACCGGTCCCACCACTGGCCCTTCCGAACACTTGTCTGCCAATGTTGCCTGCCTTTTTAACTAAGCTGCAAGCATTTGGCTGACTGAAATAAACTGAAAGAGGCACAAACTGACAACGACCTTGCCAGCTTATTGAACAATCACATAGCTAAGGGGCACAAAAAAAAGAGCATCATACACCGTTTTCCTCTAATGTATTCAATGTCAATTGCGCACCAACACTGTGGCAACTAAAACGACAACGACAATGCCATCATCAAGAGACGTTCCAACTAATCAAGATCAAGCTCAAAAGACAGACAAGAATTTCAAGATTTTCAAATTCTAATAAAAACTATGCCGTATATTAACTAAGTCTTATATCTAGTATATGAAAGATAGTGCCCGAGACAAGTTGCATCTACTTGGGAAATAAAGAAAATATTATATTTTACATCTAAATCAATTTCTTCTGGCACGCCAAAGCCAAGCCAAGGATTTCCCTAGGTTACTCATGGGACACTTTAGACTCGGAATACACCTGAGTGTGAAATTGGGGAGGAAATCTCTTAATACGTAATTGGTAAATATGACGCCTTAGCAGGTCCTCCCAAATCATCCAAAATAATTATGTTTGATTCGCTATCAAAGGTTAGCTTTTCCAAACCATATTATTATATTTTTAAATTCTTATCTGTGAGAATCGTAATTTAATTCGATTCGAAGTTTATCTCTGGTGTAAAGTATGTATTTAAATGCAGCTTAAAAGTACCATATAAAATATCATTAGTAATTTTTCCACTAGTTTTTGATTCAAGCTCAGCTAAAAAGGCTTATCGCATCATATAAAAAAGTTTTTCGAAGATGGGACTATTGATAAACAAAAGTATTTTACAAAAATTCCTAAAATTGGATAAAACTTCACTTATATTACATATGCATACAATGTAGACTTAAAAATACTGGAACCCTTTTTATTTTTTATGAGCATCACCTCCAAATCTTTTTATGTAGCAAATTTATACTCTATACGGACATATTTTTCTCAAAGCCTAAAACTTAACCACTTTTACCTAGAAACTTTAGTAAAGACTATTAAGGTATTGGTTAAACTAATTTTTAGGAAGCTACACTCATCAAAATTAGTATGTTACACCAAAACAAAAAATTATTGTTGCTTTTTACGAATTTCACAGAGGCATCAGAAAAATTCGAAATTCGATTGGGGACTTTTTATTTTTAAAAGCTTCCTTAGAGTGTGCCCTGAGAACTGATAGGACTGCAGCATCGGGAGTGAATTTAAACGGCGACATTGTTAGAACAGGATGTCAAGAAGTCCTAAAAATATATTGATAAGAAATGTTATTCGAGAGCAAAGCTAGTGGAAGATGAAGATCCATAGGTCGAGTTCCGATAGAAATATAAGAAAAGTTATTTTATTTCAGATCTTACCCAACTAACACAGCTAAAAAATTGCTTTGCAGCCTAATTTCGTTAATTATTACAATTATTCCAATTGGCTAATTTTATTACCAATGTACGAGGCTGGATTGATAAGCTTCCGGCCTAACCAAGAAAAACAACGTTTTTAAGAATTTTTTTTTTTATTTCTCAACATAATCTCCTCCAAGGCTGATACATTTCTCATAGCGGTGTTCTAGTCTAGTAATGCCATCTCTATAGACTGATTCGTCAAGCTCCTGAAAATACCCATTTACAGCTCCGATTACTTCTTCATTGACCGCAAATCTCTTATCGTCAAGCCATTTTTTGAGGTTAGGAAACAAATAATAGTCACTCGTGGCTAGGTCTGGAGAGTAGGGAGGGTGCGGCATCAATTCAAACTTTTTAGCCATCGCAACGATTACCTTGTGCGCTAGTGCGTTATCGTGATGAAACAAGATTCTTTTCTTCGCCAGATCAGGTCGTTTAATTTTCACCTCGTGGCTCAAACGTTGCAATAAGTCTGCGTAGTATTGACCAGTGATAGTTTTACCCTTTTCAAGGTAATCAATATATATAATACCTCTTGCATCCCAAAAAACAGTAGCCATAACCTTGTTCGCTGACAAAATAGTTTTTGCCTTTTTTGGAGTTGGTTCCCCTGGTTCAATCCACTGTTTAGACTGTTCTTTAGTTTCAGGAGTGTAGTGGTGGACCCAAGTTTCGTCAACGGTTATGAATCGACGCAAAAATTCGATTGGATTACGCTTATACAACGTCAAATTGGCGGTAGAAAGCCAGCTTTTCCATTTTCAAGAAAAACACAGAGGCGTCTTGTTCAGTGTGCTCTCAAATCTAAACTAACATGGCGATCGGGCTGAAACTATAGCTACAAGCTATCTAAGGATGGTACTATAGACCGCCACCTCAAGGTAGGCCTAGTGGCGCCATCTCTTGGTCAGGCCGAAAACTTATCAATCCACCCTCGTATATAAAGAAGCATGTAGTAGTACGTAGAAAATTAAGTCTTGTAAACGTTGTTCCTACATGAAAATTGTTTTTTGTATGCTGCTCTTTAATAATAGTTGGCTTAAAAAAACATCAACATTAGCTCTTTAAAACTCTAATTGGTAGTTATCATAAATAGCGAGTGCTACAGATAATTTGGCTTAAATGATTATATTCAAATATGGGTAGCTTCATTTCAATACCGTAATCAATCGATGAGTTATTTCGACAGCCCTTCAATATGCTTTTAATGACTGCAGCAGCTATCAACAGTGAATGGCAAGCGAAAAACAAAATGGTGAATAGCAGACAGAAAAAAATCGAGCAACATTTGATTTCTGGAAATTCTATTACCAATAATTGAAACTTAAGATGAGCCATTAACCACACACATGTGTAGCTCTCGTATGAAATTTATGGAGCACTTTTCAGTATTCCGGTGTCATTTGAATGTCCTCAACTACTTCGAGCGTAACTAGTTGCGGATAGGTATAAAATAAAATAATTTCGGGATAAGAAAAGTTGGTAAAGCTGAGTCGTCTCAGGCATTAATCCCACTCTGAGATTTTTTGCTAATGAAATGTTTTGGAAGAACCGATATATCAGCGGTAACTTTGCGGAGTCCTCTTAATCTACTCTTTATATACGAGTACGGGTCTAAATCTTTTTTCTGCAGAGGAAAAGCAGCCAAAGGCAAAAGAACCAAAATTATAATCTATATACTTTATATCATTTATATGCATGGCAGGCATATGGTAGTCATTTTTATTTTATACACTACACACAGTTGTTGCGAGTCCTGCTTAAATGCATAGAAATACTGTCTGCGTTTGACTCCTGGGCCACTTTGAATTACGACCGCTGCGTCGAAAGCCGCCATGTTGCTCCGGCTTCATATAATCCACATGTACGCATACTTTCGCACTCTCACACAAATGCAGGCTCCTTTGTAATGGTATCCTTGAAACTGGCCACGGCCATTTCTTGCTTTTGTGACGAAATAGATTCTACGCGGCCGTATACATTCATAAAACATTCGTTTGCTGTAACTCACATAATCTTTTCTCTTCTTTTATTTTATTAAACATCTAACTTAATTTGGCCATGTTTGATAAACATTGCACTTAAACGGCTTCAAACCGATTAGATACGAGGTGTGTTCAAAAAGTAAGGCGACTTTTCAAATTTCGCGGGCAACGTATTTTCGATTATCGATTTTTTTTATTTTGTTGTGTTGGTATACTCTTCCCGAACATCTGTACTTGAAACTTGTTCAAAGTTTTGCTTTTAATAAGTAGGTATATTAGGCTAAGATCAAGGAGTGTCAGATCAAACGGAGGCCTTCAGGGAGTTATATTTATTAAAAACTGTTTAATTATTTTTTACTCTCGATAGCAGACTGTCCCGCTACTATTATTGCTAAAAAGTATATAAATAAGGAATAAGGTATGACAACCGACCAAATGGTCTCCGGGTGATTTCCGAAATGACTGAGCAGCCTAAATACACTAACCTAACCTAACAGATTGAAAAATGAAATGAATGGCCAATAAAATAATAATTTCCCTGATTGACTATTCATGGCGGAGCATGCGGATCTCTAAGAATAACTTCCACAACGCTACCAGGGGTCATAGAAAAAATTATTTTTTTGTTAATAAGGGGTCATTTTTAAAAGATTCTAAGCAACCTTGATTGGATTCACCTAATATTTTTAGAAATAAGTAATAAATTATGTAAACGAAGATACCAAACCGACACAATCAACAATTTTTGGTACAAACAAAGTCACAAGTCCATAATACTCTTGACCTTATTCGAACAGAATTAACACAATTTTTTTTTTAAATAACACTTTATACAAATAATCGTAAATAATTATTATTAATGGTAAGATGGTAACGTTTTTTTAAACTAGATCGTATATACTATACTATTGGCTAAAGAAACATAAATACAACTTAAGAAATACGTGGAAACCCTTTAAAAGTATTTTAAACAAAAAAAATAGGAAAAAAATACACTTTAAAGTTTGAAACCCAAAACTAGAGCAAAGAAGCTTTGCTGCAAAGAGTTACTGCCATCTCTAGTCGAACTTTTATTTTTTTATTTCTATTTTACTTTTACCCATGGCAGATGATTCCAACTTAATTGTGTTGGATGTAAGTAATACTGACAAATGTTCCTCCTTTTTTTCCCACATTTTGCATGCTGGATTCCACAGCATTTCAAATGGACTTTCTTTGCTGCTGTCCAAGTTCCTTGATGCAGTCAATAAAAGAGCACGTCATTAAGTGGCCAAATGCTACTGCTCGCACTTGAGCATGGCGCCCAGCTACCAGATCCCAGGACCCATCCCCCAAAGAGTTTGCATTAAAATTTTCGCATGTGCTGCGCTTGGCAAAAATGCAGCCAAAGGCTGAAGAATTAGAGAAAGACTTTTGCATAGGGTGCACTGCAGCAAGGAGCAAGGAGCAAGTAGCAGCAACAGCAAATGCCAAAAATAATGGCTTGCCAGCAGAAGAAAAATTGCAAACGAAAAGTTTTTAACAACGTGCAAAGAGGCGTGGTTAGGGGCGGCGGGGACTGGGAGTGAGAATTGCAAATAAGTTGAATACTTGAGAGGGCTGCGAAGGGTTCAAAGGCTTCAGGCTGAAGTAAGCAAGGAGTTTGGTAATTTGGTGCTGAATTTAAGGCTTGCACCGCCATTTCTGTGGCCCAGTTAAACTTTCACACACAAACTGGCAAAACTGGCCAAAAAGCCAAATGCTCAAGTAGAAGGAAGAAGCACAACTAAAAAAATAAAAATAAAAATTTAAGGGATTTAAACGATGCGTTTTGCGTTTTGGCGCAGAAGACAACTCAAGTTCTAGTGTCTCCGGTTTTGGAAACAGCAAAAACAGAAAAAACACACCCATAACACAGACGCACATATGTGTGTGTTGTAATTGTAATTGCAGCACAGGAATTGAAAAGAAAATTTGTCCTCTACTCGCGAGCATTACAATTTCAGCTTCCCACCACCCTGAACCCTCGTAGTACTCCACTGTTCCCTAAATTGCATGTGATAGAGTCACTAGTGACTCGCCCACAATTCGTTGTCACCGTAAATTGCAACGCGCTGCCGTCTTCTAACAAATTGTGTAATATTTGAAAATAGTTGCAATGCCGCATGCCTCAAGACCCACCACTCTAACCTATTGCAAAAATACTAAAAAAAATACCAGCGCATGGAAGATTAAGTATACGTAAAAATGGGTAAAGTTGTGGCTAGAGGAATATACTCTTCCTACCAATGCCCCAAACTTAAGGCATGTTGACAATTCGCCTTGTTTTATGCGTCCATGACAAATTGATTCCTGTGTGACTGAGTGTGAACGGGGCGGAGAGAGGGTTAGTTGGGGTTGGGTCTTGGGCTGAAGCTGGGACGGATATTGCCGCGTAGTGCGGCTTATGAGCTCATGTTGAAAGGATTGCTGGAATTTGATTATGCGACAATAAATCCTTTGGTCTATTTGCCAAAAGCCATGTGTGAACTTTTACGCAGTAGCAGTAGTTGAGTACATAGGTATACGTATACATATAAGTATATTTAACAAAGCACCTAATATAATACATAATACATATGTGATTTGCCGAAAACTTTGTGTGTCTTTGGCATTTTGGCTCACGTGAAATTTGCATGTGAAAATATTTGTTAAAGATTTGCACAAAATTATGCGCAGTGTTTGCGCAATGGCTACGCCCAAAAAAATGGCTCTATATATATATATATATATGTCTATGTATGTATATATATGCTACCAGTGCATCTATAGTTTCATGCGAACACACACACACCATTTTAATTTACATTTTCGCCAAGTTTGCACTCATATGTATATGTGTTCCTGTATGTAGGTATGTTGGCCAAAAACTTTCCTGCTGAAATATTTGCCAAAAATTATGCCAGAAATTATGTTTAACATAAACGCTTCAACATTTTCAAACTTCAAACTTGTTTGCGGGAAATTTTTCGATTTTCAACAATTTTTTAAATATTTTTTGTCTGCTGTTTGATAAGCCATTTACATAAGCTTATGTGCATCCAACTGAGCATATACTATGTAGTATATAGCTTAAGACAAATTTTACGCTGCTAAATGCAAAATTTCGATTAAAATAAAT
Source organism: Chymomyza amoena (assembly GCA_037043745.1). Lineage (NCBI taxonomy): Eukaryota > Metazoa > Arthropoda > Insecta > Diptera > Drosophilidae > Chymomyza > Chymomyza amoena. The sequence goes on from JBAMAX010003187.1 coordinate 177,233, forward strand.
TTATGCAATCATGAGAATATCCATTAAATAACTTTTTTTTTCAACTCTATGTTTTCCAAATTATTATATAATGCAAGAATTAAGGTAAAATAATTGATTAACTTTGGCTTTAACTCATTATTTTAATGACACTGCAGATATTAATAATGACAGATAAGCATAATTCCTTGATATTGAAAAATAATAACTTGAAGCTTGATATGAATCTTTGTTTTACAAAATTTTCAGACAGTTTTGAAAGCAACAGAAAATATCGGAATCAAGTCTCGAGATACTCAAGGTCAACTCATAAATTAAGTTTACATGCAGAAATTTCTTGGAAAGTTATAAAAACATTATATGCCACAGCATTGTTCACTTTTCAAGATCTCTCTCAAGAATATTATTATCTTTGAGGAATATGTCGTATTTTAATTTAGTAGAGAATTTCAACGCAAATTTTTTGAACAATCCCAAATGTCTTGTCTAATAAAAAACAAAAACCTCGTATGATTAAAATTCTAGCCTTTTTTTTGCCAAAACTAAAACATCAAATGACAACATCTTATCCAAACCTCTTGAAAGGTCTTTAACGCAAGTTTGCATCCACGATTCTCCAACCCACCGACATATTTTAGGGCCGATCAACATTAACGCCATTCACTTATTAATTATAAAGTAAATTAGAATAAGATTTGATTAACTCTTGTAAGTCCTTTAAGAAAATAGTGCAGATGCCATAAATACTTAAAGAAAAAAAAAAAAAGATTTTAATGCCCATATTTTTAGTTGCCTCCTGGACTCAGGAGCTCATTGAAAAACTTTATTTAGTTTTATTTTTTGGAGAGTTTTTTTTAATGCCTCAATGGAAGCCTTAAGTTGAACATTGAAGCACCCCACAGCTGGATGTGGGAATGGCCGCAACAAAATTCAACAACAAAAAAAATGAATATAAAAGTGGGACACGCTCGAATTGAGTAGCATAAAATTCTTGGTGGATTAGGGAAGAGAAACCTGAAACCAGTAGTGAGAGAAAGAGAGAACTGAGAGAAAAAGAGAGAGAGAGGGAGCACGAGAGAGGGGGTGTAAGAGTAGAACATGCAAAGAGAAACAAAAACCGCATGAAAAGTAAAAGGAAAAGTGTCGAACAAAAGCGCAAATGTGCTGGGCATAAGCTGCGGGTGAATCGCCAAATGGATGGATAACAAGAGAAGCGAGCTGCTGTAGTATGGCTGGACAATTGGTGGGTTGGGGGTCGGTGTGTGTTGTTGTTGGGACATGGGTTTTTTCGGCTGGGAAGTGGGGTTGGAGCTTGTAGAAATGGGCCAGACAAAGTGACGAACTGAGCTGCTTTTGTATGAGCTCAATGGCCGTTTTTAATGGCATTGGAAATGGCTCTGATGATGACCAACGAACAACAACAACGCACACACACACACACACATAGAGTTGGTGTCCAATTACGCCACATAAACAATGCGTTTTTTATGGGTCTTGTGATTATGCCCGTGGAGATGAAGAAGAAGAAGCCGAAACAGCAGCTGGAGGAACATCGAACAGGTTTGAGTAACAGCAGATTAGCTCCGCTCTTCTCGCTTAACATGTACTTGCATCTCTTAGCTGACTTGTTATACTCTGCAAATAGTTTGGGTAGTTAGGAGGTTCCATCATTGACTCGTGCCAAAAAATAAAGAAAATATACCATTATAATCTTGGATGATATGTTTATGTATTAATTAAAAAGTTTTTTATCATTTGCAAAAGGCGAGAGTCGAGAACACTATCTAACCGAATCAACGAACAAACAGCGAAAGATCGAAAAAAATATGTTACATAAGACATAAATATACTCAGTAAATCAAAATGTCGAAAAGTACAATTAAATATCTAATAAATTGCTAGGGAGCCCGGCAGACATTGCCTTGCCCAAACTTTTTAAATTTTCTTAAAGTAAATAATAATCTTGAAATAATATAAGATTTTTATGTTAGTTTGCAGCTCGATTCGAACTTGCACCATTATTAGTCAAATGTCGCGCTTCACAGGTCTGTCATAAGCGAATTCTTTCACGTTCATTGCGATCGTCACGTTCCTGGGCAGTACGATTAGATTGATAATTAATTTGATTCTTTGCGTTTCTTCCAATTGACATATATCGTGGCACGATCGATTAGGAGACGGCACTCCCAATTGTCCTAATGCTTTATTAACCATCGCCAAGCGTAAATCTTCAATATGAGATAAAGCTTCATTGTAAACTTCCGGGGTAAATTCCATCACTGGCTTACGTTTTGCTTGACGTACTCGAAACAAAATATCTTTCAATAAATAATCTTGATATTTTAGTCACAATTCAGGTCTTTTTGATTTAAAACATGTTGCCAAAACAATCTCAAATAGAACATGTATTTGGTATGGATGAGCAGTAATAGCAGCATCTGCTAAGCTTTAATCTCAGTGCAAATCATTTTCCAACAAATTCAGTTTTAGACATGCCTCTCAATTTTGTACACATATATGGCAATATACACAAAAACCGATAATCGCAAAAATGGGTATATCTCACGAAATAACACACGAAATAGGCTTAAAGCCTCCGTATTAACAACCTCTAACACACGCAAAATTGAAATTCATCGACGCGTTCATGAGAACCTTCGTAACACGTAAAACATAAGTTTCCTATATACTATATATATAGATTATTTTAATTTAGGAATAAACAAATAAAAAAAAAACTTACATATACATTTATTCTTACCTAATAGAATGCGCTTGCAATAGCCACCATATGTTTCTCAATTCGCACTAAACAATGTCGTGTGCCAAGGAAATGTTACAAGCTTGATCGAACCTTGTCTTAAAAAAAGTATCACATAATATCGGTATAGCTCGAAGTATGTGATATTGAAAAGAAAGAGCATTTGAGATTCGATGAATTAAACTAGAGCTTTGTTTTTTGTGTTTTTATACCCTGTAAAAGTACAAAGGGTATACTAGATTTGTGCAATGTATGTAAGGGACAGAAGGTGGCGCAGCAGACCTCAAGTTGTTTATACCAAAATGCTTATCATAACCTTGGCTGGCGATTGAGCCATGTCCGTTTGTCCGTCCGTCCGAATGAACGCCTAGATCTCAGAGACTAGAACAGCTAGAAACCAAACTTTACCAGCTGGTGCGCATATGAAGAAGATGAAGTTTGTTGAATCATGTCAATATCTTGACCCGCACGCGGTTTTTGGCAACACTGTTTAATATTTTGCATCTGAAATTAAACAGAGTGATGCCTTATGGTTACACGGTTTTGTGTGTCAAAAATGAACAATATCGGACAAATACAGCAAAAGCTATGGTCACAAATATACAAACTGCGTCAATATTTAACTCTACCTAATTATGGTTACAAGTGACATCGAATCACAAATTTTGGTAATCTGATTTATGCGGCTCTAATGAATAAATCCACATCGATTTACCATGTTTTCTCCCACACCCTTTAACATATCAACTTGAAACTTACCTCATATACTTTAAATAGCTTCATTGACGTAACTTTCGAGTTTCATCACAATCGGTAAGCATTTTTGAAATTTATAAGTATAAATATCGATTTCACCAAAACAAAAATTAATTCCAATGGGAAAGTTCTTAGTAGCAATATACAATATACAAAAATGTACAGGGTATTCCACTGTCGGGTATCGCATCGACTGTACCACATTTTTTTTTTTGCACTTGGTTGTTAACGGCCTACACACAGTTTGCTTTTGTCCTGTGCACGGCTGACGTATACATGATTTTTGTTGCCTCCTGGCCCCGATTTCATTAAACATATACAGTAAATAGGCTTTATATAAATATTATAATGTGTTATATATAGTAAAGGAAAAAGCAACAAACAGCCAAGCAATATGCAAGTGGAGGTAAAGGTCTGCTAGGGGTCCGATTCCGGCGATTTTGAGGGGCTTGGACCGCTTTGGTGGGATTCGTTTTGTGTCCACGTCATTTTGCGTATCGATGACGTCGACACAATTTTATGTTGCGTTACTTTTGGCATTGTTTGTTTCCAATGCACACACACACGCACTCACACAGTCTAACGTTTTTATAATAAGTGACTCACAGATATACACATACACACAAAGCAAGGTAGCCATTGCTGTTTCATGTTGTTGTTGTTGTTGTTGTTGCTGACTTTTGCTTTCTCTGCCCTTTGTATTGTTTATCTTGTTATTGTTGCTGCTTGCGTTTCCTCGTTTTGTTGCCCCCGCCACGCCCGTTGCCCATTGACAGCTCTGACAGTCTTTCTCAATTCGTCAGTTATTTTTCAATGTTCACTGTTCCTTTTGTCTTGTTTTATTTCCGTTTCGTCTTCTGCTGCAGTTTATTTGGAGACTTCGAAATAGCATCGCCCACACAAACGCAAACGCATAGATACTCACAAAGACATAGATTCCTCCGCATACAGATACAACAAATGAAAGTAGCTTCTTTATTTCGACTTTGTCAATTGACAGTGAAAACTAACGATACGGAAAAGTAAACGCACTGTGAGTAATATTAGTTTGTAATTTGATTTTATGGTTGTTTTCTTCGCCTCGTGTGTATATCTGTATGTGTATCTCTGCGTGAGTCTCAACATGTCTGCATGTCTATGTTTGTATGTGTATTGAAACACAAATTTGGAGAGAGGAGAGCGGCGGAGAGTGTTTCGATTCCGACACAATTGCAGGCAATTGTAAGACGCGCAATTCAAGTCACTTCAAATATATGTTATGTAGCTCGCTGTATCTACAAGATACATTTACCATGTACCCGCTAGTTGCGCCAGTTATATCAACATCAACAACAGCGCTCGCACACTCTCACACACATATGACAATTGCCGTTTGTTTTCGCTTGACGGCGTCATTTCCATTGACTTGGTCTGGATCCCAACGCGAGTCCCGAGACTTTGGTCCCAGGACTTCTTCAGCTACAACTACTTAGCGCTAATGTGCTGACAATTGTTTATATGAGCGAGAGATGAGCCACTTAAATTAATTTGATGACTGCGCTTTAGTCTGTAGCCTTCTACCCATGATTGTTTGTCCTTTTTTAGGACTCTGTTAAAATTACGCGTCTTTTTAGCATAATTTTTTTTACTTGTGTTTCGTCTGCCGAAAATTAAGGGAAAATAATGTGGAAAGTCAAGGAAGATATTTAAACTTCCCAAATATAGAAATAATCTTTTACATTATTTAAAATTATAATATGGCACAAAATTGTTTTGTCACACATAACATTTAAGGAACTAACGAGAATAACCTGCCATGGAATAATCAAAAATATTATTTAATTATAATTACAGTTTATATTTTTATACAGATGCTACAATATCTAAGCCTATGTGGTCTGTAATATATAAATTCTCTTTACTCCTTAGAGATATTTAATAATATAATTTAGATAAACAAAAAATCTAATAATATCTCACATGAGAAAATATATGGCTTGGTTCTTTTTGTTTTGATTTAAAAAATAAATTTAATTCGTTTATCTTTTAGTTGACCCACTTTCTATTTTCGATTCCTATTAGGCCGTTTACAATATAAGAATAGTCTCTGTGCGAAATGAAGCTCATCAAAGGCCAAAAATCAATAGAGTGACCTAAATATACAGCACGTGTATATATTTCTATCTTTATCTGACAATCTCTTGCTCTCTCGCTTGCTCTTGTCTCTCTAACAAGGGGCATAAGAATACTTTGTTGTTTTGTATTTAAGTTTTGCCTTTAATGTGCGATAAATTTCAATGTGCAAATTTGCAGAAAAAGCATTAAGTTAAAAGATGTACAACCACAGACACACACATGTAGAGTATATAATCAAACACACACACACAGTCGCACACACACACAAACGTATGCAAATGATGTGTATTGTATATAGCGTATAAAACTGATATCTGGTGCACTAATCTTAGATACAAACAATATATTCAAAAAGCGACCTAGATTCTTGCCTAACGTCGAATAACAACAACTATGGCTACAACAACAACAACAACAACTACAGCTACAACTACAACTGCGATAATAATAACAATAGTAAAAGTGAATGCCAGCCAGCCAGCCAGCCAGCCAGTCAGCCAGTATAGTAGAGTGGAATAGAGTAGTCGGAAACATTCGGGAACCAGCAGTTCCTTTGGCCCACTCTATGCATAGCATACCCCACACATAGAGTGGAGTTCTGCATAGAGAGAAAGATTGGGAGAGAGAAGTCAAATTGGGGCCAGGACAAGGAGCCTAGTGCGGAGGGGAGGCGCCGTGTAGGCGCGAGCGACAAGCAATGGCATGGAAATTGTATGCACAAATGAAACCAGTTAGAATATTTAAAAATTGTACTTTAAATGAAATGTTTTGGCCAGATGGAGTGACGGAGGAGATGGCTATAGCGAAAAGCAAAGCGGACCAGGGCAGAATAAAAGACAAAAACAACAACGGGGATGATGACGATGAGGATGACAATGATGATGATGTTGTTAAGGACAATGGCAACGACAATGGCGAATACCATGCAAATAGACATTCATTTCTATACATTAATATATGAGCAACAGAACTAGGCAAATGTCAGTGGAAAGTTCTAAGAAAGGAGGACTGTTTCATTCCGTTTCGGTTCGGTACGGTTCGGTTCCGTTGGTTAACGGTGTGCATGACACACAAAACAAAACACAAAATAGAACAGAGCACAAAAACAGGTTATAATAAACGAGCGTAAAAAAAAAATGAATAAAATGGTGACACAAAGTGCAAAGCTGTAATTGTTATGAAACACAAATGGCAATGGGCATTGAAATATCCATGGATGCTACAACAAAATACAACAAAAACAAACTCACATGGATATATGGAAAACTTTAAACAATGAAAACATTCAAATGGACCGATTGTTTGAGTTTGCTTAACAAAATGTAAACTTAATACTTGAATATGGAGCATATGATTGGATTCAAGTATCGAATATTTAAAGCCTATTGATCGTAGTTCACAATATTTTGGATAACAAATTATATTTTGAAGCGGAATTTTTCATTGAATTCTAACCTAGAGGACATTTTTTTCTTGTTTGTAACACTTTTCCACAAACTTACAAACTTTATATAGCAGGACAAAACACATATTTTTTTCTATACGATACGTGTCCTATAAGACCAGAGAGGATAAATAAGAAACCAGCAATCGATAAAATTCTAACACACTCGTGTCCGCTTCATGATGATGATGAGTTATTAGTATCCTCCAGCACTGCGACCAGCATGTTGATCTTTTGTGCACCCGAATATAGCTTAAGTGCTGATTAATATTTTGGAGAGGGCAATATTTCCCTTTAACGGTAGGATTTGGTACTCCCCTTCTGCAGAGCTGTCACTGTGTTATAACTTTACTCTGCCTCTTTCTATAGTACATACTCTCTGCATATTTCTATAGTACATGCCATATTCGATTTAAGCAATTCCAGGAAGACAATACAATAGCAAATTTTTGGCTAACAATAATGTTTCTTAAAGAAAATTTTGGTTTTTTCCTGTGATATATTTGACTGTTTCATTACAACTAACAATTACCAATTAACCAATATTTAAGTGAATGCCTCAAAAAACAACAACAAGAAATTATATCTCAATAATCGGCTATATGCAAACTTTCAGTTTGCATCAACACTTTAATTATGAAGTCTTTCGACTTTACGACTGGTATCATTTTGAGGTCAAGTGCGTGTACCAAAAGAGAAATTATTTCATACGTAATATTTGTCACAGATTAAAAGTAATAATGGTATTCACAATGGTGTTCACGAGATCCTTCAAGATATTAAAAAACCGTAAAATACCTAATGACATATGTAGTATATATGAAGTACATGGAACAGTATATAAACAAAAAAAAAAGTATTGAAAACCGACAAATATTATACATTATGTAAATGTCAATGCATGTGGACTTGGTAGATCACTTTGTTTACTTTGAAATTTTAAAATTAAACTTTGTTATATAAAACTAAAAGTTCTATAAATTTATTTTCATTTCGTATCTGTAGTTCTCTAGTCATAGTATCAGAGTAAGGGGTCTTTTAGGATAAGTTAGTTTTTAAGTTTAATTTTAGTTATCAGTTCAAATGGGTTGCTTGGCATTTTTCCTCCAGCACGGTTTTTGGCATTTTATTTAGATTTATTTTTATATTTGTTGCTATGTTTTACAACGGGAATAAAACACCTAAACACTAAATTGTACGTATTACCCTATTGTTAAATAATAATGTTATTCCAATAAAAATTAATATGAGTGAATACTGCTATTTGGAGCATAGGGCGTCGATAATAATATATAACAAAATAGAATAAATAAATGTAGGAATAATAAAATGTATGGTAAAGTCTGTCTAAGGTATACCGAAAGAATACATCAGTAGATATGCAGCTTGCCGTTTAGAATTAGACCATTGTTTGGTTGGCGCGGAAATTCCAAAATTTTGGGCTGCAGTCGGGTGCTATAAGATATAAGGCGTATCTGTAGTCAATGCTAGTGAGTCTTTCTTGGTCAGCTTTATTAGGGATATTGTGAAGATATTGTCAGCTAGACAAAGTGAAAATGAATGAGTGCAGAGGGGAATGGCAAAAATTAGTAAGCATTTCGAGTAAGGCAAGGAAGAAGCCATGATTCGAATGTTTGCTAGTGCACCATGTGTGACAATCCAAGATCTGCGTATCGCAAAAAGACTTTTATCTTAATATAATTTGGCGAATATTGTTATGCAGAAAAATCTTGAGAAATGTATTCCCAGAAATTTAGATCTTCAAGATCAAAAGTCTCAATGAATATTTTTTTTTTTGCCATTTATCCTGGATAAACTTACCTTGCTTGTTATAATACAGACGTAGCTATATATATACGGGATTATAAACTACATATACTACGAGGTGTGTTCAAAAAGTAAGGTGACTTAAGCAATTTCGCGGGCAACGTATTTTCGATTGTCGATTTTTTTGTTTTGTTGTGTTGGTACACTCTTCCCGAACATCTGTACCAAATTTCAAAGAAATGGCATTTTTGTTTGGTTGTGAGAGGCGTAAAGATTATAAGTGTTTTGCGTGCTCGGCGATTTTTTTTTTCGGTATTGGCTCTTCTGGCCGCATTCAACAGCTATTGAGCGCTGCTCATGCGACGGTTCTTTTGGTCAAAACTTAGCAATTTCGGAACAAACTTCGCTGACACACGTCTCATGCCCAAAACATTAGAAAAAATTTCATGGCACGAGCCAAGCGATATACCGATATCCTCCGCAACTTCTCTGATAGAGATTCGACGATTTTCGAAAACAATTTTCTTGACTGCTTGAACGTTTTCATCAGTTGTTGACGTGCTTGGGCGTCCAGAGCGAGGCTCGTCATTGGCATCTTCCCGGCCATCTTGGAAGAGTTTGTACCACTTGTAAACACTTTTTTTACTCAGAAAATCGCCGAGCACGCAAAACACTTATAACCTTTACGCCTCTTACAACCAAAGAAAAAAATCGATAATCGAAAATACGTTGGCCGCGAATTGCTTAACCTAACTTTTTGATTACACCTCGTATATTTAAAAGTTTTGACCATTCGTTCCTTGTTATTCTTGTTGCGGTTTTAAATGCAATTGGTAATTGCCATTATGGCCGCAACTTGTTTCAAATTTGAGTTTGGGTTGAGTTGGGCTGGTCTTTGTGCTAGGATTGGGGTTATGTGCTGATTGGGTTTGTCGGCTTTGTGAAGACCAAATCGTTTGCAAGGTCAGAGTAGTGGGGGCTTTTTGTATGCACTTGTCTACAGAGTAAAGAGTATAGGTAATAGAAGACTAAAAGGGGATTCTTGGGATTCTTGATTTTGGTGGAGCTGTCTACTCTATTGTGTTTTGCGATGCTTGCTCTAAACGTGGCCGACAAACAACAACTACGTCATTTGTTTTATTGCGGCTTCTTTCGCATATTCACACACACATGAACAGAGATTCATTTATATTGAAATTGTGTATATTTCGTATTCAGTTCAGCCAACAGGCTAGGGCTCAAAAACTAAGATTCAAGCCCATACCATAAGACTTGAAAGCCCTGCCCAGGTCCCCAAAAACCCAGCCAGGCACGGCCAAAAGGCAACTGCGATGACGATGGCGATGGCGAACGGCACCGCAATTTGTGTGCCTGCAGTGACCCAGTAACATGAAAATTTTGCGCCGCAGCGACGGCCCGTTCCTAGAGAGGAGCAGCAGGCTCTTGGGTATACCAGGGAGTAGGGCGCAGGCAGCTTGACTTTGCCGTGCCTTTCCGCACAAATGCCTCCATTTGACCCACTTTAATGGCGTAATTTATGATTTTATAGTGTGAAATTTTAAAGTGTTTGCTGCCGCCGCCGCCAACTCTCAAGCCCCCATCCCAAACCTCATGCTTCACCCATCTTCATCCACACTGACATGCTTTGCTACCCTTTCTTTTTTTCTCTTCCATTTTTTTATTTTTGCCTAGTCGTTGCCCTTATAATTCCACTTGTCTTCTGGCTGCGCACTTTTCTTTTTGGCCAACAGAAATAAGTACAAAATGTAAAGCAGGAAAATATGAAGGGAAAGCACACACACAAAAAAAGAAGAAAAATATGAAAAAAATAAATAAATGCAAAATATTGCTGCATGTATTTTTGTATCATCTTTGTGTGTGTGTCGTCCATGGTGTCTTGGCACGATTTATGTTTTGTTAATTTTGTTGGCCAACTACACACCCACAGAGGGACACTCACACTAACACACATGCTAAGAGATATTGTAAGAGCAAGAAAGATGCACTCAAACATATTTCACATACATACTCGTAAACTAAATATGTATATATATACTATATATACCTACAGCTAGCCATATATATACGACTTATGTGGCATTAGGCGAAAGTTCGCTGCCTGCGGCCATGTTTTTCCTGCGATTTTTCATTCATATTCTTTTGATTATCTATGTGTTTGAGAGTAAGGTTCTTTTTTAAACCTTTTTATATAAATGGATATTTGGCTTACTTTTAATTGCAATTTAGCCAGCAGTAATTAAGTTAGTCGCCTTAAATCGTTCAAGTTGTAGCAAATTTACCTGAAAATAAATAACAAAAATAATGCATCAGTTTTAAAGGAAAAAACGAACGTTAAAGTCGCGTGCGGATAAAAAAAATTAAATCCGGTATATTACTTAAGAACACCAAAAGACACACACAGAGCTGGGGCAACAATGTAAGGGAAATATTTGAATTTATCGTACCTATAGCCAGGTACACCCTCGACCCTCTATTAAACTCATTTTAAATGAGCAACGACGAATACTAACATGTATTTCCGAGCGTTTTGATACCAATCAATTGGAAAAATTCGGCAAAATCCTTTTGTTTTAACGGGGCAACGCGTAAATTCAAGTAGATAAACTCGCGAATATGTTTTTCAGGGCGACTCTAACGGTCAGAAAGCCTGTGAATATTCATTTGCTTTATTTTTTACTTCTTTCTCAGTGTTTTTAAAGAAATTTCAAATATAATTATGTTATCGGTTTATATGTTTTTCCAAAAATATACACCATTCTCTGCCCCATGTCGTTTTTGGCTTTTATATGGTCTCTCTACTCTAAACTAATAGTCACACATTGCGTCGATTTATCATAAAATGATCAAAAAGTGATTTCAAATTGAAATAAAATGTATTTATGTCATCCTTACACTTAATTTTCTTATAATAGACTACTGTCCTATAGTTATGAAATGGTAAGAATTGCATCAAAAGTAGCATAGCCCTGCATAAGCTCGTGCGAAGCACCGTGTGAAGCAACAGTGCAATAACCTTACGGTAAATTAAAAGCTCTCATAAACTTAGTGATATCCAAACCAAAGCGAATGATATCGAGATCCTTGCCAGCAAAGTTGGACTCTTAATAAACGCATCCAATACCAAAGCGATGCGCCTCAACCACACCATTCAAGGTAACATAACCATCTGCGGGAACACTATCGACTTTGTCGATAGATTCTCATACCTTTGTACCACAATTTCCACCAAAGAAAGAAGAAGAACAAAGCTGAGAATCATCAACGCGTGCGTCAAATCAATATTGTTGTGCGGCAGCGAGACGTGGCTGACCCCCCATAAAATGATGTAGAGACTGCAGTTATTTGTCAACAAGTGCCTAAGGATTATATGCGGGATATTCTGGCCCAACTGGATATCAAAATGAGATAGCCATGCTCTTAGGATATATCGAAGCAGCATTGTCTTTGCAATGGGAGCAGACGAGTGGGAAGGCCAAAGTCAACCTAGTGACGTACAATATTAAAAGAATTGTCCCTACAAATACCTAAGCGAATTGTGCCAAAAGGGTGCGGTGGAAAGTTCTTGTAGAAGCCCTAAACTCTCTGGAGAAGTACTAAGAGAAAAACAAAAAAAAAAATACAACAAAAGAGCATCAAAATATATATAAAACACATAAGAACACCAACTTTGCTTTTTATAAGTCTAAAATTTTCCGGCTATAAAAATTCATTTTTAAAATAAACGGGCCTTAATAATTTCCAATTAAATATATATACCTCTTTTTTATATTTTTGTTAAAAATCTCAAATATTAAGGATAGGCCCTGCCTGTATTTAATGAAATTCTACATAAATTAGAGACCTTTTTGAAAATATGACCATCACCAAGTTTTCAAACGGTTTCCATTTTAGGAAGTTATTTTGAAATTTGAATCAAACAAGAATAACTAAGTTTTATTAAATTTTGGGATAATGGCATGGGTGGCTTACGACAAGCCAAGAAAATCCTCGGCTTCTTTAACCGAAATTGGTGCAAGGAAATGTCCCAGATTCGCAAGAATTCCCTTAAAATACCAACTGGGCTACTTACTAACTGTATCGAGAGCTCGAACACATTTAGGCTTTGCGAGATTGAGGAAGAAACCTCTCTATATATACATACTTGCTGAGTGGGACGCTCTTGGCAGAAGTAGGATATGTATCCAAGGCTCGATACTGTATGCATCGATATATGACATCACTAGACTACCCCATCTCAAATAATTCACTAACTAATATTATTATCTATACGAACGATTTAAGCTTTTTTTTTAATTACCAAGGTTTTTAGGCTAAACCATATATTATGTAGGGCAGGTGTCTTCACCTCCTGTGTTCTTCGCACACTACATCAGTATGCCACGATTTTTTTTAGATTAAGTGTAAGTTCTTATTTTTGCCTAAAACTTCCGAAGTTCCCAACTGATTTTAAGTGTATTTGCATGCAAAGATTTATTAAAAAAAACTCATTTTCAATATGGGCCTTCAAAAAATGCACAATGTAAACCTTGAAAATCTGTTGCGGGAAAAGAATGTACAAGAATGTACACCTTAAGAGCAGGCAATGGTATTGTACTACCGCTCTGTGTGCAATAGATCTTGTGACGCACTACAGAACGCATTGGATGTAGGCTTGGTACTTGTAGTTCATGCACCACATACATGATCTCACACATATGCAGGCCACTTGAGGCCTAAATAGTAAGAATAATCATAAACTATCCCTATAATGTGCTCTGCAAGGGATCCGATGCGACGTCACATGTTCATGCCTGAACAGAGGGTCATAGTCAAAAAAAAATAAAGCAAATTAAAGTCTACAAAAAAAGAGCCAAACCATAAGGCACACCTTATGGTAAATTATCATACAAGCATTTCTTTTAATCTTCGGGAAACTTCTTTGGTCTTGGGAGTTACACATGAAATAAAAATAACAAAATTTTGGTTATTATCTTTCAATTCCAAGGAGTCATACTTATTTGCCAAAGTGGGAAGTCACTGTGGCGACAATTAAAGGCTGACAAATCGTAATTTCATAGTATGACAACAAAAATAATTAACACTGGGCTATTTATATGAAATGCGTCAGCAGATGCTCCATTGCTTAAATAAGGATAATATCCTTAATTCCAGGAGTTTCAGATGTTTTACTTTATATATTAATCACAGTGAATTTAAGCGTGATAACATTTTGGAGAGAAGTTTTCACGTCCAAAATAATAAATCGCAATTTTTGCAAATCGATAACTTGATAAGAAAAGTTTCTCACATCAAGGAGTATAAAAGTCCAACAGGTCGATTTAAAACATATCCCGCTTCACTAATTTTCGCCGATATTTGAAATATGCTACAATACGCATAATTTTTATTTTGAAATCTTTAGACAGATAAATGCTAAAAGAACATTTTCATAACAGAACGTATATTAACAAATTTACTTACTTAACTAAGCAAATAAAAAAATTAATTATTAATAATATTTTAATTACGCATTTAGACGCTTCTGTTAATTAAATGTAGTTCAAAGCAGTACAACTTCTCTGGGCTTTTCCCAAAGGCAATCTTTTGAATTAGCTATTGGAAAATCTGTGTAATAAAAAAAAAGGCAAAATTATATGCAAAAAATGCCACATCATAAAAATAATATCAATAAAAAAGGAAAATGAAAATTAAAAAGAAAAAAGGAAAAATTAAATAGAAATATGAAATATGGCAACAAATTAATTGAAAGCTGCCGTCGTTGCGGCATGTTAAAATGTGTTGCGGCAATTTGTAAGCCATAACTTTTTTGAGTGAATTAATGGCATTTGAAATCTAAATAGCAATTGCTAAAGGACTAAGGCGGGCAGGCAGAAGCTGAGAGAGTGACTCAGTGGCGGTGGCAAATGGTATGTAGACGTGACCCAAAGACATGGCCGACAATGTTGTAAGTGTTAACGAGGCGCACAGCAACAACGCTTATTGGAGCACGTGGTGGAGCCCCGCAGTGTGCGTTAGTGGCGAGGGTGGAATGGGTGGAAGGGTGCTGGATGCTGCTTGAGTTGTAAATGAAATGAAATCAATTGAATTAATTATTGGCGCTTAATTGATTGAAACGAAGCGAAGTGGCTGCTAGCCGGCCAGGCAGCCGCATTGGCCGCGTTGGCCACGTTAACAAGCAGCAACCATATTGTGTTGCTTCGCTTTTTATTCTCTCTTTCTCACACACACACACACACACACATACACTTACACTGTGTGTTTTCCGGCTTTACTTTTTGCTTTGCACATGGCATTGTTGTTGCTAAATAGAGCGTATTTTAGCCATTTCATTTTCATAAAATCAATTAGTTGGCAACGCTGCGGCAGCCCTCAGCAACCCCTAACCGACCCCATTTGCCGCAACCACTGCCTCTGTCACTGTTGCTGGCTTTGCTTTGTGCTGGTGTTTGCTCCATTTTCGCAATGCCGCGAAACGAACCAGCTACAACAGCTAAACAATGCATACAACAACAACAACAACATCGTATAACAGTTGCCGGGTGGCTTGTTCCCCTTTTTGGGATACGCTTTTGTTGCCTTTGCCAGCAATCGAAAGAGTTTATTGATTGGCCATCTATTCCTCATTCGGGAGCTCAATAACACTGCCACTACTACTAGTGTACTGCCTCCTCCCCATCCCCCGATCCGTCATAGCACTACTATTCACAACAAGCCCGTGCACCTTTTGTTTTTGTCAGCTCCAATTGCAGCTTGTTTGCATTTTGGCCAATTTTCCTGTTGATTTTGTCTTAAACGTTTTTCATTAAAATGCAACAGCCAACCGAACGTAAAAACCAAATAGTCGTTCATTTATCTATTCAGTACCCTTCATGCCGCTTCTCTATCTACCTCATTGTCTACCTCACAATCATACTCTGCGCCCTTGTTATGTACAATAAAATGTTTTAAATGCTTTATCTTGCAGCACATAGACTGGACCACGCCCTTCCTGGGAACTAAACATTATTTCATTTGGATTTGTATTTGCCTCTGCCAACAATATTTAAAAAATACTAAAATTAGCTACATTTTTTTATTCTTCTTGTATAGAGCAGACTTAAATGAATTGAAAAATCGTCACGTAACGAAGTGAGTGAGTGTATCGATTATTCTACAAGCCACTATTAAAACATACTTAAGGGTAGCTGAGAACTTTTTTAAAGTCGGCTCCTGCAGTCTCTGCATCGATACGTGATAAATTTTTAATGCTAGCATGAAGTTAAAACTTTCGTAGGTTGAATACAAGAGTATAGAAATAGTAACAACTCCCGGATTTTCCAGCCGAGTTCACCCACAAAAAGTATAGTCGAGAACTTGCTACATATGAAATTAGCAGATGCCAGAAAAAATTGGGGTGTTTTCCGCATATCTGCCGGTATATAAGTACCAATTTGCCGATCTTTTGGATTAAAAAAAAAAGATTAATTTCTGGAAAATATAGAACCGAATTTAAACTAATAAATAAACATGAAAACTTTAATATTCAATACAAACGATAGCCAAATCGGTTCAGCCGTTCTCGAGTTTTAGCGAGACTAACGAACGGAAATTCATTTTTATTTATATAGATTCCAAAAATATTAACCCTCAAATGATTGTCCAAAAAAGACCCGCATGACATGATTGTCAGTTTTAGGAAAACTGGAAATTACCATTAAAACTACTGCAGTTTTAATCTCTTTGTGGCCTTAAAGTCTTTTTAAAACTAACTTTTATCCTTTTATTGATCCGAAATGAATGATGTCTTGGCTTGTTCCAAACCGCATGACCAACTCAAAGAGCTGCCATTAGTTTCTCTTGCCCGTCTCTAGTTTTGTTGCCATGCTAAATGCTTGCAACTGCATAAACAACAACAGGAAACACATAAGTGGGAAACGAAGAAAATGCTGGAAAAAAAAAAAAGTTGGAAAATGCCAAATGCCACGCTGCAGCAAAATGGCAACAAGCAGCAACAAAAGCTACCAACACAGAGAGCTGCGCCGATACTCAACACTCAAACACACACACGAACACACACTGATGTGGTTGGCGCAATGTTGCATACTTTCTGGCGCGTACTCGCACAACAGGCCTAAATGGGCCGCTCCTCCAGCGGAGGCCCCAAAACCATGCAACCCATACAAGCCAGAGTAGGTCGGTCTGTCGCTCGGTGGGTCGATTGGTCGGTCTGTCCGTCGTTTGGTGGGTTGGTCGATGGGTTGGTCTTTGGGTAGCGCCATGGGTTCGGCTCGGTACCACAGTCGCGTCACGTCGACCGCATTCAGAAAGCTATCGTGGCTCTGCTCTGAAATTCGTAAGCTCATCGCGACTTGGAATGATGGCTGCAGAGCTACTGCTGCTCCCGCTTGGGGCAGGTTGACGTTGCCTAACAGAGGTTTAAGAAGGGGTGCAACTCTGCCTGCCGCCTGACTGACATTTGGCAGCGCACGTTGACCTTATTTGCATGCAGTCATCGCAGCAATTGCAGGCGCAGTTCAAGTCAATATTGTTGTTGTTGGTGTTGCTGCTGTTGTTGGCGTTGCTGCTGTTGTTGGTGTTGTTACTGGTGCAACGCGAATCAATTCTTGGCAGGCTGGCAGCCCAAATTGGGCAGTGCGGTTGGGTGGCTTGCAAAAGTCGTTGCATGCAACTGAAACAAATTGAAACGAATTCGTTCGTATTGGAGTTCGAATTGCAATTGAAAATTGGGTGCACTTGGTGCACTGGGTGAACATTTTCCCTGAGTTGCTTTGCGTCATCAATAGCAACAACATCAATAAAAACAACTACAACACAGCAACAACAGCCAGAAGAAAATGAAGAAACAGTTGCAGCAGTTGACGCAGCTTTTGTTGCAACCTATGCAAAGACTTGCAGTGTGGCTTACACTGTGCAAAATTAAGCTGAAGTTTGATATCGAAACAGTAAATTATGATATGTTCCCTATTAATTTAAAATCAAGAAAATATATTTTTATTCTCTTCTCAGGGTAGAAACAGAAATTATTCGCAGTATGATTAAATTCATAAGATATATAGGGTGATTTTTTTGCTGGTATCTTTTTGGCAACACTGTTTTTGACAGATCACGTGTGAATCGTGTCTTGTGTCATTGTCAAACTTGTTCAGTTTGGTCTATATTTTAACCATGAATTTACTTACTAACGAACAACGTTTGCAAATTATTGAATTTTACTATCAAAATTCATGCTCGGCTAAGAATGTGCATCGCGTACTTCTTTCAATTTATGGGCAATTTGGTCGGCCTCCTGAAGGAACTATTCGGAAGCTTGTGACTAAATTTCGAGCCCAGGTTACATTATTGCAGTGAAGACCAGCCAGAAGCATTGCAAGAGCTACCAATGCATCCCGAAAAAGTCACTGTTTGGTGTGGATTATGGGCCGATGGCATCATCGGACCGAACTTCTTCAAAGACACAATGGCCGGAACGTTACTGAGAATGGCTACCGTCTGATGATTGACGACTTTTTTTGCCCAAAATGGACATGCCTGACATGTGGTTCCAACAAGATAGTGCCACATGCCACACGTCACGCAAAACAATGGCCCAATTAAGAGCCGCCTTCGGTGAACAGTTTATCTCACGTTTGGAGCTTGTCAATTGGTTGCCTAGATCGTGTGTTTTAACGCCTTTGGATTATTACTTGCGGGGCCATGCTAAGGCTCATGTCTAAAGGGAAAAACCAGCAACGATTGACGCACTGGAAGCCAATATTGAAGCATTTATTCGTGAAATACCGGTCGATATGTTGGAGAGAGTGTGACAAAATGGGACCTTGCGCATGGGCCAAATAAAGTGGAGCCGCGTCTTCAAACATTGAATTATATTAGTCGTTTTATCGATTCCAATAAAGACTTCATAAATTATTTCAAACTTTTTGTGTTTTTTTTTTTAAATTAAATACTATACCTCTTAAAAAATCACTCGTTACAAGTTTGTAGACTAATTTATTAGTTTTTTATTTTATATCAACGCCGGATACGTTCAAAAGCTCAACCGTTGGTGATCACATTTTCATTTTCGTCAAAGTTCAAACACAAGCCTTGCTGATAAAAAAAAATACTCATCAATAATATTCTGCTCATTTGATGCATAAAATATGATCTAATCGCAGAATAACTAGGCGTACAAAGATCCTCTAAAAACAAAGAGTAGGTTAAGTTAAGATGGGTAGCTCACACGCTGTCAAACCTAGGCGACGTACTTTCTAAAAAGACGCTCCATGGTACTCAGAAGATTTAAGAAAAAGAGGACAACCCAGAATAATTTGGTGTCAGATATTCCAAAGCGAAATTTGTCGAAGATGGCAGCAACTACGATCACTAGCTGCAAACAGAAACCAATGAAGAGCTTTCGAATCAGTCCTGTGTTTTTAATAAGCAGTTTATTGCGTCCAAACAAATTGGGTTAGGCAGAAAAAAGTGTCCTGTCACCCACGTCGCAGATGTAATAAGTCGAGTACTTTTTTTATTAATATTAAAGTTGGTACTCTTAATTATATAAAATTGAAATATTAAACGAAATATATTATTTGCTTATGGTGGTTATAAAATTAAGTCTTATAGGGCAAAAAACTTTGAATTTCCTTTAATCCTAATATTTATCTTTTCCACAAAGACTATTTAGTAGAGAAGATTGAATCAACTCAAAAACAATTTTGCCTTTTTGCATACAGATGCTTAAGATCGCATAAAAATAAAAAGGACATGGCTATATTTATTTGGTCATTACATTTGCCAGCAAATTTTGTGACTAGGATCTGTAGGAAAATATTTACATACATTGTTATATTTTTTTTCTGTTCAAAATGTATGTTCGAATGTAGTTAATTTCTGATTATCATCTTTGTTATATTTGTCCTCTTCAAAATAGTTTGATATCGTGCTTATCTTTTTTACCTAAAATATCTAGATATACTGGGGTGCCACAGAAAACCAATTCGATTTCAATTCCAATTCTTGGTGCCACAGACATGGCTAACAAGGGTTTTAAAAAACAAACTCGATTCAATTTCGATGCAATTCCAATTCTTGGTGCCACATACATGACTATGAGCGGTTTTAAAGCCGTTCTTAGCCATGTCTGTGGCACCAAGAATTGCAATTGTATCGAAATTGAATCGAATTGATTTTCTGTGGCACCCCTGATAGAATATATTTTCAAGAGAAATCAATTTTTTTTTAATAATCAATTTGATTATAGTTCTTAAATGTGAAAAGTTTTGAAGTCTTCGACTTCTTTAAAGTTACAAAATTGCAGACTTTCTAGAATTTTCTACAATTTTATACATGCAAATCTCAAAGATTTCCTTTTTAAGAGAATTAATTCCGAATGTTATAATAAATGAGTTTGTACGACAACCCTACGTTTGAAGAGCTGTCATGACATTTGAAAATTTGCACGTAAAGATAAATGCCTATTGCGGGATCATTAGCCATTGATGCCTTGAAATTTTAACTAACATTTTTAATTTTATTACTCGTTTGTTCTTATTTTTAGTAATGAACTGTTAATTTAATTATTAACATTCACATTTATCGGAAACACCCTGTAAGTTGACACACTAAGAGAAAATTGTGCACAGCACTTATTTATTTAAATGTGCAATAAATTTATCGCATTTCATAATATAAGAAATATATATTAACACGGTAAAATAAGGATTCCGGATTATTATTATTTAGTGTCACAACTAGCTGGCGACTCCTTAGCTTAAAAGCACAAGTTTGCCAGTTGACACATTTTGTTTGAATAAAAGCCATTTCGATCGAAAAATGTTGTACCAATTCAAATTGCTTTATATCGAGTGAATTTTTCTCGCAGTGTACTTTCTTGGCCTCTCTCGCACTCTCTGTCACTTTAACACTTGCTTGCTCTCTGTCTCTGTTTTGTTGATTATTGTTGGCCGCGTCATCGTTGGCGTTGATTTAATGCAAAAAGCCGCCAACAACTTGGCAACTGTGAGTGAGCAGAAAAAAAAAACAAACCAAATAACAACAACAAGCAAATACAAAAACAACAAAAATACAAGAAGCAACAACAAACGAAACGAAACAAAAAGTAAAGTACAAAAAATGCTAAAAGGCGCTTCTAAGTAAATAACTGGGTTTATGGGTCGATTGGGTGCACCAAATCGTGTGCTGCACACACTCACATTTCACATAGTGCACACACACACACAAATACGAGTACTCTCGCACACACAGATACGCTCTCTCACACTGAAGTAACAATTGAGAAACGAATATGGAAAACGTTTGATGACTGCGTCAATGGCGCAACTTGCAAAGTGCGTCGATGCACACCAATACAAGCTCACAACTATGTTTTCGCATGTGTTGGTGTGTTGGTGTGTGCGCGAGTGTGTGAGTGTGTGTGTGATTGAACTGGAATTAGTAACGAAGTTTGTTGTTGTTGCTGCTGCTTTAATTGCACTAGTCCCGTTGATTTGAAGTGCAATCACTTCTTGCGCTCCCTTTTGCCCTCACCCACACAGTCTCTCCGTCACTCGCTCTCTCTCTCTCTCTCTCTCTTTTTCTATCTATCACGCCTTCTGTCAGTTTGTCTATCCTTCAGCTCAAAATTCCTATCCACTAAATAAAGTTAAGCGATATATACACTGAGTCCGCAGTTTCAGTTCTAGGCTACAGAAAAAGAGCCAGACCCAAATGGATGAGCGATCATACTTCTGCCAAGTATTTGTTGAGGAAAGGCGGCAAACAAAATCTAAAATGCTGGCTAAGCAGTAATCATTCAACATTGACTGCCAACCCAATCGGACAATATAAGGCTCTCTCAAAGCAAATTAAAATATCATCTCGGCGAGATAAGCGCAAATGGGCTGACACCTTAGTTCATGAAGCAGAAATGGCAGTAAGAATGCACGACATTAGAATGCTATATTCCATTACAAGAGAGCTATCGGGATCAAGGCGTCGTAATGAAAAACTAATACGGGCGAAGGACGGTCGCCTTCTCACAAATAAAGATGAGCAACTACGACGTTGGGCTAAGTACTTATGCGAAGTTCTTAACAATACGCTGGGCCTAGAAGAGTATGAAGAACATCCAAAAACACCGACTGAGCCACCAATATTTCATGGTATATTGGTATACCGACGAAAAATGAAATTCTAGCTATTATTAGGACACTTAAGAACAACAAAGCCCCTGGAAGCGACGATAATCTTCATGCTGAGTTTTTAAAGTGCGATCCTGATACAACAGCGAACAACTAGTTACCTATCTTGCAGAAGATATGGAGAACCGAAATACTTCCGAGAAGCTGGAACGAAGGAATTCTTGTTAAGATTCCCAAGAAAGGTGGCGCCATAGATTGTAATATTTATAGAGGGATAACACTTCTTTTGGTTCCGAGCAAAATTTTAACGTCGCTAATAATGAATCGTAAATCTCTTGCTGTGGATATCACGCTCCGGGAAAACCAATTTGGTTTTCGACAAAACCGTTTCTATATAGAGTTAATAAATACAGTTCGCACCATCTTTGAGCAATAAAACAAGTTTCAATGCTCAATATATGCAGCATTCGTTGATTTTAAGAAAGCGTTCCATAGCTTGAAACGCCCTTTTCTGTGAAGCACTTTACTTAACCAAGGCATGCCAAAAAAGATTATCAACATGATCAAAGCCACATATAATAACTTCACATGTAGGGTCAGCTATTATAGTATAATTTCTGATCCATTTTCGATTAAAACTGGAGCTAGGCAAGGATGCGTGCTATCGCCTTTACCCTTAGTGTGGGCTTTAAACGAGGTATTTAGATCACGGGGCACAAAGGCATACAATGGAGCCCGTTTATCAGTTAGAAGATCTTGAATACGCAGACGATCTATTCTTATTATGCCGTAACTACTCCGATCTCCAAAACAATATTGAAAAAATCAACATCTACTCGCGTAAAGTTGGATTGGAAATCAACAGCTCAAAAACAAGAATCAAGTGCAGCGGATACGCCGCGACTACGGATCCCAACATTACACTACAAAATGAAAGGTTGCATAGCGTTCGATCCTTTGTGTATCTGGGTAGCGTAGTTACCAATAGAAGCGGTGCGGACGAAGACGTCAAATCACGCATTTGGAAAGCGACATCTGCTTTTATACAATTGGGCCCCATATGGAAATCTAATCAACTTTCCTCCAAAACGAAACTTCGCATATTCAAAAATAACGTGAAGTCTGTGCTTTTTTTCCTGTGCGAATCCTGGAAGGAAACATTCAGCATAAATTCTCAGATTGAGGTGTTTGTAAGCCGGTGTCTAAGAAGAATTCTGCGAATTTGGTGGACCCAAAGAATTTCAAACAATGATTCATGGTCACGCACCGATCAAACGCCGCAAATGGAACTGGATCGGCCACACAGTAAGACGTCCAAATAACAATATCGACAGACAAGCTTTCCGCTGGAACCCCCAAGGTTCTAGACGTCCCGGGGCGCCAGATAGGACTAGAGGGCGTACAATCGAAGCTGAAATGCGAAAAGCCAATTATTCACGGAATGACTTCAATGTTAATGCGCATAAAAAAGTTTGATTAAAGTTGATTGTTGAGGCTCTATGCTCTACTTAAGAGTTCAGAATTCGTAGAAGTAGTAGTAAATAAAGTTACTCGTAAAAATTTTAGCCCTATACGACCTGGATTTGTTCTTTTATAAACCTAATACATATTTATACTATATCCGGCAGACATTGTCCTGCCCAAACTTTTTGAATACTCTTTAAGTAAATAAACATCTTAGTTGCTTATCTGGAAAAATATAAGATTTTTAGATTAGTTTGCAGCTCGATTCGAACTTGCACCATTATTAGTCGAATGTCGCGCTTCACTGGTCTGTCTTAAGCGAATTCTTTCATGTTCATTGCGATCTTCACGTTCCTGGGCAGTACGATTAGATTGATAATTAATTTGATTCTTTGTTTGCCCGAAGCAATCCGCCAGAAACGCCCCAGAACAAAAATTGGCTTTGGCACCACGATAACGCCCCTGCTCTCACGTCGTTGCTTGTGCACGACTTTTTGGCCAAAAACAACACACTAATGATGCCACAACCACCGTATTCCCTAGATCTGGCCAGCTGTGGCTTTTTCTTGTTCCCTTAACTGAAGAGGCCCATTAAAGGAAGAAAAGAAAAAAAAATCGAAGACGAGCCAAAACACGTGCAAGCAAAGCAGCTGTCCACAATTAAGTGAACATTCAAAATGGCCGAGCTTATCGGCATATGTGAGAGACATGAGCACCAACATAACGCCACAAAAAAGTCGAAACTCGAATATACGATCCTTTTTGAACACACGTCGTAAATTTTTTTTTTAATCTAGTAAAACAAATGCTTCTGGTGGAACAAAGCCTGATTCAAATGTATTGCTAATATAATTTTAATTTTCATAGAACGGGGCCATTATTAAATAGTTTTCATGAAATTCTGTGGAATGCAAGATGTGATGGTGAATTATTTGAATAATGCGGTTGTCTATTCTAGAGATATTGTTTAGGGGAATTAATATCTCCAACAACAATCAATTTTATTAGCCTCCTTGTGGTGCTAGCTAGACACCGATTGGACTGAACATAATTCTCAATCAGATAAGCAGTGCGAAATTATGGAAAGCCTAGGAGATATTCAGGAGATTATTGGCATATCGATGGTATATTATTTAAAACAAGATAAAACAGAGAAGCAGGCAAATGAAAGCCGGCTACGAAAATATATTATATATTATAATATTATTTTTGTAATAGTTGCTTTCCTCTTTGGCATCTTAGTTTTTCACCATCAATCAAAATCTAGATTTATTTGGATTCCTGTTTTTCCAATTACATTGGCCTGCACGTTCCAGAAGGACCAATATGTTGGAGTTTGCTCATCTGCCTTTAGCTTGGCTATTAAAAAGGTGACTTTCCTCACCCAAGATGCTAAGATTTGAAACTCATTTTTGAACTGGTATTTTCGAAGCACTGTGTTCCTAGATAAAAGTACTTTTTATTTAACTTGACAAACATGTATTCCGGCTCAGGTCTAGAAAAAAACCACCTAAAGCATATAGATACCCACCAAATGAGTATCAGAAAGGAGATTCAAGTTTTATTTTTTTCAACTGAAGAAAAGTAAGCAATGACTTTAGCTACAGAAAAAGTAATCCATCCATACTCGCAGCTATAAGTAAAGCGGCCATTCTGACCATTTGTTCGGTTGCCTAGGTCTGATATCCTATAAATCCTTTCCTATAGGTTTTATCTGCAAAAGCAGCTGCTCCGGCAATATCTGTGATATACATTCGTGTAACATAATATCAAACTATAGAAAGGAATCGTCAAATTCGCCATTCAAGTGAAACGAATCGCCTGACTTAACGATTTGTTTAAGTATTCTTTGTCATAGTAACTTGATCTTCTCTATGACCATATTAATACGCTTATTCACCATGGTAAAGTTTTAAGCCTTAATTCAAGTGCTTAACAAGCCCTCATTCAGTTTCTTTAATCTTTTCCATTATTTTGGCCATGAGGCAGCCATCGCGTTGCCGTTTTTCCTGCAAAGTTTTATATATGGTTCCTCTTAGTCGACGATAACCAAAAGTGTGAGGTGGGAATTTTTTCATACCTCATATCTCCTCCATATAGAGTGACATCTTCATTTAGTTATACTCGTTTGTATATATTTGCGACGTCGACACGAGTATGAGCCATATCTGCTGCTGTGGCAAAGTTTTTTATTCCCAGCTCTTTTTATTTTTAAGGAACAGAAACTACATATATACGGACAGTCATATGGACATATGGATTTTTAGGCGTTATACATAAATTGTACATTAACTGAACCCTTGAACCCAAAGCAATATCTATCAGATAAGCATAATGCTGTTTTGATGCAGGAGCACAAAACTCTGATGGAATTTGCTTAACCGATTTCATAAAACAATAATTTCACAATTTTGTCACAAATAAATTTAAAGCTTAAAAATTGTATCGAATCCAAAAAAAATCTTCCATTATGTTTAAACGTCATATGAAACAATTCATTTGTCGCCAACACGAACTGCAGCATAAAAATGCAATAAATAAAGTTGACCCAAAGCAACGCCCAACATGAAAAGGACAAGAAAGTAAAAGGATTCGCTTGTGCACAACAATGGCCACAATGATATACCAAGCGGTTCGAGGAACTGCCCTGAAAACCGCTTCTCACCTACATATCTACCAAACCGCCTTTGACTATTGCACAGCACATAGCATATAGCAAATGAGTGGAAGGATTGCGGACTGGTTAACTGGTTCTGACTGGGTACTCGTCGGAGAGCCGGAAAGCTGGGAAGTCGGCTACTGGTTGTACTGAGGTTTGCACAAATTAAATTAAATTTATTGGACGCTTTTGAGCCGCCTATTGGACAACCACAACAGAAAAGCTAATTGCGAATGGGCGGCAATGGCTATACCATAGATATGGACATGGGATATTGGATAAGTGGCTGGGATCATTGGTCACGGAAGTATGTTATTTGCCAGTTCGCCAGTTGCTCGAAAGAAACTTATTGAACAAACAATTCATTGTATAAACAAGTCTGAGCTGGAACGCAAAACAGGAAACCAAGCAGACTAGTTGACAATCGCAAAAGTTAAAACTAATACCATAGCCCTCCAGTAGCACAACTTATCGCTCCTAGTCGGAGCATAGGGCGGAGCAGCAGACTACACATGCATTTATTTAAATATATGTAATAACATTTTTGGCTTCCCGGAAATCCACCTAAGTTTTTTTTTAGCTGAGCCTACACATCTTAGTGTTAACAAAAGCATGATTTTAATTTTAAATGAATAAAGATGTCTTACATCTTTTGGAAGCCTTGACTAAGGTCAAGCAGAGTCTATATAGTCAATAAAGACAGTTTTTCTAAAGTTTATTTTTGTAAATGGGCCTTATTAACGTGTCTCTTTTTTTACGGCAAGTTTGAAGATTTATTTTTTAATTTAAATTTTATTGACACTAGGATGAAACTGCAATCATAAAACCCAAAATCACGACAAGTTCCAGAAAATAGCATTCAGATCAACGGAACCAAGTATTTTAAGATAAAAACTAAAATACAATAAAAAAAAAAATTGGATAAACAATAAAACCAAAATAATATAAAAGCTAAAGTTGTGTATAAGGCTACGTAGAGCAAACTAACAATTTAGACTGCTAGACTGTGGCTTATATATGCTTTTACGGTAGTGCCAACTCGATGATTGTTGATTTTACGAGCCATGCCAACTTAATTTTAGACTTAATTTTGTCTATTTGTATTTAGTAACGAATTTTTTTCAAATAATTTGGGATTGGTGTAATATATGTAAAAATGTTTACATTTTGAGGCTATAAATGAATGAAGCGATTTTTTGATGTCTCCATAAAGGCGGAATAGCTGATCAACCTGAAAGAACAATTGTTAATCAGAACTCGTAATTTTCTTTTAATTAAAGGAGAGCGTCCTCTTAACAGGCAGGAATTCCCACATTTTGCGACAACTACATGAAAGTGTGCTAAACCCTTAAACCTTATGCTTGATTCATAATGCTTAGGATTTGTCGAAATTAACCTACACTTATTGCTGGTGTTAATTATACCCAATAGTGGATGGAATATGATTAACTAGGGTGCCGAAATTGTTTTTTTTTGCGTCTCTG
The DNA here is from genome assembly GCA_037043745.1 of Chymomyza amoena. Lineage (NCBI taxonomy): Eukaryota > Metazoa > Arthropoda > Insecta > Diptera > Drosophilidae > Chymomyza > Chymomyza amoena. The sequence continues at coordinate 204,804 of JBAMAX010003187.1, forward strand.
TTATTGATGCCCGGAAAAAATTTACAATGTTGGATTGTATCAAACACATAAGCATACCGTTTATCGAGATTTAAAAATCAACGCTGCATGCCTGATATTAATAAATTAGTGTAAGATCAGGAATTAAATGTAGAAGACTTAATTGAAATGTTTTAAAATTGTCAGGAAACTAGTCTCGACTATTACGTTGAATCTGACATAGAAAGCAATAAACCCAATGTATTCACAGCTAAATTTGTTCAGAGTGACCTGTACTGGGAAGACACTATAAAACCATTTTTACGAGGAGATGTTATTTAAGATCGTGGTCTTAAATTTCAACGAGATGTTAATTAAGATATAAAAACGTCTACATATAAATGACTAATAAAATTAAGCAACAAAAGCTTATTTCTGAATGTTTTCTTAAAGAAAGATCTCTTCAAACTATGACTAAAACAAATGCAACAATTGTAGATGCAGAATCTAATGAGATGATTTGATGAGTTAGATATCATAAAATTTCGTAAAAAAAGACTATTCGTTGAAACTGATAGCGATTAAGTTTGCTTAAAAATTGGGATGAGCTGTCTTTATAGGTACTTTTTCCAAATTTCGCTTAATATAATGGAGTACATTTATTTTTTTTTAATGGAATACATTTTTTGTTTTATTTAATTTTAAGTTTTTTTACTGCTTAAATAATACTTTTATGTCTAATTAACAGTATAAAGCTATATTTTGTGTTCAATAAATATTTTAAAAGGCTTATTTATAGCCGGATTCGCTTTTCGCGGTTTTTCCATATAAAAATGTTAAGTTCGATTTACGCGGTTTTGTCAGGAACGTATCTACCGCGTAAGCCGAGGTACAGGTGTAATTTAAAAAACAAAAGAGCTGACCTCAATAAATTAAATAAGCTCCAATTATGGAGACAAATTTAACTATCTGGGATGGTAAAGAAAATGTTGATATTAGCAACATATTTTAGTTTTTTCCGTTATTAAAACCGTTCAATGAAACCGGATTCAAGATACTACGAATGAAACTTTTTTCAAAATTATAACAGAAAAAAGTGTCTTTATTAAGAGAAAAACAATCTCTGATTGTACTAAACTGATTTCGATCCTTTTTTTCCTTGAGTATAGATATTTCATAGGCATTCATACAAAATTTGTTGAAATTTTTGACCTATTTTCGACTCCATCAAAAACTTTTGGATCGCTTTTAAATTGTACAGGCTCTGTATGAAAGTAAAACGGAAACTTATTAGGCGGTGACGTTATTGATATCGTCGGCTTCAAAATATGGTACCATTCTCCGTATTATACATATAAGTACATTCTCGGCTTGCACAAAATTGCAGACACAAAGCATAGTAATATGAAGGTTGTGTCAGGATAACCTGAATTTGTGCTTGCTTAGACACTGTAAGAAAGGCTAAAAATTTGGTGAACTGCAACTTGATTATTAGAAATTAACTTTGTTTATTGCTCATACGCCAAAATGGAGCTATTCAGACTGACTTGATAATAAGGGTAGTATAATCATGCATACTGAGGCTCATAAACTCAGGCAAGCAGTGGCTGAGATCCAGAAGATGGTGATGACGACGGCGATGACGATGATAAAGTAGCTGAAGATGGGTATGATGAAGATGATGCAGATGAAAAGGACAAATGAGTAAGAATCTTATGGAGTAGTCAACTCAAGCAGCGCCAAAGTAAACAAACAAATACAACTGCAACATGATGCACATGTAAATATAAGTTTGATGTTTGTATGTGTATATATGCACACTGTTCATATACGTACATATCTATTTATGTACATATATGTGAAGCAAAAGATAGACAATTACACTTTTGCCACTGCGAAGCGCCCAACATTTAGATAAACGTTAAAAGGTAAATGAACTTTATCACCCAACAGCAAAACGAGCTGTGAGTGTGAGTGAATGTGTACATATCTTACACACACACACACACACAGCAACATGCAGTTAGGGCGCGCGCGTGTACACGTTGGCAGCCATAGTAAGTGGTTTTTCCAAGTCGTCGCCGCCATTTTGCACTCAAGCTTGCACCTTTTGGACGGTTATTCTGCTATACGTATGTATCTGGGTGTGTGTGAGCGTGTCTGAGAATGTGTGTGAGCTTGCTCATAGACGTGAAATTGCATTGCTCAACAATTTTTTATTTTCATTTTATTTCATTTGTCCTTTTGCAGCAGCCAACAAAATGTCAGCGAGCGTAAAATGTTGAATAAATAAAAAAAAATATATATATATAAATAAATGTGAAACTCGCATATAAGGTTGACATAGTGAACTATCAGTGCACGAGTATACAGGAAAAGAGCGGAAGTCTTACTTTCTAACGTAGCAGGTTATATACCCAAACTCTGTGCCTTAAATGATGGAATACCGTGTACCTTTTTCCTCCAAAAATTTGTTTCTGCCTATTCCAATTAAAAACTTTCCAATTGGAGTTCTTTTTTTTGTGAAATTCGATATTTATATCTGTAAGTTCCGTGAATTTGTAACGATTGTGATGAAACTCAAAAGTTACGTCAAAGAAACTATTTAAAGTATATGGGGTAAGTTTTTAGTTAACATGTTGACGGGTGTGGGAGAAACCACGGTAAATCGATTGCAGGGCGTGGACGGTCGATAAAATTTGGATGTGGATTTGTTTATTAGAGCCAAATGAATCAAAGTACCAAAAATTGGGATTCGAAGTCATTTCTAATCATAAATAGGTAGAGTCGGATATTGACGCAGTTTATTGGCAAGGGGCGTTGAAATTTGTATATTTTTGACTTTAACTTTGGTATTGTAGTATTTGTCCGGTTTTGTTAATTTTTGGCACACAGATGCGCTGAACCATAACGCATGAAATATGCTCACTAGCTGGTAAAACTTGGTGTCTCTAGCTCTTCTGATCTCCGAGATCAAGGCATTCATACGGACGGATGGACGGACATGGCATAATCGCTACCCGAGGTTGTGATAAGGATTTTGGTATAAAGGAGTTGGGGTCTGCCACGCCTCCTTTTGACCGTTACAAACATTGCTCAAATCTAGTATACCCTTAGTGCTTATAGGTATAGGATATTAAAAGGATATTATGTGGAAAACTTAAGCAGTGCCAAGTAATTTTGTAGAGTATCCCAAAGTCTTTTTTAATTATTTCTATGAAGACTGAAGACTAGTTGCCTTCCGAAAACTTTTCTTAGATATGTATCTGTATCGACAAACACACAACAGATTTCAACTGCAGCAATAAATGATAACAAAGTTCAACATGGCGTTGCAGGAGTACGAGACAAGACGGTGAACAGAGAAGATGGGAAGGAGTTTGGTTTGGTACTGATATTGAAAATGTTTCTATGTAACTGAGCAATGCAAATATTTGTATATGTACAATTGTACATATATATATATATATATATATATATATATTTGTGTGTGAGCATCTGTGTATTGCCTTTTCACACTTTTGCATTATTTATGTTTATATATATATATATGTGATTGTATGTGTATGTGTGTGCTTAGTACGTGCCTCGAAATGTAACAAAGGCGCATTAAACGCGACTGCAGCTGCTGCCAGTTGCCAAGTTGGCATTCCCTGGCAGGCCTAACCAGAAGAGAGCATTTCTGGTTTCAGCCAAGTCTAGGCCCAGTTACTGCTGCAAGCCTGCATTTGTGTTTAGATGTATATAATATGTACACTATATATGTGTATATATATTTATATAGGTTTATATTGTATACATTGGAGGAACTAACTGGCTGACTGCCACTCACTGTAAATATTCTCCTCTCCATCGCTCTTTCTCTACATCTATCTCTGCACCTCTTTCTGGCTCTCTGTTTTCTGTTTGCCCTACGAATCGTGTCAAACTTCTAATTAACCTCGTAATTCATGCAACTGGCCGCAAAACTGCTCCATGTTGCCTTTTGTTCCTGGTGTTGTTGTTGCTTGCTCCGGGCACATAAGCCATACATACAAACGTGTATATGCCAGTATGGATGTATGTACAAGCATGTGCGGTAACTGGTATGTTGGTATGTGCCTCTATTGTTGTTGCCTAAACGCTGCAACAAATGCCGCTTAAACGTTGGCCATTATGGTTGGGTCTGAAGTGAATCCTCAAAATTCATTATAATTTCATGACGTGTTGGTTCGTTAATTTTGGACAAATTTAAAAAAGAAATATTTTTATATGAATATATTTTATATAGAATGATGTTAAACTTTAAAATTCCATTAATACTTACAGCTATTTAAGCGTCGTTTCGTTGTTATTATTGTGACCATTATTAATTTTTATTTTATTTTTGTTAGACTATTCTTTGAAAGCTTTGCTCTTAAACCATTAAATAAGATTATTATATATAAAAGGCTTTGCTTTTTGCAGTTTGTGAAAAAAAGCTTATTTATTATTTCACCATTTTATTTTTTTTTTTTTAATAAAGTATATAAGCTTGGGATTTTGCATCTCTGAAAAACGTTTCAGTTATTCACACATTATCAGTTATTCACCGTAAAACTACATTAAGTTTGGAGTGCATTTATGCAGAGCTCTTATTTTTACAAAACATTATTCTAAAATTTACATGTTTACTTAACCTTTTAAATGTGTACATAATCACAAAAAGCTGCACAACTAAAACTCCCTGAGCAACAATGGATACTATGAAATAGGAACTTTATATATATATTTTTTTTGCCAATAAATATTAGTAAGCAAATTCAGTTGGCAATTTCAAAGTGTAAGTAATTAAATACTTAAAAGAATTACCATTTACCAGGATTGCGCATTTAAAAGGCGGAAAATACCTTGAATGGCAACACTGCTCTAAAGTTTGAGTTAAATGAGTTATTTACAGTGTAAAGTTGAATTTGTTCAAGTTTTCTTAAGATAAATGACATAAGTTGCTATTTTTTATTTCAAAGAATTCATTCAACAGTATCCCCGATGGTGGTGGTGGCGGCTGTCTATTTCCCTGGTGACACATCTGATGTCCCACCAACAGAGATCAAGCGGCTCGTTGACCACTGCAGTCAACGAAAGATCGAGTTTGTCGTCGGCTGCGATGCTAACGCTCACCACACCATCTGGGGTAGTAGTGACGTCAACGCTAGAGGTGAATCTATTTTAGAATATTTATTGTGTAGTCAAATAAATGTTGTACATAGAGGAAACAAACCCACTTTTGTAAATGCTATCAGAGAAGATGTATTAGACCTTACCCTGGCTAGCAACTCCCTATCTGGCCTTATAAGTAGCTGGAGGGTGACCAATGAGGCCACACTTTCAGACCATCAACATATTAGGTTTGATTTGCCGGGGCATTTAGAGTTAAGGCAGAGGGTCTTCAATCCAAAGAAGACCAACTGGACTTATTATCAAACACTGATCGAACATGCGGTCGACTCGTTAGTCACCAACATCAACTCGGTAGACGAGATTGATTTGGCTGCAAACTAGCTTGGAGATGTGCTGATCTCCTTTTTCCAAGACAGTACGGTTGAGCGCTCTAACCAGTCGAAACGCGAGGTTCCCTGGTGGAACGCCAACCTAACGGCTAAAAGGAGAACTGTTAGGAGACTCTTCAATAAAGCTAGAAAAACCAGTCAATGGGAGGAGTACAAGGCTGCTCTCACTGACTACAAAACAAAATCGATAATCGAAAATACGTTGCCCGCGAAATTTGAAATGTCGCCTTACTTTTTGAACACACCTCGTACATCTTCTGTTAACTTCCCCACAAGACTGCCAAATCAATTAACTTTTTGAAATGATGGCGCCGTATTTACCATTTAAAGACGAAAGCAGTGATGTAAATGCATTCTTTTTTATCAATAAATCAAATTTAACAAACAATGGGACTATTATGCCAATTTCGCATTAAAGGTAACTTGTACAGCATTATCATTAAGTATCCTTTGGGCCTTTGTATTACAATTAATGCCATACAGAGGAATGACAATTTAATTTGAGCCATGTTAATAGCAATATACTTACTAATTGAGTTTAATTAAATGAGTAATTAAAAAATTGATTAATATGTGCCTGGTTTATATTAAACATTTTTTTTTCTGGAAAATTACTCGGAGTTGGTCTTCACTTCACTAATTGGTCGGACATATAATTTTTTGCCGGGCAATTGTTTAAATCTCTCATTCACTGTCAACAATATTTGTATCTGATCGGATCAATAGGAGCATATGGAAATTTCTATGGTCAAAAGTAGAAGTTATGCATATGCCTTTAAATTCGGAAAAGACGCAAAAAGTTAGTTCGGTAAACTCGTCGTTTTCGAGTGCATCCCCAAAAATTCAAAAGTCTTAGAAATATCAAAAAATACTTTGTAACGATTAATTTATTACTCGTGTGGAATTATCTTCCGCCCAAATATGAACGAGAAAAAATAAAACGTATAGAAAAACACAAACAAAATTACGGATGGCATATAACTAAATATCTTTTGTTTTAATGTTGATAGAATAGTTAGTAAAGTTCCTTTTTGACCTAGTGAACCTCGAGAGATTTTTCAGATTTTACAAATGGCTAAATGAGAAGCAGCAAAAAAGATAATAAATTTATCTAGATTTAAAAATAAAACCCATTCCAATTCACTTGCATGTGACCTGGCCGGTCATAAACCAAGAAGGCGCCTGAAACGACTTCACCCATATGGTGTCAGAAGGCGTGTTTTATCATAGCAACTATTTTATTTTTATAAATATTGTTTATTTATAGTAATGTGGGCCATATCACACACAAAGTCATATTTAGTGTGTAGTGATTTACTTTTACATAAATATTGGATTATATCCTTTTAAACTTATCGGTTGATTACCAATAAAATAAATATTCGACAAAAAAATATCGACAATTTTTAAGTCTATCTTGTGAATTTTTCTTTTTCAGAAAAGGAGAAGAATAAACTCAAGTCTCAAGTCTAAAAAACCGATTGTGTTTTAGTGCAAATATGTAACTACCCCACTTTACAGCTACCATGAATGCCCCATGTATAAGATTTTGTTGTTATCAATAACAAGTGTATTTTTTATTGAAGTTTTAGAGACAGGGCCAAATATAAAGAAAGGTAAAATTATAGAATCGATTAATTTTTTTTTATTTGAAAGGTTATAAGGAATATATATATCTCATAAGATATTGTTCTTGGTTTATATTTATTTATTGACAACTCTTTAAAGTCGACTCTGCATCAAGTTGGTGAAATTTTACATGAATATCGAATAAGTGCACTTTGCTCTACAAGTATACTTCAAATATTTTCAATTGAATTCCGTTTAAAATTATGCTGGCCGCGACAATTTGACCCCGTTTACGTGAGACTTGGATGGGATTGATATCCGATTGAAAAAACCATAAAGCGACAGAATTTCACTCATCGTTAAGCATATTTGTCACGAAGCTCATATGACTATTTTTAAAAAAATACTAGACTCCATACCACTAACGGACCTACTAAAAATTTGGAGACCCCTTTACATGTTGTCGGTCCACCATCCAATACTTGTACGCTCCAAAATTATATTCATTCCCGAAAAATATCTTACTTCTAGCTAGCATTTCTGAGTAAATTTGCCCTGCAGCTCCCAAAATTAAACTTTTTAAATTGATAATATTCATAATATTATTTAATTTATATATAATACAATTTTAAGTAGTGCATAACTTATTAGAGCAATTTTATTTTATTTTTTCGAAATTTATAAATTATATTTAAATTTAAGGATTCAATGTACAAATGTAGAAATAATAAGTGTAAGGTAATATTGCAACATATTATTGAATAGTTTATAATAATTCAAATGGAAAATTTTTTTTAAGATTTCGTAATAAAACATTTAACATCTTACATCTTTTGCCGAAGATGTTGCGTATGATTTGTCGTTCCAAAAATTTCAATATCATTCCAACATCTTGTGAAAATATTCTTATCTTATTGCGTCCCGATGAGAAATTATTTGACTATTTTTCTGTGCAGCTCTAAATTAGCTGCGAAATTGTAAACAATATCCATAAAAAGATTGGCGGATTTGATTTCATAAGGAACCAAACCAAAACCTCATATGTTTATGGAACTTGCACACTATTGAAAATGTGCGGATAAAAAAATACACAAGCCGATTAAGCAAGTATTCCATTCAGAGCTTCTAGTTTGATGAGTGAAAAAAATAGAAATCAATTTTTACCATTTGTTTTGTATTTTACTTATTACAATTTAATATAGCCTAACAAATCGTGGGTCATTAAAATCTGTATTTTCATTTTGTTAACTAACTTAATAATTATGGTAGTCAAGAACTTCTACTGCTGGTGGCTTTATTTTAATGTGGAACCCATGTTATTAAACATACATTTTTAAAATTATGACTTTGCTTATATTTTTAAACCAGTGGCTTTCAGGTATTGGTGAGGTCTAATGGAATCAAAGTACTTCAGCACGACACCAACAAACAGCTCGTAGAGCCCGTATATATGTAAATGTATCGGGTTTTTTAATAGGGGCGCTACAAAAGTAGACCGATAGGGACAGCAAACGACGCCATATTTTTTCCCGGTCTCTTGAAATTTCTCTTCAGCAAGGTTTGCCATTTCATCATGGAAAGATATACGATCCAACAACGAGTCAAAATTAATAAAATTTACTACCGAAATTCGGAGTCATTGACCTCAACTTTAAGAGCGCTACGTCCAATTTATGGTCGTCAATATTTATGTCCTACCAGATCAACAATTGAGCGTCTAGTGGAAAAATTTGAGTCCACAGGCACAGTAAAAAATGTTCCCGTGCCAGTGAGACAAAAAAGTGTCCGTAGTGCCGAGAATATTGCTGCCGCTAGCGCATCAATTGAAAAAGATCCAGATCAGTCTCTCACATGTCGTTGTGGCGAATTTGGCGAAAAGATCTTGGCCTACATCCTTACAAGATTAAATTGACGCAAGAACTGGGCTGAGCAACAACTTGAAAATGATCCGGAGTTTCATCAAAAAATCATCTTCAGCGATGAGGCTCATTTATGGTTGAATGGCTTTGTCTATAAGCAAAATATGGCAGCAATCCTCGCGTACTCCATGAGTCACTATGGCATCCCGAAATATTTACGGATTGGTGCGGTTTATGGGCCGGCGGCGTCATTGGGCCGTACTTCTTTAGTGATGATCAAAGCCGGCACGTTACTGTGAATGGGAATCGCACCCCGCTCAATGATAACCGAATATTTTTGGCCCAAATTGGATGATATGGACTTGGACAATATGTGGTTTCAACAGGACGGCGCCACAAGCCACACAGCGAATGTGACAATCGATTTATTGAAAACCACGTTTGGTGAACGTGTTATCTCACGAAATGGCCCAGTCAAATGGCCACCTCGGTCGTGCGATTTGACGCCGTTAGACTATTTCCTGTTGGGCTACGTCAAGTCTATGGTCTATGCCAACAAGCCAGCGACGATTGATGAACTTTGCACGAATATAGAACGTGAAATTGCAGCAGTATCGGCCGATTTATGCTTGAAAATCGTCGAAAATTGGGTTCAGCGTCTGGACTTCTGCCAACGTGCCCGAAGTGGCCATGCAAAAGAAATCGAATTCCATACATAATGGCATACTTTCACAGGAATAAAGAATTTCGTTTATATCCAAAACCGTTTTTGTTTTTGAAAAACCCTTTAAATGTACGTATGCGTATGTGCGAGTTAGTACCAGCTCGTCGTCCTCAGTAATATTCCCCATTTATTAATTTTATCAGCAAAAATTCATAAAACCCTGGATTAGTAATAGTTAATGCTGAAAAAACTCATAAAAAGAATGATATTTTAATTTGAAAAATTATTTATAATATATTATCATAATTTCTAGCCTGTCTACATAACAAATGCTAGAAGATGTTAGATGATGTCAGCGTGAATTACTATTTCACATCTTCACATTTTCCCATGCGTTCCGCTTAAATATGCCTAGTGTGAAAAGGCTATTAGCGTATTTGGTAAAAACTTTCATCGTTCTCTCATCTATTGTTGTCATTGTCATTATCGAATTCAACAATTATCGATTACTTGAAAGTATTGCAATAAATAAAATGTCTTTTCTCGAAATCATTTTTTCATGTTCTCTTCGCTCTTTTAAAGCTTTTAAGATGCTCAAATTGCTCTACAATTGTCACACACAAACACGCACACACACACACGCGCATACACATACACGTATACATACACTCAGCGAAAACTTTAGAAAAAGTAGAGGCAACAAAATAAAACATTCAATCGCAATTTATTTTGTGGTCTTTTGTCTGACAACTTTTGCAGCTGTCGTCATCATGGCTGCCATAGTTGCAGTTGTTGTTATAGTCAGTGTTGTTGCCGTTGTTGCCGTTGTTGCATTCAACCACAAGACATGGCCGCGCACTTGTAGCTGCCACATGCGCATTAAAGCAAAAGCAAAAACGAAAATAAAATTATATATGTTATGTAGCATAAAAAAAAAATAAAAGAAAAGTCGAACCGCAACACTTAATTTTCCAGCTGAGACACTGACTTTGTTCTCGGCACTTGACACTGTCCATGTGCAATAAAACAACGAAAATGAACGAATATAAAATGGGGGGAAAAAAACAAACAAACTTTTTTAAAGAATAAAAAAAATGATTGTCTTAGTTTTATTAAAAGCGACGGGAAAACAAAAAATTGCTGGCATTGTCAAAGGCAGCAAAAAGCGTTGCCAATTTGTGTGCAATTTAAGTTCTGACGTCAGAATTTTGTGAAGTGGTCATGGATGGTGGTTGGTGGGGGTAAGGGTGAGGGGGGTTTACTTTGCTGGCAGCTTAGCTCCACACTAATAAATACACCGAGAGAAAATAGAGGCATTGCAGCTCAGCAGAAATAGATTTCAAACTAAATCTCTGTAGTAAATATTCCTCATTACTTAATTTTGTTAATCCTAATAATTTAGTTTAGCAGATGTTTTGACAGCAGAGAAGCTCAAAATCTTGTTTAATTACTATTGAAAAGGTGTTACAAAAAATAAAGATAATGGTGTCAAAGGGCTCAAATATGTACACTATTCAAGCCATAAATAATTCTGGCTCTTAATTTTGTTTGTACCTACCAAAGTTGTTTGGTTATATACCGACGGTTAATACTTAAATGTGCTGATTTTTATTTAAATTTAGGTCAAAGTCCAACTACCACAATGAAATAAGTTGTTTTTTAGACTTTGAAAATGGGATTTTACATCAGCTACACACAGATTTTATGATACATTAATTAATTAAGTATGTGTGTTCGCGTTTGAAACTCATTTTGATGCAATCGTAAAAATAGGTTTTTTTGCCAAGTGTATTAAAAATAATAAAATAAATGAAGAAAAAAAATAATAAAAACAAAAAAAAAAGTTGCTAACTATTAAGCTGCTGCATAAAAACTTGGCAGACACACGAGCAGACCACAATGGGCCAAGCGACCTCAGCAACAACAACCATTGCAAAAACAACAACTATGCGACGCACCAAGCTATAAAGCGTTCAAACAACACCAACAACAAGAAGAGTCGCATTAACGCCAACCACTTGGCCGGCGACAACAACCACAACTACAACAACGGCAACAACAACAACAACAACAGTAACGACAACGACGGAGACGGCGACACAAAATCTCTGCAGTTGAAGTGAAGTTTTGCAATGGCAAAAATAATTTCGCGGACAAAGCAGTTAGTATGCCACATCCCTTGTTGCCATCCCTCCTATGGCAGACCAAGCTGAACCGACCAAACCGAACATTGGCTCTGTTGCATTGTTGCAACAATAACGGTACATAATAAGTTGCAAGCAGTTGCAGACCCTCTCCCATATACCCACCCACCCTAAAACCACCCATCCTCACAAAGTTACATCCATGGAGTGTTCGAGTGCGAGTTAGTTAGTTGGCTCGTCTGCCATATTTTACACTGCAGCTCTGCGGTCTTGTTAGCTGCTAGCCACAGCAGAACATCACAATGCCATGAGAGGGGGGGAGCGAACGAGGGGGAGGAAATTAGCGCCCCCGCCGGGTTGAGATAGAGGTAAAGAACGAGAGAATAGAGGCGGGCTGGCTTGGTGGGCATAAAGTGCTGTAAAGTTCGTTAAAAAGTTGTTGATGTAGTTGCCAGCACACACACACACACGCATTGTTGCATGCATGCCGCGATTTTTGCTAATGGCATGTTTGCAAAAAGCTGCTAAAAAATTCCAACGACCCCTGCCCCGAAAGGTGTTGCCAAAACTAAATGGCTGCGGCTATGTGTGAGTTTGTGTGTGAGAGAGAGCACTTGGCAAACATGTTGCATACTTTGCGGCGTAAGCTAAAAATATTCGTACTAATTTGCTGGCAAGCGCACCAGCAGTTGTCCATGTGTGTGTGTGTGTTGGTATCTGTGTGTGTGTGTTTGTGTGTGTATTTTATGCTTACATTGTCTAACAATGTTTAATTAAAAACAATAACGAAATTAATTAAAAAACAACTATTACACTGCAACAAAAAAGCATCTGAGTGTCGCAAAAAATTAAGTATATACATTTTGGGGAAATAATTAAATGAAAACTATTTAATAATAGAGTTTCTCTTAAGATCAAATTTGGGCGAATTCTAAATGCGAAAACTTTGCAGAAAAAACTTATTTGAAACAACCATTTGCTATATGATAAATCATTATTTTATTGTAAGTTTTTCTATAGGTTGGGTCATTTGCATATAATTCTTATATTTTCCAACATAAATGATACCAAATGCAAATTTAAAGCTACTAATATATGTACAAATAAAAATATCGCCAAAAAGTGCCGTCTAGCTCTACGAAAACTTATCTGACTGTACACCCATTCACTGAACGAATAAGCGATTAAGCTAGTAATAGTTCGCGTGCTTCAATTATTTCGACATTTGAATCTTGTAAGCGTGAAAATGTAGAAAAAAATTTCAAAATCTTCAGTTCGTAATAGTTAGAAATAGCAGTTCAATCGTGGAAATTATTTACGTAATAAATCGGCAACGCAAAGAAGTTCTTCTATTGAGGAAGGATTTTATTTACCAAATGAACCAACTAATAGAAACATCATTCGATTTGCAAAAAACATTCGTAATCATTTTTTAATGAAACTCGGATTCCTCAAATTTTTCCTTCAGCATTGTCCTCAGTTGTTCATCCTGCTTAGATTGTTCCTCCAATTGTATTTGCAATTGCATTGGATGGTTAAAATTTTCCGTCAATTGCTTTAGTTCAGCATGAGTCAAGCGCAGGAAACATGGATCTGGATCAGGTCCCAGCAATTCGTAGCCTCCAAGCAATTCTGTTGTATCGCAAGTCTGCAGCTCTGCGGATTTCATATGAATGTACTGGTGATCACTCACATTCAGCACAAAGGTAAGGGGATGCTGCACCTGGGGGCAGAGCAACCATAAGATGTACAGATTGGTTACATCCGCCCTTTCTGCCAAAAACTCGCCAGTCTGTGGTCCAGCCAGCTCATATCGCATGTTCAGCACATCCCATGAAGTCCGGCAGAGCATAAGCAGCGTACAATGCTCATCCTGGTTCTCAATTGCATTGGTGTGCAGCAGGACGGCCAGACAACTGCTTTGGGCTTGCACTAGTTGATTGGGCCAGAGCCATATCTCCAGTGGCTTACCTAGTTCCAGATGGTGATGATTTATTGAGCCATGGGTAGAGAGGCAGTGAGCCAGCAAACCAGAGGGATTGATGGCCTCGCTGCAGCCGCTGATAGGGCAAGTGAAGTGCAGCAGTTGCAGCAGCTGGTGGCGTCTCTGACTGGCATTGGATAGACGCGTCATTTCGTAGCTACGTTCAGGCGTTTCCGGAGCGTGACTGGAAATGGATGGCCGATCGTTGACTTCTTGAAGTGGCTGCTGGAGAAGGGTCAGCCAAGAGATGGAGGTCGGTGTGGCGAGCTTTTGAGAATCGAATTCTGAATCACTGTAGCATTTGCTGAGTATAAAGTTTATTTGCGAAGCTGTTGCATCAGGCGCATCATCCGATTCCGCTAGCTTTTCCGCGGACGGACTGCTAGAAACGCAGAGTGTTTCAAAATCTTCAGCATCTCCTAAAGAGCCTGTTCTACCCTCAGTACCATCTTTATATGTATCTATAGTGGGATCATTGGTTGCCGCATCGAGATTTAAGCTGCGCAAGGATTTCCTAGTATCTGAAGAATAACTTTTAGCACTGCCGGTATCTTCATTAATCGCCAAAATAAGGCTTGTGGACTCCCTTGTATCTGTCAAAGAACGTTTTGTGCTGTCAGCTTCATCTATGCAGGCTTCATTATTAGCGGCCATAGCTTTGTTACGCTTTACGCTGTGATTTGGAATATAGTTTTTTTTTTTGTCTAAAATAAATTAAAACTTGTTCTGAAAATTTTAAAATTTTATTTATTTGACCTAACTTGAGAAAATTTCGAAAGTATTGTCAGGGCATATTTTTTTCTATGTTTTTTTCCTTGGTTTAATTTTTTTTTTTTTAGATTTCTAGCTGGAAAATTCAAATTGAAATTGCTAGCTGGGGAATTGTTGGATGCACTACGAGTTGGAAGTAGAGTTTGGTCTTAAGCGGAAGTGAAAGCATAAAAGCAACCAAAGCGAAGCCAAAAATCGAGGCAGAAACTGAAACGGCAAAAGCAACAAATGCAACAACAACAATCAGCGACAATAAAGGCAAACGACATGAACGAGCATGAAAGGAAACCGCTGTTGTATAGAGAGCTGTGTGTTTGCGTAGGAGTTGAAACAATGTGGCAACTCCCGCAGAACATCTTGTTGCATTTGTAATTTCCGGTTTTGCACGCCAGCGCGCACACACATACATAGACTCCCTTTCACACACACACACACACACACACACACATGCATGCCAATGGACGCTGGCATGTAATACATGTCTCTATGTGAGTGTGTGTGTGTGTTTGGCATGTTCTACTAAAAATGTGTCAACATACGACAAAGCAAAGGCAAACAAACAACTCAAGTTCTCGCTCTTCCTCTCTGTTGTTTTTGCTGTTGCAGCCATTGTTGTTGTTATCATGTTCGTGTGTTCAGCAGCTGCAGCTGAAACAAGAATAACAACAACAACAACCAGAACAACAGCCGCTACTAGGCAACTACTACTACTACTACTGCTAGGCAACATCCCAATCCCAATTCCAATCCTCGTCTTAGCCATGCTCAAGCTCCGGCTCCAGCTCCTGCTCCTGATACTACTACTAGTGCTCTCCGGCTGTTCCCTAGAACTAAGCAACGTGCTGTGCTGCAATGCCAGCCAATGCTATGACTAAACAACAACTCATACATGCACGCAATAAAATTTATATGCTATACATATATACATAAGTATATACATATATACATATATATATACATATATATATACATATATATACGACCATATATCACGCGCCATTTGCCACTCGCAACTTGCAACTTGATTCGCTTATTAGTTTGCTGCACTTGAGTTCCTTCCAAGCGCAATGGCGGCACTGTACGATGTGAATGCAATGGCGGCAGATGCATTTGTCAGTTGACAAAGCATTATATACGAGGATACCGAAAACAACTTCAACAACAACAAACCGCAGAATATACTATATAATAAAAAAGATGGAGCTTACTTATGCCAAATAGCTTCCCAAGTTGGTTGCCAAGCTTCCAAGGCTAATAGATTATACAAGTATCTTTTTTTTGAGAACCAAGCTATATAAAGAGTGCAGCATTTTTACATATATCGCCCTGTACTAAAATAGTTATATATATTTAGTATTAGATAAAATGAAAATATGCAGCGTTAATAGAATTTTCCGGCTTACTCTACACACACTTTATTTTCCAACTCATTCATGGATGGCTAAAAACTTTGGTAGTGTCTTGGATGGATTGTTTTTTTGGATTTATTACGTTTTAAAAAAATCTTTGTTTCATTTGGAGATTCGACGTCACTGTCCTAAAACTTTTAAATTTTAAACTTGAAAAATAGTTATTCTCTTTAATTACCTATGAATACAGACTGTATTATATTAAATTTAATTAAGAAGATTAGAAGTTGTAGTTCAAATATCACCAGAATTCATTAAATTCATAAGAACATAAGGAAAATAAAGAAGGATAAATATTTCATAAATACAACACATCCTTTTCTGTTTTTAAGTAAATGCATGAAGTAAATCGTTTAGCTGCTATGAAAATAAATCAGAAAGGGGAATTTTCTAACTAAATTTCTAAAATATTAGATTAATACAATAAGATTTCTTTAAAGTTTTATACAAATAACTTTTTTAATCATGTAAAATAATTTTTTCTAGACGGTGCTATTTAAAAACAGTTTAAGAACAGACTGCGAAAAAGTGGAATAGAATTTATAATACTTTCATATATAGCATTTAGCATTTAGGAAAAATACCCAATATATATATATATATAAGGTATTTTAATAATATTTGCTTATGGCCATCTTTATTGGCCAAAATAAAATTTTTGAATTACATGCTGTCACTAACTGCTGTTTGAATCTTGTCAATAATCTCAGGATTTTTAGATTTGTAGATACGTTCCTGACAAAACCGCGTAAATCGAATCTAACATTTCTCATGAAAAAACCATGAAAAGCAAATCCGACTATAAATAAGCTATTTAAAATATTTATTGAACACAAAATATAAACATATACAGTTAATAAAGAATATAAAGTGTCATTTAAGTAATAAAAAACACTTTTCTTCAAATTTGGCACATTGCTTAAGTGGTCTAAAAAATTTTCCAAACGCCAAATCTGGTTACGATATCTTTATTAAAAAACGAAATATAGCGAATTTTTCTTTAAAAAAGTTATTTTGGCCGATCGGTCCTATGGGAGCTATATGATATAGTCAACCGATTTCGATCAAATTTGGTACAGTGATTGGGAACTATAGAAAAACTTTCGATTACCAAATTTGGTTACGATATCTTCATAAACAAACGAATTATTCATCTAAAACTTATTTTTTTGTCGAGGTCGTCTCAAACACCCCCATGGGAGCTCACATACATATATAATTTATTCCCCATTATAAAAAAAAATAAAATAAACTTGCCTCCTATGGAATAATATGGGATCTAATGTGAAAGTTTGGTAACTCTAGCTCTTACCATCTCTGAGATCTAGGCGTTCACACGGACGGACAGTCGGACGGACGGACAGACGGACATGGGTATATCGACTTCTCTATTCACCCTGATCATATTTTAGGTAACTTTGGGTGTCTCCGACGTCTCCTTCTATATGTTACATACATTTTCGGCTTGCACAAACTTAATATACCCTTGGTACCATACTGTCCAGGGTATAAAACCGCTTAAAGCAAATCCGACTATAAATAAGCTATTTAAAATATTTAAATAGGTAAAACAAAAAATTTATTAATTTAAAAAAAAAAAAAAATGTACTTCATTATGTATAAAACAAGTTTAAAAAGGACCTATAAATACGGCTCATCCCTATTTTTAAGCAAACTTAATCGCCATCAGTTTCAACAAATATTCCTTTTTTACGAAATTGTATAATATTTTCCTCATCACTGGATAAAATCATCTCAGATTCTGCATCTACAATTGTTGCTTTTGTTTTAGTCATAGTTTAAAGAAGAGAAAATATTCTGAAATAAGCTATTGTTGCTTATTTTTATTAGTCATATCTTTGTTGACTTCTTTACATAATTTTAATAGATCATTAACATCTCGTTGAAATTTAAGACCACGATCTAAAATTACATCTCCTCCTTGAATATGGTTTTCTAGTTTTCTTCCTAGTACAAGTCCCTCGTGAACAAATTTACCTGTGAATACATTGGGTTCATATCTTTTCGACTTTAACGCCATTGTCAACACTATTTTCCTCACAATTTTTAACCATTTCAATTAAGTCGTCTACATTTAATTCCTGATCTGGCATTCATTCATTATTATCTGATTGAGTTATATCGACAAAGCCTTCTCCACCCAATTCTTGACCCAACTTAATTATCTGAGAAAACTCTTCCTCCAAAGATGTCTTAGGCCATAAAGATTTCCAACAGGCATGTAGCGTTGATTTTTTATTCTCGATATACGACATGCTTATATGTTTGATACAATCCAACATTGTAAATTTTTCTCAGACATGAATAATTGAAAGAGTTCCTTCATTTTCCACATGATCTAAAATATATCTGAATGACTTTTTTGTCAGCAAAGAAGTTGTGTTTGGAGGTAAAAACACAACTTGAACATTTTCATGCTGTAAGTCTTGAAGGTGTCCTGGAGCATTATCAAGAGCTAGAAGGACTTTAAAAGGTAGCCCTTTTTTGATTAAATCGCGGTAACCCAAGCTCTTTTATTGGCTTTCCAATAAACGGGTAGATTGTTAATATTAAAACCTTTAAACGATCGTGGTCGTTAAGCTTTGCAAATTACCAATGGCTTCATAATATGATCTTCAGAAGCATTACTACAAAAAAGAATCGTTATACGATCTTTTGCAGCCTTATGACCGCAAAATCTAAAATAATTCGTATTCATCAGCAATAAATATCTGGTCTGGACTGTATGACGTTGCGGTAATAATTTCAGCAAACTTTTGTGGATATTTTTGTGCGTTTTCCAAATTAGCAGATGCTTGTTCACCTTTTAATTTTAGACTATGCAAGGAAAGTCTTTGCTTAAATCGCTGGAACCAGCCACGACTTGTCTTAAAAGGCATCTTATCCGCAGAAGTAGACTGCGCTTGTTTTGGCACTTGAGTATCTTTTTAGTTAACATTTTGCTTTTGTATTAAAAAAAATTCACTCTTTATTGTGTTTTGTCAAAGTATTATGATAGAATAGCATGTAATACGATAGTAGCACGAAGTGTTACCAGACTAAAAATGAACTAAAATAATAAGTATTACTAGATTTAAAGCAAAGTTTAAATAAGTTAAATAAAAGTAAATATAAATAGTTTTTTTTTTTTTGATTTTAAAACTGGGTAAATTCGAATCCGCGTAAAACGAGTACCGCGTAAGCCGAGGTACAGGTGTACTCTTCTTTTTTTGTGATTAAGTCATTCGAAGAACGAAAATCCAGAAATAGGGATGGTGACACGTAAGTTTAAAAAATGTTTATATTAAATTAACAAAAAATTAATAAAGAAAATTTATTTTTTGTGCCAAACTTCAACATAACTTTTAGTGAGTAAAAAAACTTTATCATGTGATGTCATGCGCTGCCTTTTTTTTGTCGCTTAGTAAATGGTCACCTCATTTTCTTTGTCACTTGCTTCCTAGAATTACGTTAGAGTGAGCGAGAGAGCAACACACGGATTAGCTCGATAGTGCAAAAGAGACAAGCATACCCGTTCTTATGAAAGGACTTCGCCTGTCCTCCTCGATTCTCAATGGTGGTACTTTAGTGCATATCGAGCAAGGTGTTGCGACTTTTCAATTATATTATTTTTTTAGAATTTTTTTCTTTTCTTTATATTATTTATTTTTGTATGAAATGTTATGGAATCCTAAAAGCACATTTGGCAATGTGTAGCTCTTTGCTATATTTATTAAATATATTACATATACATTAAATAAGTATTGGCTAGTGATTGAAAGAATCCATAAGATTTAAGTTCAAATCCCAAAATTGACCGATTTTCATTTGCAAAAATGTTAAAATTACAATGTGATCCTCCACTAAATATTATACAAACTCTACATTTTAATCATAAACAATTTTTTACATTTTTACATAGAAATCTGACTCTTCATTTTCGTAACGTAATTACGAATTCCCCTAACGAAAAAAGATGTTTAACAAAAAAATTAATATGAAAAATATAAATCTCACTATTTTATTGTACTGATGCTGTTTACTTTATAAGAATATAAAAAGTATATTAATTACGAAATTTAAAAATGTTTTCTTTATAATCACTTTTTAATCGCAAATATTATTTCGATAAGGTATACACATTTTCATATAATTATTGGAAAAGACTTTTTTTTTTGGCTAAAAACTATTAAATTTGCATAAACTAAAGATTAGCTTTTACGCCCAACTTAACGTCTAGCGATAATATTAAACTAATGGCGTGATTAATAAACCAGCAAGTTTTTAGGAATAGGAATATTCAATACAATTTTATTGTACCATTAATCTGTAGTTGTCTTACCAAATACTTCCAGCTCTATTAGTTACGACCAAGCTTACCTGTTGAGAGGAAGAGAGAGAGGAAAAGAGAGACATGGCATTAATACAAATTTACAATGTTGAAATCAAAGTAAACATTAGCCTTGACTGATCCCTTGTAAATACGACAACAAATTAACACAAATCCTGGTGCCACTGCACCCAAACTAAGCCAGGCAAAAGCAACTGAAACCACAGCGAAATCAAGTAGAATAGGACGAAACCAAAACCAAAACACAAAACCAAGGCAAACTCCAATCTCCGCGGCATTAAAATGTTTCCAGCTTAAGTGTTCACGTAGAAAGGCAAATACACTTTCACTTTGTTGTTGCTGTTGTTGTTGACTGAAAGGTTAATTGAAACAATTTTCAGTCAACTTGAGCTGAAGTTTACTTATTTACCAACGCACACAAGCCAACGCACACACATATCTATATATAGAGTATATATCGTGTATACGTGTGTATTGTGCAAAAAGACGGGCATTGGGGACGTTGGAAGACCGAAAGACATGTAAATGTAAATTCACCTACACGGGGCTGACACGACAAACCCATAAACTTGTAAAACGCCATCGTCAAAAGGCGGCGCAAGCGACTGCGACTGGGAATGGCAATGGAACTGAGACGTCAACGATGTCGTGGCCATACGGCACACAATGCAGCGGCACACACAGATACACGCACGCACACAGCTGCTACTTCTGAGTCACGAGGACCGATTGAAAAGTATTTAAAAGCCAATTGGCTTTTTTTACGGAGAACAAAGGAATTAAAAGAGAAAAGTAAGCGGTTTTCTCTTTGAACCAGTGTAGCGTTGCTAGACTAACAATATCTTAAAATGGCTTTTTCTAATTCCTGAAGGGACACAACATTTTTGGCTTAAGTGGCATTTGGATAAGATCGGTTAACTTAATCACCAAAGCCTTAAGTCGGTACATGATAAACTCTGTCTTCATACTTTCTCGCTTTCAAATGGTGCTTGTGTTGACAATGAAAATGTAAGAAAATCCATTATTCCTATGGCAATTACTTCTCAGATTACCCTCGAACAACAGCTGGTAGTTTTTATTGTTAACGACTGCCCAGCTCACTACAAAGCCATTGCTTGCGCAGTTAATTTATATGCACTGCAGTACTCACACACATACACACACACTGATACTTACCAACACGATTGTCTATGACAAATAATTGAAAATGTACATGAAAAGCTGAAGCATCACATGGCGTATACGCAATGTTCCAAAGTTTATATGATATTAATGTTAATTACATATGTACTTCTAACTTGCAAATAAACACTGTGTGTATGTTAGATCTTCCTTCCCTCTTTGCTATTAAATTGCTTACCACAAACACACAACACACACACATGCACACATAGCTATCGATGTACTATATATCTAGAAATTATTAGGTCCTTTAATAAATCACTAGACAAAAATTTAGTTTTAAATAAAAAATTAATCAATATCATTCGCCTCAAGCTTAAAACATTTCGTGAAGTCATATATTCTACTAAGTCACGATTCGCTATTCGCTATGACTTTAATCTGAATATCACTAGCTCTTTTGATCTTAGGTATCCATATCCTTCACTGATAGACATATTGGTTGAAAAGCAGCATTTTGTTTAGCATGTATATTAACAAGTCAAATAAAATCACAAAAGCATAATATTTTGTATATATTATTATTATATAAAATACATCACAAGTGTGTAAGAAGTAGTACATAAAGCTCTGTACACTTTTATAACATGCAACAATGGCTCAACGGTTTATTTAATAAATAAATAAGTGTTTTATATATGGCCAAGTGCTGTCAAGTGAAGCAGCAGTGGCAGCTTCAAAGGAAAATTCCTTAAGAAATCGCTTTGAATTTTTATAGCTTGTCGATTGACGTTTCTTTCAACACTTGCCACTTGCCGCGTGCTTCTTGCCTCTTCAACTGTCGGCCATAAGACATAGCATAAAAAATAAATTAAATAAAAGAAATATTGCTAAAAGGTAAAGCAAGCCAAACGCTTAATATGGTGCTATGTTGTCATGCTCCTTACTCCGTCTTGCTTTGTTTTTTATTCCTTGTTTCTTCTGAATTGCAGCAACTGCACAACAACAATAAGCAACGGCTAACACACACACACACAGAAGCATCGTGTTCGTGTTAGAAACACCTACACAGACACACACACACATGCACTCTTTATAAAGCCACAACAACAAAATGTCTGACGCTGTAAACTTTAAGTAAATCTTTACAGGAATGTCTTCGCTGTCAGCGTTTGAGCTCCAGCTCCGGGTCCTGGTCCTGGGCTTGGGCATGAGCGTGGGACCGTGCTCTTGCTTGTAGTAGAACCAAGGCACAAGGACGACACCGTGTTTATGTTGACGGTGAAGTATTTCACGGTTGCTGCGCCGGCAACATGTCCGGATGGGTGGAAATGGGTTTATGCTTGTGTTTGGGTCTGGGTCTGTGCATGGCTAGGGCTAAGGTGAGCAAGCTTGGGAAAGCGACGCCTTTTGCATTGTTATCGTTGTGTGCACGTTTGCCGTTATGTGCTCTACTGCATGTCAACATAGACACACACACACACACCCATACACATACTAATGCATGTTATATACTGGCGTTGTCAGCGTCTTAGCGCTTCATGACAGCATTTTTCGACGTATCTCGTAGTATCCTAGTTCTACTCCTTGTTCTGCTCGCCTTCTCGACCGACGCGTCTCTTCGTTCCGTTGCAAACATTTGTTGCCATCGATGTTGTTATTGTTGTTGTTATTCGTGTTCTGTCTGTTGTCATTTGTATGCGTGTGTGTGAGTTGGCTTTTTCCGCCAGTCTTTGCTATCATTAAGTTAATCCAGACACGATCATGCATACACGTGCACACATACATATATCGTACATATATAGTATGTACCTGAGCCGACAAGAACGCAGCTCCTACTACATGCTAGGCCTCAGTCCAATATGTTAAATATGTTAGGGGCCAATGCTCCGTGCTCCATGTTCTATGCCCTAAGACTTTAAGCTCTGACTGCCACAATATAAAGTAAAAGTTTATTTGAAAATATGAAATGGTCATGGTATGACAAACCCCGAAGTTAGAATACTCTAAGTCCAAAACGTTTCCCTTTCTAAGTTATCTTTTGTTGGAAAATCTATGCGCCAAAAGATTTTAAATTAACTCAAATTTAAATGTTGACTATTTTTAATCGAAATATTAGGTTGTCAAAAAGTCTTGCGGTATTTCCGCAAGCTTGTCTTTGCAAGCGCGTAGTTCTAGTTGTATTCGTCGCATCGGTTCACGCTTTTTGGAAAGCTCTTTTCACGTGTTTGATTAATTGTTGTTTGCTTTTAGTCGTTCGTGAGTTATAGCGTCGCAAACATGGAGCAAAATAAAGAGAAAATACGGCATATTTTACAGTACTACTACGATAAAGGCAAAAATGCATCTCATGCTGCCAATAAAATTTGTGCAGTTTATGGACCCGATACAGTTTCCATTTCCACTGCACAACGATGGTTTCAACGTTTTCGTTCTGGTGCAGAGGTGATCGAAGATGCGCCACGGTCCGGAAGGCCTGTTGTCAAAAATTGCGATAAAATCGATGAATTGATCGAAAGAGACCTGCATAGTAGCAGCCGTAGCATCGGCCAAGAGCTGGGCATGAGTCATCAAACCGTTATAATCCATTTGAAGAAGCTTGGATTGAAAAAGAAGCTCGATGTATGGGTGCCACACGACTTGACGCAAAAAAACATTTTTGACCGTATGGATGCATGCGAATCGCTTCTGAATCGCAACAAAATCGAGCCGTTTTTGAAGCGGATGGTGACTGGCGATGAAAAGTGGGTCACTTACGACAACGTGAAGCGTAAACGGTCGTGGTCGAAAAGCGGGGAAGCTGCCCAGACGGTGGCCAAGCCTGGATTGACGGCCAGGAAGGTTCTTCTGTGTGTTTGGTGGGATTGGCAGGGAATCATCCACTATGAGCTGCTCCCCTATGGCCAAACGCTCAATTCGGACCTGTACTGCCAACAACTGGACCGCTTGAATGCAGCACTCATGCAGAAGAGGCCATCTTTGATCAACAGAGGCCGAATTGTCTTCCATCAAGACAACGCCAGGCCACACACATCTTTGGTGACGCGCCAGAAGCTCCGGGAGCTCGGATGGGAGGTTCTTTTGCATCCACCGTATAGTCCGGATCTCGCACCAAGTGATTACCACCTATTTCTGTCCATGACGAACGCGCTTGGTAATCGGAAGTTGTCCACAAGAGAGTCCTGTGAAAATTGGCTCTCCGAGTTTTTTGACAATAGGGAAGCGAGCTTCTAAAAGAGGGGCATTATGAAGATGGCATCTCGTTGGGAACTCGTCATCGAACAAAACGGCGCATATTTGACTTAAATCGCGTTATTATAACCAATTTTATGAACAATTGAAAATTCAATAAAATAAGACTTTTTTGACAACCTTATAAAAGCGACGGTAGAAACAACAAATATAACATAATAATCTAAGTGACCACAGTGGAAAATTGGAATTCATATACAGGCAACGACTGTGGAATACTCCGCAGCCATTTTTCTCTCAAAAAGTTAAGAATTTCGAATTTTTATTAGGCTCACATTATTTTTGCTTAGTAGAATACGATCGGATTTTATTAGATTAAATTTAAAAGCAAAAAATTTCATCCATTTGAAGGGAATGTAAAATGATTTATATATTATATTATAGATATTATATTCTATTTCTATATTCCCAAACAAATCAATGGAATTTTTTTGATTAATAAATTTTTAACTTTTGTATATAAATAAAATTCATAGAAATTTCATTGAAGGTACTTTTGTACTTTGTTTTGTATCAACATGTTTCAGTTATATCTGAGATTGAGACAAACATATTAGTTTTCTGCTTCATTGAGCTTCCCCAAAAAAACAGACTTACTTATGTAACATTAACTTGATATTCTTATTAAATTGAATATATATAGCACGTACGTGTTCACTTGAATGAAAAATAAAAATACAATATATTGAAATATGGAAAGATGATTATGATGTATAGACAGACACTTTTTGCCTAGCCTAAGTGCCTATACACTGGCCTAACATTGTCTACAGCTCGACCTTCTGAAATCGTTGTTCGGTCTGTTGACCAACTTTTTATGTATGTAAATTTCAGTGTTGTTTTGTTTTAGTCTCATAGTTCATTCTCTCATTGTTTTTGCTTTTCCTTCTTCTTTTAACATTCACACACCTGTGACGGCAACTTCAGATGTTTCTTCTTGTTGTTGCCGTTGTTTTTGGCATTATTATTGTCTTTGTTGTTGTCGTTGCCATTTTTTTAAGGGTGTACAAACAGCAAAACATGTCCTGTGTAATTTAAATAACTTGAGAGCAGGATTTGTATTTTACTTGTAAATATTTTTAATGCGCTTTTGACTTGTTGAAATTCTATTTAAGCATTATTCAGCAAATTTAAGCAACACAAAAAGTAATCGAGTCTATTCGAGAGTAATCAAGTAATCGAGTCTATTCGTCTTAAATATCTGAGTTTATATAGATTGAATTCCTATAATAAGTCGGCGTTTATATGTTTGATAATAATGTTTTTGTTACTTTAACATATCACATTGAACTATCGACTTTGTAATATCTGTCTAACATATACATATATCCAATTGTACGAATCGCTAGAACTTGATTTAAAAATTGGTTATATTTTATATCAAAAATATCCTCTCATAAATCCAAAGCTAAACGGTACGATCTTACCATTTAGCGACTCAGCCAGATACCTCGGGTTATTACTAGACAGTAAACTAGACTGGAACCTAAACACAGAGGATTGAAGAAAAAAGGCCACAATCGCCTTATACACATGCAAGAAAACCATTGGACTTAAATGGGGCATGTGCCCAAACATAGTCCACTGGCTGTATACTGCCATCGTTAGACCCATACTCATGTATGGAGTCTCGATCTGGTGGCCTACTTTAGATAAGGGGACTAACCTTAAAAAGTTAAGTAAGGTTCAGCGAACAGCCGAACTTACAATTAGTGGTGCTCTACGCTCTACACCAAATGAAGCCTTAGATGATATTTTAAACCTCCTACCACTGAACAAGGTAGGGAAACAACAAGCCATTCTATCAGCTTTACGCATGAGAGAGGCGAAAAAATGGAATGATCAAGATTTTAGTCATGCAAAGATTCTTAAAGGAAACCCACTTATTCCCGAAAGTACAGACTACTGCATACCACAGGAACATTTCACAACCAACTTCAGAGCCTATATTCCAACCAGAGAGGAGTGGAATACTGGGGTACCAGGCCCAGCAGGCTCGATAAAGGTATACACGGACGGTTCCAAGCTAGACGACCGTGTAGGGGGTGGGGTCTACGTCGAGGACATTAGAATTGCTTTTAGGCTCCCGGACCACTGCAGTGTCTTTCAGGCAGAGGTCACAGCAATCCGGGAGGCTTTAACAATAATAAAAAACCTACAAGTCCAAGATAAGAATATCTGTATATATTCGGACAGCCAAGCGGCTATTAAGTCTCTAGTCTCGATGACTTCGTGTATGAAGTCAGTGAATGACTGCCGCTTGTCTCTAGGGGAGATGGCTGAGCAGTTTTCAATTCACCTGATATGGGTTCCAGGACACAGGGACTTTGAGGGAAATTGCATTGCGGATGAACTGGCTAGGAAAGGAACTACCAGCATTCTCCTTCAAGATAAGGAGGGCCTGGGTATACCCATGGCCAGCTGTTAACTGAGAATACGAAACTTTTTCGCTCTCTGTGCAAATAAAACGTGGAATCGGACATCGAACACGTGTAGAATCTCGCGGAAAACCTGGCTGACATACTGCAGTAAAAGAACCAAAAACTTTGCTGTCTGAATAGAGCCCAGTGCTCATCTGTCATTCGTGCCATTACGGGACACTGGTTGGCAGGAAACCACGCATCCCGTTTGAATGCTACCCACCACGACTTCTGTAGAAGCTGTTGCTATGAAGAGGAGCTAGAGACGGTTGAACACTTTTCTGTCACTGCCCAGGACTGGGCAGAAAAAGATTTAGGTTCCTGCAGTCACATTTTCTAAATGATCTATCTCAGCTCTCTGAACAGAGTCCAAAATGCCTTTTAAGGTTCATTCAGGCAGCCGGATGGCTTCCTCAACTTTCGTAGGGGACCCATCAAGTGGGGAAATGTGGTGAATTGGCTCACTAGCGGTATCACAAAGGGCCTATCCTTGGCCTAAGTGAGTTGGGACGTTGGTGCCAACTGCCGCCCTAACCTTACCTAACCTATATCAAAAATAAACTGAAACCATATATGACTATACAACTATATAACATGGAAACTTAGAAAAAGTAACAATTTTCTAAGCTGTTTAAAAAAAAGTTTTTATAATTATTTTTTTTCCAATTTACTAGTTTATTAATATTAATTATCGATCACTTCTGTCCAGGTCAGTATAGAGTGGACTATCTGTTGGTGCAACAAATTTGGCAATTTATAGAATTCTCATTTATGTACGAAAAGCAATATCACCCGATTAGCCGCCGCTTCTGACTCCTCCTAGTCAAGCAAAGTAATTGTTGATGACTTTTTTTTTTTTACAAAATCTCATTTGGTTGTTCTTCCACTCATTCAACGAATAAGCGACGACATGAATCTTGTAAGCGTAAAAATGCAGATCCGAATGGAAAATTCGGGGCAAAGTGTTCCTACCAAGGTGTACGATGTGAACGATGCCCCGTCGATCTGTCCATTGATTCTGGTTTCACAGATCGACTACTATTGTAGGCCAATTCAAATTTTGCGTCTATTTTAGTTATTGAAAGATCCTTGAACTTTACTTATGTAAATTATGAGTGTTTAACAACAAATCCAAGAGATGGCCCTGTAAAAGGTAAAGTGCGGTCAAAGATAATTCTAGCTCACTCTATGCAGCCCTAAGAGTATTTAAAATTCAGCAGTTAAGTAAAGTAAGCGTAACGCTGATGTTGTAATCAAAGTTTAAAAAAAGTGAGTTATCATCCAGGCAAATCAAAAGTTAAAGTAGAAGAATTTTCAAAAGTTTTCATTGCAAACTGCCACAAGAACTGGAAATTAATTGAAATTGAATTGATGGGTCATTAAATAGAAATGAAAAGTTGCCAAAGTTCAAATGATTGATTATGTGAGGAGGAAAAAATGCTGCGAAAGCAATCGAATTGAAAAGGAAAAGTAAGGAAAGTGAGACTGCAAAGTCAATGCGACAATTATATGAATGGATATTTATTGACCATCAAGGGGAGATACATTTATTTATTAGTTGAACTTATTCAAAATAGAACAAGACGAAGCATATAAGAAGATATGTCTTGACTTGTTTACCATAAAGCTTGTAAGCTTTCAACGAACCGCATCGTCATATATATCATATTTGGAGCATTAGTTTAGAGATAGATAATAGACAAAATAATTGTATTCCTTCAACATAAACGCATTACAACACGAGCCTGAAATAATTCAATGTTTGTTGTTGCTTGGTTCAACTTTTCCGAACTATATTTGCATAGCTTAAAGCTTAGAGCCAAACCAATTTTAATTGAGTCTAAAAAATTTCGTTTATTTATAAACTTAAACAATTTCGAGTTTTTTCTTGTTTTGCTACTTTTTTTATTGGCCATAAAATTTGCTGTCAATTTTGTTGTACACATAAGTATATGGGTCTTAAACCAATTATTATAGCAGACAATTACAAAATAACACGAACAACCAAAAAAATAAAAAGAAAGGCAACAACCACAACAACAAAAATTTAGGGGCCTTTTTTCTGGGGCATCAGCGCGTGTTGGTTGGTGTAGATGACAGCGTATCAAACCATAAATAAAGACAATAAATATGATGATAATTAAGTGCGGCGCACATATTCTCAATTTAGCCTTATTAACCCAAAAAATGACACAGATATTAATTTGCCGCACACACGCACACACATGCTCACTTGGAGGTATAGACAAAATGACAAAAACAACAAACAAAACATAAAAAGAAAAATAAAGAAAAAACAATGTAGACAAGACAGACTGAAACAGCCAACATGTTTGCATGCCGTCTGCCTCTCTTGCACCCTGCCAGCCATTTTCTTTAACGTCAACCCTCCAGAGCGAGCGTGTCTGTGTGTGTGTGTATGTGTGTGGGGAGTACAAAAGCCTAAACGTAAACGAGTAAATTGGCAGATTTAAGCAGTAAACACAAAAAGCAAGCAACAAAACAGGGCTACCCCCAATTGTTTTGCCACCGATCTTACCCCCTCTAGAGCCGGCAAGCCCCTACCAACAACCCTTAGTCAACCATATGTGGGCGCCCGTTGTTAGTCGTCAGTCAACCATAACAAAATGTTAGAAGGCAAAGTGTGTACAGATGACTCCCTCTCTCTCTCCACTCTTTATGGCCATGTTTCATCTACTCTTTCGCAGTGTGCACTTGTGTGTGTGTGCGAATGAAAATATAAAGAAAAATGTCAACAATCTATTGACAGCTGAGACTGTGACTGATTGTGTGTGTGTGTGTGTGTGTGTGGCGATGGCGGCTTTCACGTAAAGGAGGCCACGTCACAAACAAAGCCATAAGCGTACACGCACACACATACAAACACAATTACACGCACACATACATATTTTGACATAATTTCGCCGTTGTTGTTGTTGTTATTGCAGAAGAAACAGTTTATAGTAAGAGAGAGAGAAGCTGCACCAATAATTTAGATGTCAATAAATTTCGCAATGCATACTTTTAGGGGCATGAAGAGCCCATAACAATAATATCATACGGTATGTTGTAATTTGGAAAAAATGAGCAAGAGGAAACTGAGCAATGTTAAAAAATAAATAAAAAATTATTATATAAAAATCAGTTCGTCTACATCCTCATATAGTACTTACATAGTATATCTATGGGTGCGTTTTGTGATAATAGCCGCCTCAAATTAAAATATTGTAATTTGTTTTATGTTTTCCCCTTTTTTTATGGCGTTGCCTTAAAATAACACAGCTTTGCTTACCCTTCATGTTTTGCGCTTTTTTTTACTCAAGCTTATTTCTATATTGTTCATATATTTATAGCATAACAAATTATATATTTATGTGCCTGTCATTTAATAAATTTTCTGATAATGTCGTAGACATCAGCGTAAAAATGCCAAAATGCTCCATGCAACCCTTGTTACACTGAGCATATGAGTGTTTTACGTACGTGGACGTATGTGTGTGAGTGTTTCATGTGTTCATGATTTTGGCCATGATTTGTTGCCAACTGGGGCCAGCGGCAATGGCCGAGAAAAAAAAATGGCCACGGCAAAGTCAGTGCTCATATTTTTGTTTTTCTGTTGTTGTCTATTTAGTGGCTGTTTGTTTTTTTTTTTTATTTTTGTTGGATTGTTCCTGCTCTTAAAATATATTTCATTTTTTATACTCATTTTGCATTTGTTTGAGGTTATACGTTGCGTATGCGTCATATATCAATGAACTTTATAGGCAAAGCTCGCTTCGTCATTATGCAACAAAACAATAAAATATATAATTTTTTTGAGTATATTGACATGAGTACATAATAATAACGAGAACTTGTTGCTAAACAAAGAGGGAATAATATTCTTTACTTATGAAATGTGTAAATAATTGAAATAGTTATAAAATCTGTCTAAGATTTTATAAAATCTGTCTAAGATTTTTATAAAATCTGTCTAAGATTTTTTTATAAAATCTTTCTAGATTTAATGCAAATAATTACAGATATGGTACAAAAATTTTCTACAAGAAAAATATTGGTTCCATACAGTAACATCTCTTTTATAAAAGGAATCGAAACGTCTGATTTCTGAAAAATTTCACACCCGGCCTTATGTATAATTCCTTTGAAATTTAAATTGTCCTTAAGTCTTCTAGCTCGATTCCACCGTGACAACCTAAACCAATAGCTAACATACATTAAAAGATCGGTAAGGATTCAGTTCAATGAATATAACTTTCAAGTGTACGAAATTGCTTTAAGATTGACATATTATCACCTTATTGCGGTCTGATTATCACAATACTCTTAATATTTTACACAAAAAAATATTCCTTACAAAGACGTATTTTGTAAAAACAAAGCTAAATTTTAATACGATTAAATCAAATTATATTCATTAATAAAAGAATTTGATATATAATATTTTAATTTGCGCGTACTTTTACTTTTCACTCACTGACTGTCCAAGACTCATCAAGAATCGGCCACCGTCCAATAATACTGGAATTCCCGCTTAAGCCTATAAGTATTAACTATTTTTCTTTCCTTTGCCTATCACCTACACTGCACTAATACAATCAACCTACGCACTAATACTTAACAATAATAATAGATTTTGATCACGAAAAAATTATATGCTGGAATTTCTTTGCCTAATGTTTTAAGGACCATCCAAAAAGTCTAAAACCAAAAAGGTGACCTCATCAAGTACAAGTTGAACTTAAAATTTTATTTGTAAGGGAAGATATACCCAGAAGTGTATATTTTGGGCGGTAGAGGGCGCCAAAATGACTGCAACACAGTTTTTTCTATCTTAAACCACCTCCTTGCACTTTTTTGTTTTTGGTGTGTATAAAAAAATTGAAGATTTAAAAAAAATATTAATGCTTGCTCAAAAGAAAATAAAATTGCAGGTTCGCTCATGCAGACTGACATGGATCGCTACATTCGAATAAAGCGCAAGCTTAGCCCACAAACCAACAAGGGAAATTAGTCGAAGATCAATCGTAGCAACCCAAGTGATGAGTAACAACAGATTTGCAGTGCTTTCCATAAATTCAACCGACCATCCAGTCGCAGCTAAGTAAGGAGAATCAAAGCATCCAAAGCGTTCCTCAATATATGTATATTCGGAAGAAGAGCTCTAATGCTCTTGTAAACAAAATCATTTTTTTTTTCAAATATTTATTATTGGCAATCAACCCATAATTCTAAGGGTTATAATCCAACATTTATAATAAAAAAGTAAGTCACTATACACTCAATATAACTTTTTGTGTGATATGGCTTAGATTACTCTGTATACACAATATTTTAAAAAATCGAGATCCCTTCTGAGATCGTTTTGGCGAAGTCGTTTTAGGCGTCTTCTTGTTCTATGACAGGCCAGGGCACATGCAAGCGAGTTCGGATGGTTCCTTAAGCGATCAGCGTAACGGTTGCTAAGTTTATTCCACACATCACCTACATAGGGAATGCCTAGATCTTTATGAAGGTTTCGATTTTGTTTTGAAAAATTTTAATTTTTTATACCCTGTACCGTATGGTACAAAGGGTATATTAAGTTTGTGCAAGCCGAAAATGTATGTAACATATAGAAGAAGACGTCGGAGATACCCCAAAGTTACCTAAAATATGATCAGGGTGAACAGAGAAGTCGATATACCCATGTCCGTCTGTCCGTCTGTCAGTTTGAACGCCTAGATCTAAGAGTTGGTAAGAGCTAGAGTAACCAAACTTTCACATTAGATCCCATATTATTCCATAGGAGATAAGTTTATTTTATTTTTTAATATTGGTGCTAAATTATATAGCTCTCATATGGGTGTTTCAGACGACCTCGAAAAATAAATAAAAGTTTTAGATAGATAATTCGTTTGTTTATGAAGATATCTTAACCAAATTTGGCATACAAAAGATTTTTATAGTTCCCAAGCACTGTACTAAATTTGATCAAAATCGGTTAACTATATCATATAGCTCCCATAGGACCAATCGGTCCAAAAAAAACGTCTTTTATACAAAGTTCGTTGTGTTTCG
This sequence comes from Chymomyza amoena, assembly GCA_037043745.1. NCBI lineage: Eukaryota > Metazoa > Arthropoda > Insecta > Diptera > Drosophilidae > Chymomyza > Chymomyza amoena. Next base: position 237,895 of record JBAMAX010003187.1, read on the forward strand.
TCTGTTTGTAAAGATATTTCAACCAAATTCGGCATTCAGATCTTTTTTAAGATATTAAAGCACTTTGTCAAATTTGATTAAAATCGGTTGACTTTATCATACAGCTCCCAAAGAAACGATCGATCAAAATAAAATTTTTGCTTAAAAATTCTTCTGTTTTTGGTTTTTTGTGAAGGAACCGGATTTTATAGCAAGCTAGTGGTACAGGGTATCCCAAAGTTGTCCGCGGCCGACTTTACGTACGCCATTTTTTAATAATCGACATGGCAGCTGTTCCCCAGTTCTACAAGGTATCAGCAGCCATTTGAACGCTGGAGGAAGACAAAAGTGTCGTCAGCATACGTTGTCGTTATAAGCTCAGATTTGCCCGTCGAGCTTGGCATGTCCATAATAAAAATGGTGAATAAAAATGGAGATAGAACGCTACCTTGCGGCCCTCTAGCTTTAATGGTCCGTCGTTCCGAGAGTTCCCCTTTCACCATAACTTTGAAAGATCGATTGTCACGAAATAATTTTATGATGTGCAGAAAAAAAGTACTAAAAAGTGACAAAAATACAAACTTTGTCACGGCAGTTATTAATTTACTGATTTTGTGGTCCATTTTAGAAAGAAAACAAGTCCGTCAGATGTTTGAACGATTGAGCTCCAGCTGATAAACACAGATTGTATACTTTGCATGGTAAGGTCTCGGAATATATCAGGATAAAGATCTTGGAACTAGCAACATTTGATATCAAGAAGTATAGTATATTTTATAACTGGTCATAAACCGATAGTAGGTTGTTGAGGGCAATCCAGAAGAAGAATACATTATTTTTCTGACAAATTATTAAATAAATACATTTATAAATCCCAAAGAAAATCTTATGATTATATAAGAGTAATCCATTCGATTAGTTTGTAATTTTATAAAAGTTTCAAATTATCGAGCTACATCATACGAGTATAATAAATTTGATACTCATAAATGCGACAAAACTCACAGCAGAGACATCTGCACCCAGGCGCATTATTTAGCTGCAAACTCATCATCAACTCCAGCTCTCCCCATCCCTTGCCCATTTAGAAATTCTGGGTATTTATTTTAGGCATGTGGCAGGCATTAATTTGCCATTAATTTTGCATATTTCTTGTAAATTGCTGGCAGAGCATTAAAACCAATGGCAAACACACGCAGCCGACTCAGCTGTCATATTTATAAGGACGGATGAATTCCCTATAGCTGATGATGTTGTTGCTACTGGTGCTGCAATAATTTTGCAGTAACCTGTTAAATATGTCAGGGTATTTGCTGTGCTTTAAAATGTGCGACCATCAATAACAAAAATGGCGCAGTTGCCATCGCGGCGTTGCCTCATAAAATACACTCACAGTAATACTCACACACGCAAACACACATACACATACACGCAGGACGCAAAGTGTGTAAAGAAACAAAAATCTGTGGCAAGCTGTGAAGGCTTCCAATTTGGCACTTAAATCGATTGTAGGCAATGAATAAGTCAATTACGTAAAAATGTCAATACGGAGGCACAGACAGAAACCAAACCGAAATCATACCGAACCGAAGAAAATCAGCAAAAATAATACAAATAATTTACAACGAGCACCAAAAGAAACTGAATGAATCACACCGAAGGCCACAAGCCCCTTCAGACAATCTTGTTTATCTTATGAAGCCTTAATGGCTTAGCATTTAACTCTGAAAGCAGAAGATGCAACCGATTAATCGATCGATAATTTTTGATCAAATTCGCCTTGAAGGTAAATAGGCAATGGGAGCTAATCTAAATTTTTACAAATTCATAAATTTATCTTTAATGATAAAAAATTTTCGTCGATATCTTGTTCTGAATTTTGGAAAACCAAAACGAATGGATTTCTTTTTCTTCGAATTTATTTTTGATAAGTTCTTATATTTGACTGCAAGAGAAGTTTTTTGAGTGTTTTCGATATGCCAATGTAAACCAAAATTTCGTTTTGGGTAGTGAAAGCTATTTTTCTAATTCAAAGATTCAGATGTCTTATCAACAAATATTATTTATCAAATTTCTTTAATTGAAAATACCTACAAAAAGAGTCGTATTGAAACCGCATAAACAATTAGATTTGGTAAAAATGGAATCACCAAAAATATGGAATCAAAACGAAACGGAATATTTTATTTATTTCCTTTTTTTGTAATACGGTTAATTTATATTTTCTGCTCAAAAAAATGTTTTTTTTGCACTTTTCAATTTAATTAAACCCAACTCAATATAGAACTTTTCTAAATTCCATACATGCATGATTTAGAAAAATTTTTGATTCCAATCCGAACTATGAAATTATTTCATTTTGTAGGGATATTAAGAATTTATTTGCAATAAAAAGTGCTACATATTGCAATAAAATTTTCTTTAAATTAAATCTTTTTTGGCTTACTTAAAACATACAAAACTTTTGGCCTTAAAGCGTACCCATAATAGCGTTTAAGTCCGGTAAAAATAGTTTTAATTGTCAGAATAAAAATAGTAAAATTTTGAAGAAACTTATAAATTTCCTATCGAGTGTAGATGTGAAAGAAAAATAACTTCCGTATTTTTCCGTATTTCCGTTCTCAAAATTTTCTACATTCATTTTTTCAATACATTTTAACAACAGCGTCGAATTGACTTATGTGTATGTGTGTGTGTGAGGCGTATCTGTGTGTGCTCGCGCTGGAGCTGGTCTTGTTTATAGTTTTTTTTTACATTTTTTCTTTTATATTTGAGAACATTTAAAAGGCACTTAAGTGGAAATTAAAAAGAAATTATTCACTTTGGCACATTTCACTTTACAAAATGCATATACACACAGACACAAAGACACCCATACACATACACAGAGCAATGTGCGTGCGTATTGTAAGCTCTACGTTGTAGAGCATTGTAGTCCTTGCTGTTTATTTGCCCTTTTTGTTCACTCTGTTGTTGTAATTTCTGTGGTTTTCCTCATTATTCGAGGCTTGCCGGTAGTTGCTCCTCTTGCCCCAGTTGCCCCAGAACACACTTCATGACCATGACAATGCTGGTTTGCTACAGTTGGGTTTTTGATTGCGGTTTGTATTGCTTCTCTCCCGATGCCTTTTGTATGTAGCTCCTGTTGTTGTTGTTGTTGCTGTTGTTATTGTGCTATCCCCTTTTTTTAGTCGCAACCCCAAAACCCCAAGCCGGAAGGTGGACTGTTTCGGTCACTCAAAGCATCTGCCATTTTACGTTTTACCACAATATTTACCATTATTTTAATTGTTTATTATAACCTCAATGGCATATTCTTGGGGGTGGCAGCTTATAACTGCAAACAGTTACGTACGGTAATAAAAATAAAATAATATAAAAATATGACAAATAGAATTGTTAACAAGCTAAATATGCCAACATTGCGTATGCGTAATTTATCTGTATGTCAGTGTGCAATGGTGTTGCATGTTGTTGCAAATTTTATGACAATTTAATTGTATCTGCATTTATGAATTTACATATTTTGTGTTTTTTCATCTGAAATTATTTATTGCTTAGGTCATTTACAGCTAGCCAATAAATGGTCATTGAACTTTGAACCCAAAAAATGGGCTTGAATAAAGCTTAATTTAAACAAAAGAAAGAAAACTATAAAATAAAATCGCCATGCAATTGAAATTGAAAAATATGAATTCTTTAAAGAGCGTTAACGCTTTGATGTTTATTAGGCTCACTAGAGCATACGTAAAGAATTTTTAGCTTTTGGTTATGAGGCAAAAAATCGACTTGAGTGAGCAATCTTGACCCCGATGTCTTTTTATGGTCTCCGAGAGAAATCTCCTTATATGGGCCACCTAACAAATAGACAGAAAGTTCTGGCTCAATTGTTACCCAAGGTTCTGATAAGCGTTGGTAAAAAGAACCCATGGCCTGGCTTGCCTGCATTTCGCTGTTGTCCAGTTCTAGTAAGCAATTGACCCTATACAGTACGTCCGCCTCGAGACCGAAACATCAAGTACATATAACCAGCATCGCACATTTTAACTCGTTATTCGCCAAAGGATTTGAAAGTAAAAGATTTGCGATTTAAGATCTTAATGTTAAAAAGATACAGAAGAATTGGCCCTAAAAATTAACGTCGTTATACAGGGTGCGGCTGCATAACTTCCTTTTTTAAAATGCGCGCCATTCAGTTAGTTGATGTCATAGCGGAGCGCTAGTGGTCTCGTTCAAGACGGGGTAGTATAAAGTTTTGTCCCGACACGGTTCAGTCGCCATCATGCGTTGGAATAGTGAGGAGCGTGCCTTTGCCGTTGAGGCCTACTTTTCAAGCGGATGTTCGGTTATTGCAACACAGCGTGCATTTCGGAATCGCTTTAATTTAGCCCCGTTGGCTCCCGTCCCAGACCGCAAATCAATTGTTACATGGGTCACTACATTCAGACAAACTGCAAGTGCGACAAAACGAAGAACTGGAGTCCCTCGGCCCGTTAGATCACCTGAGAACATTGAAGCAGTGAGAGCGTCAATGTTGCGATCACCACGGCGTTCTGCGCGCAAACACGCATCTGCCCTTGGACTATCCGATCGTTCTGTGAGAAGAATTCTTCGTGATGATCTTCATTTTCATCCGTATAAGATGGCGATAGTGCAGGAACTTACAGCTTCTTCTTGATGTCGTTCCCGAGGGTGCTATTGTTTTTTTTAGCGATGAAGCCCATTTTCATTTGTGTGGATCGGTTAACAAACAAAACATGCGCTACTGGGCTGACACCAACCCTCGAGAATTGCATCAAAGGCCTTTGCATTCACCCAAAGTCACAGTGTGGTGTGCAATTTCCTCAGCTGGAAATATTGGTCCCTGGTTTTTTGAGGAAAATGAGGTTACAGTGACAGTGAATTCGGACCGGTATGTAAACATGCTACAGAATTTTTTTTTCCCACGGCTAGAAGAGTTGGATTTGGGGGACACTTGGTTCCAACAAGACGGTGCAACAGCACACACTTCAAGAGCATCGATGGCTGTTTTGAGAGAACACTTTCCAGAGCGCCTTATCTCAATTAGAGGCGATTTGGAATGGCCGGCACGCTCTCCCGATCTGTCCCCTTGTGATTTTTATCTATGGGGTTTTTTGAAATCCCTTGTTTATGTGAACCGTCCAAGAACCCTACAAGATTTGAAGACCAACATCGAAGAAGGAATTGCCAACATAACACCAGCTATGCTAACAAGAGTCATGACAAACGCCAGATATCGGCTTACGCAATGTATGGAGAATGAGGGACGTCACCTAACAGATTTGATCTTCAAAACAATGTAAATAAAAACTTTAGACATGTACCTACATTATAAAAAATAAATAAATATTTTCGATGCACACAATAGTTTTTATTGAGTTTTGAAAAAAGGAAGTTATGCTGCCGCACCCTGTATTTAAGGAGCAAGGTTCTATTTCCAGTCTATGCAACAATTATTTTATTTTCCACAATTTTGATCTTTGTCCTAAACAGTGCTTGATAATTTCATTCACAGGCGTTATTTTTTTAAGACACTCTACTTAGTGTTCTGTACCAAATGCATATTTTACATATTTTATATATATTTTATTTGGAACAACTTAGTTCCCCGCATTTGCTTAGGCATTATTAGCGCAAGCATCGATTTTCAGTGCTTGCTTATCTGCCCCTTTCCTATCCCTGCTGCCTAGTCCCAACTTCTACTGCAAACCTGCAACAGCTGATCCAGAAAGCCAAAAAAAAAAATAAAAATTCCAGTGCCAAACAAAACATTGACCATATGGTCACATGGTGGGATAAACAAATCCAACGCTACCTATTGACCAAGTTTAAAGCTATGCGTTTCTCTTGTTTCCATTTTTTTTTTTTGCAATGTCGCTGAGCGAGCCAACTTTAGTATATAATATATAGATGTATGTGGGGGAGTATGTATGTAGTTTATTCGAACAGCAATGACTTCAAATACGGTTCGCACGAAAGGACTTTTGTAAGCCGGATGCATTGTGGCCTCGCAAGTGGGTTGGCCAAAGGTGTTGGGGAGTGTGAACTTGCTGCTTTCTAGTTAAGTCAAGCACCAAGAGACCTCATAAAAACGACCAACAACAGCAACAAAGCACACACACATACATATAAAGCCGTAAAGAAGCACATTTACATAAGGCTAAAGCGCAAAAAAGAAATAACTACAAAAAACATAAAACAAGGAATAATAATATTAAAATGGTAATAAATTTCTTAAAAATGCATAAGCCAAGATAACATATATCTTCACTTAAAGAGAAGGCTAAGAAATATCGTTAAAAACGATCATTCAGCAAGCTGCGTCCGTTAAACTATCTGGGAAACTAGTTTTCCAGCAAATAAGTGTTTTGCAAGAAACTGTCTAGGAATGGGGATTCCTACTGCTTGTATGGCCATATAAGCAGAGGAAACAGGCAACAGTTACGATTACAATAATAATGACGGCAATACTACTTTTTAGATGAAGCAAAAATGTATGTGAGGCTAATAAACAAACAAATTGTACATTTTTTTAATATTTTCTTTATATGACATATGATACGCAGCTGACCATAGGTTTACTCGTACTGGTGAAGCCTTGTAGCATGCAATCAAATTCGTTTCAGCTTTGGACTCTGCAGCTGACACGTGGCAAGCATTTTCCGGTTTTCCGTGGTCTCTATTTTTTTCCCTTACTTATTTGCTTTGCACATTTTAATGTGTTGTCTGCAAAGTTCAAATATCCAGCAAACAGCTGAAAGCCGAAGCCATTTGATCTGGGTCTGCTTCTCGGCCCGTCCAGTAGACACACTCACCTCGCCCATCCACCACACCCATTTCGTGCGACCACCAACAGACCAAGAGACAGCAGCCGCACAGTGCATTACAAAAGTTCATTAATCTAGTTACAAGTTCGCGAAGACAGTTCGCATAATCAATCAATAGCTGGTAGCATACGGTGGGAGGGGGTGTGAATTCCTCTCTAGGTCTTACACATGCGCAGTCTCTTGCAAGCCCAAAAATTGCGACCCCGTTTTTTTTTTTGTACTATTTTCCGATAGATTGTATTTAAATTTTTTGTGCGAGTCAGCAAAGGCACTTTCAAGCGGGGATTGAAGTTGCAGCTCAACTTGGGTCCAGAGCAGCTGCCCAGGGAGCAAAACATAAATTGCTGATGCAATGATGCTCGGTGGATTCGACTTTACTAATATGTATTTTTAAATACACATAAAAAAAAAAGCAAAATATTTTTTATAGGTTGAACTTATATTGAAAAGGTTGTTTCATGACATTTATTTATAAAAAACATTTTCCACGGCTGACTTGGCAGTAGCCAATTCGATCCACTCAATTTTTGAGTACATTTTCGATTGTTTCGGGCCTTATGTCAGCAATAGCAGCTTGAATCTCGTTCTTGAGGTCTTTAATTATTTCAGAATGGTTGGCGTAACATTTATCTTTCAACTTGAAAGTCAAACACATTTTCTCTCTATAAAATCTTATAGATAAAGTTCTTATCTGACTTACACTACGTCCAATATTAGTTTAAATCGTTTACATAACTAACTAAAGTAATAGTTTTTATATTTGTTGATTTTTTCAAAAGATGGCTTTGTATTATAGATACAATAAATTCTAATTCAATAATGTAACTTCAGTTTTTATGATTACTCAATGGATGGGGAAATATTATTCGTCAGATTATATTTCCGATACTGGGGTTGGGTTTAACGACACTTAAGCTGCACCGCCTTAGATCTTTAGGATTCTTGAATTTTGGTAACATTTTGAAATTTTGTATCCATTATCGTCTATGTGTGAGCCTGGCGTTTGAAGGCTTCACATGCAAATGGTCTTTTATTTGGTGTTTTTTGGTATTGGGTTGCTTGCCAAACAGTTTTATGACCTTTGCCAGCAGCTTAACCGCATCCACCGCCATTTTTTTTTTTTTTGGGACTGAAAATGCCAAAAAAACACGTTCACAATTTACGTCAATTGGGTGGACGCCAGCAGCATAGGAGCTCTATCGTCGGAGCACACATTTTGGTCGATGGGGAGGGGAGGGAGAGTGCAGCAGGCGGCCGGCAGAGCATTTGTTATCCCGGCCAGATATGAATTCACCTAAATGCATTTGGCCAAACATGGCGATCTATATCTAACCAGACTAAAGACAGACCCCCATCAGACAAGGGACAGACGGACTACAATTTTGCATTTATTATTGAAAATGGAAGGAGCAAAAAATGTGGGAACTAGCAGAAGTAAGCCCATAGAGCAGCGAATCCATAGCCAAATCCATTTGCTTTTCCACTTTGGTACTTCTAGCTATTTGTTTGAAAATTGCACACTATTTTCATTCGTTTTATTTTCTTTTGGTATTTTTTTGTATATATGCGCGCAAATAAATGTTGAAGATAATGGAAGAAACGGGCGTGCTGGGCGCACTGGGCGTGGCAGTCGTCGCATAAGAAGCGAATAAAGTGGCACGGGGCACGTGAGGTTAAGGAACTTTTTGCTCGCTTGGTTCCTCGTTTGTCCTTCCCCGACACTTTTTTTTAAATTTTCATATGTACGTATATTTTTATTTTTTTTTGGCTGCTGTCGCTTTGCCGCATGTACTTTACTTCTTGTCTGCGTATATCTGGCATTAGAAGCAAGAAAAATTATGTTTGCAGGCAGACCGCGGGCGTCCAATGCTGATGGAGTGCGCCAAGCAGCAGGCAAGCAGTAGACGCAAACAGGACATCAGAGGACGCTCTTCAAGGCGAGACAGACGTCGCGCCAGACACGCGCAGCAGTAGATAACAAAAGGCGGAAAATGCAGCTGGAAAGTCGAAGCTGTGAAAAATTTTCATGCAGCCAACGACCCTGAATGAAAAATTATGCTCACTGCTGTTTGAATAGTTAAGTTTTTGGGTTTTCGGTTTTAGATTTAGTTTTGCCTTTGGGGTTGGTGTTTCTGGTTCCACTTTGCGTTAGTTTCCTACGCCATTCCACAAACGGGTTGATGATTTCCGCCAGCTCAGCTCAGCTCAGCTCAGTTCAGATGAGTTGAGCTGAGTTAAGTTGCTGCTATTGTAAATGCGTTTGCTTCAAGTGCAAATGATGCACGGACAATGGGATTTGATGCTTCGATTCATGCTCTCCATACTATCTATGTACATATCTACAAATGTTGAACAGCTTTACACAAGTAAGTTGAAGCTGTCTCTTAATAATTACAATCTAGGTTGGTAAGCTCAATATAATTTCAAACTTTACCGCTGACATTTTTGTGTGGACAATTATATATATTGTAGCATATGTTTCTAACGGCTGGTCGACTTAAAAACGATAAATATCCAAATAAAAAGAAGTCTTATGTTGCCGAAGCATCACGATCCTTTTGTCTACAATTACTGACATCTTGATTAATTTTCATTAAACTAAGTAATTTTAATTATTACTTTGCAAATATGTACCACTTAATTCAATATACCATATAACTATAAAAAACTTTCGAATGCCAAATTTGGTTACGATATCTTCATGAACAAACGAATTATCCATCTAAAACTTTTTTTTTGTCGAGGTCGTCTCAAACACCCATTTGGGAACTATATAATTTATCCCCGATATCAAAAAAATAAAATAAACTCGTCTCCTATGGAATAATATGGGATATAATGTGAAAGCTTGGTTACTCTAGCTCTTACCATCTCTGAGATCTAGGCGTTCAAACGGACGGACGGACGGACAGACGGACATGGGTATATCGACTTCTCTATTCACTCTGATCATATTAGGTAGCTTTGAGGTGTCTCCGACGACTCCTTCTATATGTTACATACATTTTCGGCTTGCACAAACTTAATATACCCTTTGTACCATACCGTACAGGGTATAAAAATAAAATTGTCTAATTTATATGGCTGCACTTACTCTTTATCAAAACAAAAACTCTAGGACAATCACCTTGGCCCCAACGAACGCGGTACCGACTGCCACCCGTCGTCAACAGTTGTCCGCCACTTGCTTGTGGCCGATCGTGCTGCCGCCTTCGCCTTATCATAGAAGATACGGCTACCGGCCACGCAGACTCATCGGCCAACAGCCGCCAAGCACGCCGGGGCACTTCTGTCGCCTCCATGCGCTCTGGCGCCCGCTGCATTCCTATGCGTCGTGACGGTTCCGGGCCCATCGCAAGCCTTCGCCTGGATAGGCTAAGACTTTGGGAATCGCTCGCCGGTTGCCGTTGACGCTGCTGCTGTGTATACTGTGGTTTTCTTTGCCGCTGCTGATGTTTCTGCTGTTGTCGTTGTTATTGTTGATTTCGGCTCGTCTGTTGCTGTTGTTGAAGGTTTAGTTGCGGCTCGTTTAGTCGCTGTTGTTGGTGTTGCTGCAGTTTCTGCTGCTCACGCTTGTGATGCCTTCGTTGTTGTTGCTTCTGCTGTCGCTGGTCAACATGTTGTTGCGGCTGATCTTGCCGCTGCTGCCGTGGTTTCTGCTGCTGTCGTCGTTGTTGCTGTTGTTGTGAGCGCTGCTGCTGTAGGCGCTGCTGCTTTGAGCGCTGCTGCATGTGCGGCTGTGGTGCGCGCTGTGGTGCGCGCTGTTGTTGTTGGCGCTGCTCACTGCGCTCAAACTGCTCCGTTTTATATTTGATGCTGGGTCCTTCGCAAGCCTCCGCCTGAGAAGGCTGAGTGCTTGTAAACCGCTCACCAGCAACATATGCCTGTGTAGCCGCATCTTGTTCTGCCGTTATGTCGGATCTGTGGCCTCCCATCTCCATGACTTGAGGTCCCGCCACCGGATCTTCGGCTAAATACGCTTGGCATGGCAGTTATTGTCCTCAACGCCCATTGGCGATGCTCAAAACATGCCCACCGCAGCTAAAACTGAAACCCATCCTTGTTAAGCAATCCCACCCAAGGATTAACTCCCCTACCACTAACGGTATCACAAGGAGCCCTATAGTGGCACGGCCGTGTCCAAAGGCGATTTCTAAATCTAACCATCGCATGGTTTCGCTGTGCCACCCATCCGCCAGACGAACTTTTCGCAGCACGTTTCTGCTGCTGCCAACGGCGTGCATCTTCTCAGGCAACTTTGTGCTTATAAAGCTGCTGGTCGCACCCGTATCGATTGTGGCATCTATAAATTCGCCACCAATCGGCACCTGAGCCTTAATTCTACGGCCTTCGCTCACCAGTTTCCCCACCAACGATTTTGGGACCGGGACTGGTGCGAATTTCGCTCTTTCCGTTTGCAACTGGGATTCTGAGCAACTTTTTAGGCCTGACCACTGCTTATGGCAGTTATTCCCAACATCCCGCAATGCCAACAAATATTCTATTGGCTGGTTGCGGCACATTTGGGGGCTATGTCCAGCCTGTCCGCATCTCCAGCAAGTTTCTGCTGTACCTGAAATTTCTTCCCGATGCTGGCTATTTTGAGGTATGCGTGTTTCTCTAACTAAATCACGCTGCGTCACATTGGGTGCCTGCCAACGCCGGTGATATGCACCGGCCATATCATGGCTTAACGGCATTTCACCCTGTAATGCATACATGGCCCTGGGCCGTACATGTCGCGCATCCGCTGCTAAGTTTTGGCGGTTTCTCTCCAAATCCTTAAACTCATCCGCTAACTCCATAAGTTGCTTGAGAGTTTCGAATTGGCCTCGCCCTAAAAACGCACGCTGATTCGGCAAGCTGTGGTCGTAAATTAACTGCAGCTGGTGCTCCTTCGAATAACGACAAGGACGCATCAGAGTCTGAATCACTACCATATACGCCTTAAACGGCTCACACAGCCCTTGCCTTCGCTGATTTATTTCCTCTCGCTGCTTCGTATAATAGCCTCGGGGAAGGAAATAACCCTCAAAATCCTCTACAAAAGCCGCCCATGTGGTCCAATAATTATTATTGGCCACATACCATTGGAGGTCCACGCCTTGTAGGAGTTCAGGCATAGTTCTTGGAACCAAGTCCAGGCTTAGGCCATACGCTTTGGCCGACCATTCTACTCGTTACAAGAACTCCAGTGGCTTAGTGACCCATCAAAACTGAATGTGCCCGTGGTGTGGGTCTCTGAGATGTCTGAGTGCTGTTGGCCACGCCCACAGGACCCTCTGGTACTGCACGACCGCCACCGCTACTCAAATTCAAATTGTTTGTTGACGACCGCTGGCCATGCTTTCTGGCCAGCTCGCTCAACCGCAAAGCCCATTCTATTTGGCCTTCTTGCATATTTACCCGCCGTGAGAATTGTAGACGCAATTCATCCACGGTGCCCGCCATTTGGAGACCAAACTCCTGGCTATATGCAAGAAGCTCGTCACGCCGTAGATCTTTATTATCTCACTGACTGTTCTGTCTGTTAACTCACTGACTGTTCTGTCCAGTTTTGGCTGTTGATCCGCTTTATATAGAAACTCGATCGCCGCCAAATCCTGGAATTCCCGCCCAAAACTATACTAATAAATCCTAAACGGCGCTCTGCTTATCTACATAACTATTCTAATAATAGTGAAAGAGTTCGCCGTACCTAACACTATCCCTATCACCTACTCTCCACTTACACCTATAAACTAATACCATTAACCTACGCACTAATACCAAACAATAATTATAGCGCCAAGCTTAAAGACGCTATACTTTACCTAGTGTTGGTGAGAGTAAGAGCGCTTTCACTGTTACTCTCACCAAGCAGTTCAAGCAGTTGAAGCAGTTTTGCATTGCCCTATTGGCAATTTCGGAACAATGTTGCAAAATCCCTCCTCACAATGCATATTTATAATACTCTGACGGGCAGAAGGCCATTGCCGCCACCGCTCTTAGTCCTTAAACTAGTTTATAATTTTAATTATAAGATAGCTATTTGTAAATAAATAAATCATTCGGGGGTGCCACAGAAAACCAATTCGATTCAATTTCAATACATTTTTAATTCTTGGTGCCACAAACATGACTGACAACGGTTTAAAACCCGTTGACAAAACTTTTTGGGATTTGGATATTTGCAAAAAAAAATATATTGGAAAAAACGGAATGATCACTACTCGAGTCTCTCGTGCTTTTCTTAATCTAATCACATGCCTTAAATGTAATTTAAACTTACAACTTGCAATTGATATATTGTTAGTTAAGCAACTAATCTACTGCAAAAATTTGAGGACTGTTGCCAACCGCTACAGCAACGAGAGACTGCCGACAATTCTCGAAAGACTCCATCAAAAAAACCAATTTAATTAATGCCGCTGTCAAAAAAGCACTTGAGAATTATAATCCTCAATTGGCGTACGAAACTTTCAGCTACTTTAAGCTTCCTATCAAGACTTGGATGGTATAGATCATTGCAAAAAAGCGTAGCAAACTTTTAGGTAGAAATCTTAAGCCTGGCTCAAACACGAACAAAGTTTTGTGCAATTAATTTAAGCCAAGGGATGCCGCGTTGGATCATCTTGGACTTAAATATTTTGATGCAACAACGCTAATTGAAAAATATGGTGTTGCTTAAAGTCGGACTTTGAGGTACCCTGCCCATTATAATAAAAGAAATAAATATATTGATTTTAATCAGTTTTTAATTTTTTAAATGTCAAATTAGGCTAAGATATCTATATAAAGAAACATTTTTCAGGAATTTAAGAAATCTACTGAAAAGCTTTCGCTGTTTGATCATAATCATAAGTGCCACGAGTTATGTTGACTTCAGATTGTTTTAAAGTTTTTGGTACATGGACCTAACCCTCAAGGAAACTTGAAAAAAGGCGTCGAATCGCAAGACTTTGGAGGCCATGAAATAAGAAAATTTAGTCAAAGTCTTAGACGTTATCTTTTCAAACCGACTAATACAATATTCTTTGAGAGCCTCAACGTTATTTGGTGGATATCATTTTAAGGCCCTTAACCTAATTTGCAGCACATGTAAACAAATTTTTACGAGTACTCCAGTAAAATGGTCAGTCATGTCATTTAAAACTATTACCCACCCACGAGACTTGGCGTTTTATTTTAGCCAACATTAAAAGACACATACTCGTGCCCATTTTAAATATGTATGAATTTGTACATATGTACACAAGTTTGTATATAAATTAAGTGTTGTACCTATGTTGTACAAAAAGGTGCCACAAGAAACTTGTGTTTGTTTGTTTGTCTGTCTGACTGCCGCTGGTTTTGGCCCTCTCAATGCTGCTCGATGACGACGTCTACTGCCATGGCCTATTGAGCTGATGAGCCTGTGGCCATAACTTTTTGTGTGCCATTGAAATGAAATCTAAAATTCATTACGGATTTTATGCGCCATCCCGTAAAGCAATGCCAAACAGCAACAATGACACGTAACGACTCAGCGCCACGTAATGAGGCGCGTGCTTCAATGGCAGCCACGCATCAGGCGCGGCATCCGTCAGTGGCAGTGGTTGTGGGGCAACTCCAGCTGCCAACTCACTGCTACAGTTGCTTTAACTTGGGTTCTTACGGCAGAAGCAAATACAGGGATAGGGAACCGGCAACGGAAGGCAGTTGCCGCTTGTCCTGGGGGAGTAAGATGAATTACATGCTACTTCAAGCAGTTGCCAAACCCAGTCGAGTACTACAAATATACTTTTTGTATATTGTAGTAAAGTGAGTTAGTCCCTTTTTGTACTCCAAAGGATTTTTGGACTTGCAAATGTGATCAAAAATTGAAAGAACGCTTTATATTATTACAATAAATTTTGACAGCTTGCAAGAAAATTAAAATTTAAAGCAGTGGAAAATTTAATTAACGCTTAAGGCAAGCCAATTATAATTTTGAATAAATATTACAAACACTTTGGTGCATTTTCTTTTTATTTCAAATGCAATTGAAAATGGACTAGGACATTAAATAGCCGTTCCGAGCAGCAACATCGAATAAAGATAAGTACGTAAATATTTCTTTCAAAACTAACAAAAAAGCAAAAATATGTATATTTTTATTTTTACGCTGTCTACTATTAAACGATATAGTGGTGACTATCTACCGCCTAGGACATTTATAAATAAGATATAAGCCAAAGGTAACCCGTTATAACTCTTGCCAACAGGTGCTATTTCGGTCTCAATAGGCAATTGAGTAGTAGAGACCTCTCTCGCGCGACAAAACTATCACTCTACAAGGCACTCATCCTTCCAGTGCTTCTTTACGGCGCGGAAGCCTGGACAGTGTCGCTAACTGATGCAGCTGCCTTGGGAGTTTTCGAGAGGAAAGTACTGCGCAAGATCTTTGGTCCTATTCGAGTTGGCAATGACTACCGCATCCGCACCAACCAGGAGCTGTATGAGCTCTTCAACGACATGGACGTTGCTCAGCGTATTAACATCCAGCGGCTTCGCTGGCTCGGACATGTCGTTAGGATGGACGAGGATGCTCCAGCTAAACGTGTGTTCGATGCGGTAGTCAGCGGCCGTCGGCGGAGAGGACGATCGTGTCTGCGTTGGAAAGACCAAGTGGAAGGGGCCCTGTCTTCGCTCGGTGTGACCAACTGGAGAAGGCGCGCGCAATGCAGAGGCGCCTGGAGAGACGTTTTAAGGCAGGCCGTAACCCGGTAATCGGGTTGTTATGGCCACATAAGAAGAACAACCCGTTACTCTTATTTAATTTAAAAAATAGATAGCTTGAAGTGTACTAACAACAATAGAGCTAACATGTAAAATAAATTCGTATTTTTAAATAATTATATTAACCCTTTTAGTCATTGCGTCCAATATGTTGGAAATTTTTATTTTCTTGATTTTCTTTTCGAAATAACAGGAATTAAATTAACAGTCGATAGATATATTTTAAGAATTAGCCAATATTACAATAAATAAAAATAAAAGTTCCTTGTATATATATTTCTAATAAAACTATACTGGGGCATTTACTTTAATTCGAAATATTGTTGCACGACAAAACTCTTCAGGCCAGTGGGCACGATGAAGACTGGTAGAGCGCCTCAGAAATCTCCAGGCTGTGATCAAATAACACCAAAAATGATCATCGAACTCCCTTATTGTGCTATCTGCGTCGTTTGCCGACTTTTCAATGCAATGACTAGATTTGGCCACTTTCCAAAGAAATGGAAAAGTTCTTTAATCGTAATGATACCGAAGCCAGGTAAAGGCAAAAGATGGCTGCCATCGTCGTACAGGCCAATAAGTTTGCTATCGTGCATGTCAAAATTATTTGAAAAGCTACTCTTGATGCGAATCGCACCTCATCTGAGAGCTCACAACATAATTCCAGCTCATCAAGCTCGAGAAAGCCACAGAACCATTGAGCAGGTAAACCGCATAACGTCAGAGATCCGTACTGCGTTTGAACGTCGGGAATATTGCACTGCAATATACCTCGATGTTGCCTAAGCAAAATCAAATTATTACTCCCTGGGAATGCCCACAAGATTCTTGAGTCATACTTATACAACAGAGTATTCTCAGTGAGATGCAATGCTACCACGTCGCGACTGACGATTATGCCATAAAATCGGGAGTGCCACAATGCAGCGTGCTCGGACCAACATTATATGTCTTATACACTGCAGACATCCCAACAAGCCTGCGATTGACAACCTCCACATTTGCCGATGATAATGCGATTCTTAGTCGCTCCAAATGCCCATTGCAAGCAACCGCAAATCTTTCTGTTAATTTGGAGGCCATAGAGAAATGGTTATCAGATTGGCGTATCGGAATAAATGAACAAAAACGCAAACAAGTAACGTTTACTCTAAACAGACGAACTTGCCCGCCTTTGGTACTGAACTACACGCAAATTCCACAAGCTGATGAAGTAACTTATCTTGGCGTCCACCTCAATAGGCGACTTACTTGGCGAAAGCAAGTTAAAAAAATTCAGCGGGTTGAAATCAAAAATTTTTTTTTCAAACATGACGCCAAATTGATTTGTTATATTATGAAACGTTTACGTATTGTTCTTCCAAATATTACCTTATCAAGAAAAGCGTGATAATCGATCTTCACCAGCTTTCATTTTTTTTTGTGTTAATGAACAAATTATTTCATTACGATGCTAGTTGTACTCCTGTGGTGAAATTGGCCAAACAAATGCCTTACAATGCAATGTGACTCATTCTCCAATTTTATAATAATATTTATTTTCCTATAAACGTCAGGATAAATATAAATTAGATTCAGTTGGATCACGAAAAAAGTTGGCTATCCACACACATCCAACTGACAATAAAATTGCCAAAGAACTTAAAAAGAATATGGACACAATGGACACTTATGTAATTCATGCTATCCTGAAGCTAGCTCCGAAACTGAAGATCATCCTTTTACATAAAATATTGAAAAAATTCTGATTTAAAGGCAGCTAATACCCTGAAAGTAATTACATGTTAAGCAAAAAATTATGGTACCTTGAGTCATATTGTCTAACTTATTGTACTACAGGTGGAGCCCAGGGGAGCCACCCCACCGTAAAAAAGGTTGCAAATTCATAATCACCGACTTAGGCTAATTTACAAATTTCCAAAATTTTATCACTATCGGCTGATTTAAGTGACTGAAAGGGTTAAGGGATACTTACGACTTGCAAAAGTAAAATGACACCAGTCGACGATGAAATATTTCCAGAGATGAGACTTTTATTTTATGTAAGGGCGATGTTTCAGCATTCAAAATCTGTTTTTTTACTATCCTTTAGTACAGTTTTTATGACCTCATATGTCCATTTTCACTAAAATAGCCATATAAATAAATAAGCTATGGGAGGCTAATCAAAAAAAAACAGATTTTGGATGCTGAAACATTGCCCTAAAATAAGATATAAGTTTCATTTCTGGAGAAAGAAAATTATTAAATTGCTCGACTAGTGTGATCTATGTATCATCTATAGTTCAAAATAGGGGCTTTATCTCTTGTAGCTAATATTTAAAATAAAAATCATTAAATAATTACACTAGTTTACAAATTTGAAGGTAATCGAGTGAACCTTCGTATAAAAGTACTTTTTATGTTTATTTTGGGCCAAGAAACACGAAAATTACAAACTTTCTTTTCCATAAGTACCATTTTTGAAATTTTTTCGAAAAACAAAATATCTCGTGAATAAATTTGCATTGAGCCGAAAGGTATTAAGGTGCAATTTTGTCAAAATATTAACGAACGATTTGAAAAAGTGCCCAAAAAACAGGTTTTGCGAAAAAACTGTGATTAAGAAAAACAACCCAAGACCAAAAACCTTTAAAAACTCTTTTACGAAAGTTCATTATTCGTGTAAACTAGTGTAAACAATTTTATTTTTTGATTCTGTTTTCATTTCTTGATATGAATAATGAAAATCCTACAATAAAAATCGAATATCAATTTTTATTAAAGTTCATAGCGCGAAATAATTGAAATTTTTTAATATTCATAATAAAAATTCAAAATAAAAATTATTGACCAGTTTTTATTTTAAAAATTTTGATAAAAAGTTACTCTTAAATTTTTGTTATAAAAATTAACAAATAAAAGTTATGGCGTATTTGAAAAGTTTAAAATAAAAATTGAATTCAAATTTTTTTGAATCAAGCAGCGCACATTGGTGGTTGATGCATTTATGCATCCGGACTACCGATTTTCAATTTCCACCCAATTCCACGGTAATTTTACATATGTTTAGAAAAGAGTCTTAACACAAGTAACTTTCTCCAAAAATCTTACAACTTTCAAATCAGTAAGTTAAGCCATTTAGGCCACTTCTATTTCAAATTGCTTCATTTTTCAATGCAATATTATTGCCTAAGCCTATGTAGCTTTATTTATATAGTAAACAGAGTTTTAACTTAATGCTAATTTTTAATTTAAAATAAGAATTTCAATTTTTGCTTGAAAGAATTACAAGTTAAAGTTCAGATATGCTTTATGACACAACTATAATACCATTTGGTGTTCATTGCAGTTTGTCACAATAAGAGAGTTAAAAAAATGGCGTACGTAAAGACGGGCGCGGACGACTTAAGGATACCCTGTACCACTAGCTTGCAATAAAATCCGGGTCCTTCACAAAAAACCAAAAACAGAAGAATTTTTAAGAACAATTTTTTTTTTTGACCTATCGTTCCTATGGGAGCTATATGATATAGTCAACCGATTTCAATTAAATTTGCCAGTGTTCTTAAATACCTTAAAAAGATCTGAATGCCGAATTTAGTTCAAATATCTTTACAAACAAACGAAACACATCGAATTTTGTATAAAACACGTGTTTTTGGACCGATTGGTCCTATGGCAGCTATATGATCTAGTCGACCGATTTTAAATTTAGTACAGTACTTAGGAACTATAAAATACTCACGAATGTCAAATTTGGTCCCAATATCTTAACAAACAAACGAAACACAACAAATTTTGTTAAAAAATCGATTTTTTGGAAGATCGGATCTATGGGATATAGTCAACCGATTTTGTTCAAATATGGCATATTGCTTAAGTGCTCTAAAAAATTTCCAAACGCCAAATCTGGTTACGATATCTTTATTAAAAAACGAAATATTGCGAATTTTGCTTTAAAAAGTTATTTTGACCGATCGGTCCTATGGGAGCTATATAATATAGTCAACCGATTTTGATGAGATTTGGTACAGTGCTTGGTACCATAAAAAACTTTTGAATACCAAATTGGTTACGATATCTTCATGAACAAACGAATTATCCATCTAAAACCTTTTTTTTGACGAGGTCGTCTAAAACACCCATATGGGAGCTATATAATTTATCCCCGATAACAAAAAAATAAAATAAACTTGTCTCCTATGGAATAACATGGGATCTAATGTAAAAGTTTGGTTACTCTAGCTCTTACCATCTCTGAGATCTAGGCGTTCAAACGGACAGACGGGCAGACGGACGGACGGACGGACATACGGACATACGGACATGGGTATATCGACTTCTCCATTTTGGGTTGTCTCCGACGTCTCCTTCTATATATTACATACATTTTCGGCTTGCACAAACTTAATATACCCTTGGTACCATACGGTACAGGGTATAAAAACCTTTCATTTTAAAATCTAAAAAGTCTCGCAGAATTTTATATAGCTGAAGGCACCGGCAGCCATAGCTGATTATAGCTGGCCTACTCATACATATGTATTGGTTTAGGTTATATTTAACTTTATGTAAATAATGTACGTTAATTTAATTTCATTATCAATCAGAGAGAATCTATTTAAAGCGAACAAGCCAACCAACCGACCACGTTTCTTTTCTAGGCCTTTATTTTTTTTTGCAACAAAAATTAATAAAGCTTCGAGTTGCTTTATTACCTTTAATTTCTTTCGTGCACTTTTTACTAGAATTTTAAAATAAAAGCAAAAATTTTGAACTTAAATTTACAAATAATAAATATGTAAATCCATAGAACCATTTGATGAACCAAACTTGTGCTCAATAATAAACAGTATTGCCAAAAGCCAAAGAATAATAAGTATTACTTTATTATTTAGTGCATGTATCTTATATAGTACAAATACATAGTATACGCGTATACATAATACCGATAAGATGTGCGAACAAAATGCACGCACTGACTAAACACAGATACGTCAGCACAAAGGACGCAGAGTGCGATGGAACCAGGAAACTAAATCCCCAAGCAAATAGTTGGCGCTGTTACAACAGCAGCAACAATGGCGGGAGATCTGTGCGAAATCAACCGTACGGAAATCATGTCTACGCATCATTCTTTGTGCCTTATTTCACTCTTTTGCCCATTGCCTTACGGCACATCGTCCTGCACATCTATTTTCCCCACTTTCTTTTTTTTGCCACCATTTTCTTTTTTCTTACTTTCTTTTGGCATTCATTTTTAGCTATTTTTGTATTGTATTTCATTTGTTGTTGGCAGTACTTGGGTGGAAATGTGTGATAAGCAGTTTCCGCTGGGGAATACACAGACACACAGACACACATAGTACAGCACATGTGTATGGAGGAGCTCACCAGAATAGTTTTGCATGCTGCCTATGTGGCAAGTGGCACAACGCTTGTGAGAACTTGAGGCAGGGTGATGAAGCTGCTTTTCTTTGGTTATATGTGATTTCTCTGTTTTTTTTTTTTTTATTCAGCTATTTTCCTTTTCATTGGCATCAACTATATGCGTAGCCCTGGTTTTGCGTTTTGGTTTTGGCCCAAAAGGGAAGAATACAATGGCCGGCAGCGCCCAAAGCAAATACTGTTAAACCGGCAAACGGATGCTGTGGCTACTAATGCAAATATAATGGGAAATGTTTCGGAAATACTTCAAGATAAAATTGATAAAGGCGGCGCCCAATAGCATTCTATTATATGTGTTCGTATGTGTGCATGTGTGTGTGTGTGATCGCAAGTGTGGCTGGGTCTGTACACCATTTGGATTTTCTTTTCAAAAATTTGTTGCAAACGGAAGACTATTTGCGCATATTATACAAATCGGTTTCAAATTGGTTTGCTTCTTGATGCCCAACCCTCACTCGCCGTATCACGCTTGCATTAAACATTCCAGGAATTTTAATTCGTAAAGTATTGTTTGAAGTTTTTAGTCACTTCAAGACTCAATTTTTATTCCCATTTAAATATTAATACACAGAACAGCTTTCAGAAAACTCTTAACTGCGTGTTTCTGTGTCGGTTTGATTCGATTTGCCGCGCTACACCTGTCTCTCTCACTCATTCTCATCTCTATTTTGCACCAAGCGCTTAAAATTCACAAGTTGAGTTTATCACATTACGCAATATATATTAGATGTTGCTAACGCATTTATAGGTGGTCCTATGGTTTCTGGATTAAGCCGGTTGACAACAACCCACAAATTGTTGCGGTGTGCAATAATATCGTAGCTCGCCAGGACGCTTAAGAAGATCTAGAAATCGCCAGCGACTAAGCAGTAATAATATTCTCCATAAGTAGATAAATTGGTACAAGTAAGTACGTCCACCGCTTTTTTGGTGAATTTTGCTCCCCATTATATAATATAAATAAAAAAAATTGCATTTTAAAAAAGAAATTTTTGTTTGTCAAAAATATGAATGGTACTTGCCGGATTCGAACTATGGCTTGTGTGGACCATAAGTTAACAATGCGGAACTGCCCCAAGCAGTGCAACAGACTGACCTTCATATGAAACGAAAAGTTAGTTGTGTTACGTCTTCTGCGAAAAACTAAACAGTTTTCGGAAAAATCTCTGCGTCTATTACGATTACTAGTTTGCCATTAATTGAACAAATAAGTCACTTACAAACGTAGATTTTTACCATTTATACATAGCAAATGCAGCTACGCGTAAAGCAGGGGCCAAGCAGAGTACTGCTTGCTTTGGCAACTGCTTGCTGTGCTGCCACGCACGTAGGCGTTTATGATCTACTTTTTTGTACGATTGCTCAGAAATTGTTTATCGTAGTGAAGCAATAGCAGACTTATTTTGTAGATAATATCAATTACTTAAACAAAATATATAAGTAAAATTTCCGAAATATTTATTTGTCTTGAAATATTTTCAAAGTATTCGAAGAGCACCAAACACCATTTTTAACTTTAAACAGGCATTGTGCTTGAACTAATTAGCCTTGATGTAAATGGCTTTGTGCACTGAGCACATCTGAGCGCAACTCATGGGATTTTTTACAGATGTGAAAAAGGTATTCGCACTGTTTTTAATACTGGTGGAAAGGCTGCAACTGTTGAATAAAAAGAATATCAATTGGAGGAATGCAATTACCCTTGAAAAGCAAATTGTCATTGCATTGTATACTCTAGACTCCGCTTCGGAGTTTCGCCAAGCAGTGTCTGCACGAATTTTACACGGCAGTGCTAATGGTGTTCGCAGAGGAGAACATGCCATCGAGCTATTTCTCAAGTGAAAAAAATGTATGAGTCCTTGCAGGGGTTCGAGTCGCTTGGTTTTCCGCAGTGTTTTGGTTCAATTGGTGAGTAAATAGCAGTAATTCATTATTTTAATTGTTTATATTTAATTACATAAGCTACATGTTTATTAAGATGGGTGCCACATTGAAGTAAGACCACTACCAGCAGAAGCTGTTGACCATTACAACTACAAAGGCTGGCACTCAATTGTTTTGCTTGCCATTGTCGATTACCGGTAAGTTATTATAATATGATAGCATTATCAATGCCCGATTAATGAAATTTAATTTGCAGGTATAGGTTTACTTGCGTAAACATTGGATCCCCAGGTCAATGCAACTATCCCCTAGTCTACCGTTCGTCTTCAGTTTGTAAGGAACTACAAACTACACCGCTGCTAGAGCAGGGGGCAAAAGAAATATTCGGCGTCAAAGTTCCAGTTTTCTTGCTTACGTACTCGGCATTTAGGTTTTCAAGAAATATGATGAAGCTGTATGCTTTCTCAACAACATCGTCAACCCGGCAGATTTTTAACTACCGTTTGTCCATGGACAGACGAGTAGTTGAAAATGCATTTGGTCATTTGAAGGCAAGGTTTCAGCGAATTGGCACAGGACTGGATTCCCATCCAAAAAATAACAAAACGATCGTGATGTGCATTTTGCATAATATATTTAATGAGCACAATAGCGCAATAAACGACACTTGGAAAGTTGCCACTTGTGAGATTCCTGAGCAACCCATTCGCACCAATATTTCTGATCAAATGATGCAGAAGAAATTAGATCTGCAAAAGCAAGATCTTTCAATAACACCAAAATAAAATTAACAATAAATGTTTGTAATTGATTTATTTTCATATATTATTATATTTTTAGCTTTGAGCTAAATTAATTTATTCTACTTATTTTTCTCCAAAATATCTTAAATTTTTTTGGAATGCTTCTTGGCTAAGTTTAAGTAATTTTTACGGTGAATCTCCGCGCGGTCTTGTGCAGCTTGAAGATGCTCGTCTCTATTTGGTTTTTGCCGCTTCGGAGTCGGTTCCTCGACCACCACGCAATCCTCAGCGACAAATTTCGATACACCTACGATAAAAGTGATATAAGATTAAACTTGAATATATTTAATTTAAGATGCTTACTGTTATTATCCAAAGCTACTTCATTTAGTTTATGAATTTGAAGTCCCCTAGAATTTTATGTACTTTGTTATAGTGTACCCACCGCTCGGACCAATTTTTTGTTTTTCTTCTCTGAAATTAGTCACACAAACATTATTGCTATTACAGAATTTCATTTGGTTTTTATTTACCTATATTTCCTCGTTAAATTGTCCAATTTGGTCTTTACTTCACTCCATGTACATTCAAAGGAGGAAGCTTTTAATTTCTCCGCTATTTCGCAATAAATGTGCATATTTTTCCGGACACCTCTTAAATCTGCAATATTATCCGAGCATAAATCTAAGAAGTGTCTCTCAGCATTGGGCATCCATTTTACCTTCAGCATTGTGGGTTTTTTCCCAGTTTCACTTGCAATTTAAAAATTATTTATTATAATTTAAACTAAAATAAATAATTTATATTTTCACTTACAATTGCTTGGCGGTTCCATTTCGTTTTGACATTTCATAATTGTCTGTCTTTTGCGTTGACAATACTTACATTTTTTCGCAGTGAATGACAAAAAAGAGTTGCACAGAAAAATAATCAAATAATTTCTCATCGGGATAGGAACATTTGCACAAGATGTTCAAATGATGTCGAAACTTTCGGAACGGCAGATTCATACGTAGCATCTGCGACATTAGATGCCAGATGTCAGATGCGCCCCAGTGTAAATAACCTATAAGTTTTGTTTTATACATAATTCTATGGGCAATAATTTCGACCTCTATATCATGATGAACCAACAAAACCTTAAACCCTGATTTACATCTTGTTTGATAGATAATTTTTTTTGGCAACAATTTTAATCTGTAAGTTATGACTTTAAGTTTGATAGAAAAAAATATAATATACAAAATCTGCCTCCTACCCATGAAAACTCGGTTATAAACTTCTCTAACGATCCCTGAATCTTTAATCCATTAAATTTTTTTTTTTAATAGACATATTTTTTTATTTACTGTAATAAGTGTTTAGTAAGTTTTATATTCTTCTTCGGATGGTAACAAATGCATTAAATAAATCATTAAACTATCACCCGATTTTGGTAAAATTTGTTGTTTCTAGGTTCAATGGTGTCTGAGATCGAGGTCGTCATCTTCGAGCCTGCTATATGGTACAAAACTAAGACAACTTCAGGACAACGACAAAGACAAAGAGCTTGATTAATGGAAGTCAACGAATATTCTTTTAGGCATTGTTGTTGTTATGGCAAATATTGCAATTTAGTTTAAAGCCGAGCAGATGATAAAAGTGAAGGAGCGTGCGTTGCCGCTTGCGTTAACTGGATGCCTGCATTGTTGCTGTTATTGCGCTTTTCCATTTGAAGAGATCTAATATAAATTCCATTACAATTATGTACATTTTACTTAACTGAAATAATTTAAAAGCAGGCAGCGCTCTGGCCATAAGATAAACGAGTTAAGCGAGTCGCCATTACAGCAATCTTTATCAGGCCCACAACTCCTGCTCTCTGCTGTACCCCACTCCTTATAAAGGGTGTCTTGGGGCTGCTGCCTGCTTAGTGTGAGCGGTAAATGCATCATAAATTTTCATGTTGCTCTAAACTTGTGATTTTGCTTTGTGCGAGTCGCAGTACATCTTATGCAGATGGAGGCGGAGATGGAGAAAACTGTGTTAGGAGGCTTGAAACTGACATAAAAATCGGCGTATAGAAAGGACCGGTGGGGTAGTAGATGTCTCCTAACAGGCAGTGCTGCTGTAGGATTGCTGGCATGCATTTGAGGCTGCTGAGGCAGCAATTCTGCTTGGACAGCTTGCCATAAAGCAGCGGGCTACGCCGGCTGGCAGAAGACGCCGTTGGAGATGCAGCATTGGCTGGACAAGAAGAACAAGTGAAGTTGAAAATGTTGCCTGGCTCAAAATGCAGTACAATTTTATTTTTTGCAAGAAACAACAGCGATAGTGTTAGGGGGAGAGAGTGAATGCAGTGGAAGAGGTTCTTGGCGCTTTGCTTTTCTATCTTGGCTTTACTTTTCTTTTTGTTTCCCTTCTTTTTTTGTAGTATTTTTGGTGAAAAAATTGTAAATTCCCATTAGAATTGCGCTGAGTTCTACTTTTATTTTTTTGCATTTGGGTGAAGAAGACAGTGAATGCTGCGCTGCTTCGCGCTCTCGAAACTAAGCCAGGCAAAGGGTATAAGTGAGTGTGTGTGTGTTATATACATATACACATATAAATAAATAACTAAAAACCCAAAAGAATATGAAAGCAATAAAAGCATGAAATACGAAAAGAAATTATATACAGTACAAAATATATACATACTGTATATATGAAAAAAATAAATATGCATATATATTTTTACAAGAACCAAAGGCGGGCCTAACGAATGACTCTACGGAAAAAGTAAGCGCTTGAAGGGGGGCAGGCCGGTGGTAAAGTGTAGCAAATTAAAGACAACGCCAGTCGAGCAGCAGTAGAAACTACATAAAACGGAGCCCCACACTCACCTACACACACTCACACGTATACACACACTCATATGTGTGTGCGAGCCTTTTGAAGTTGCGTATACAACATATTGTACTGAGCAGCGAGGTCTTGAGGTGGGGCTAGGGCTGAAACTGACGCTTGGGCTGGGCTGGGGCTGGTTACGGCCAAATGCGTGCAGAGTTCAAATGTGCAAGAAAAGTGCCTCCGTTGCGCTTAAGCGAAATGACTTCTTGTTCCGCCGTTCCGTTGCCAGTTTTAGAAACAAGCTGGTCGTAGACCAAGCGAGCTAGAATCGAGCTGGAAGCAAGCTTATGTGCCGTTTGGGGAGCTGGCGATGCTACCATTGAAGTAAATGCTGCTGTCGTTGCTCCTTTTCATTTTTCCCTGCCTTACTGCTGTTTATTCTTTCCCTTACTCTCTTTTTTTCATATTTTTTTTTTGCCGCTGTATTCATTTTTTTTTTTTTGCGTGCCAACGAAGTTTACGCGTGCTGATGCAGATAATGGCAGTCAGTCAGGCAGTGAGCTCAGCTCGTTCTGAACTGCCACATGCCACTTGCCGCTTGCCACTTGCAACCAACTTGCAACTTGTTACCTATTAAGCACAGCGGGATCCACATGTCAGGACACAGGACACATCTGCTGACATATGATGACTACTGCAGATGGCAGCAGGCGGCAAATGGCAAATGTTTTAGTCAGTCAGTGCGTAAGCATTCCGTTTGCAAAAGGCGCAGCTTGTTTCCTGTCAAGCTGCACTGGGCTCTGCACTGTCTCTGTGCATACATATGTACCAATATACTTATATATATACATATATACCATATAAAGATATATGTCTGTGTACATCCCATGGAGACATGTTAGAGACATGCATGCAAGAAGACTGAGAGGGCCATGCTATGCAGAGTCAGCTCAGCAATTACAGAAAAAGCTTCGAAATACTTTTGAGTTGCTAATGCGTTGGGAAAATAGGGTTCTGGACATGGACGAAGCTGCACAGGATGGGCTGAAGCGGCAACATGGGACGGAAAGCAAAGCAGAGAAGATGCTTGTGCCGAACACAGAACGAACAGCTTAAGCTAAGTAGTACCAGCTACGGACAGTCGGAAAAAAGAAAAAATGGCGTACTTTAAAGTCGCGCGCTGACGACTTTTGCATACCCTGCACCACTAGCTTGCAATTAAATACCGGTACAATGCTTAAGAACACCAAAAAACAATCAATTGCCAAAAAAGGTTACGATACCATCATAACCAACCAAAACAGACAAATTTTGAACCAAAAGTGTTTTTTGAGCGATCGTTCCTATGGCTGATTTATTATATAGTCAAACGATTTTTATAAAATTTGGTACACTGCTTGGGTACTCTAAAAACTATTGAATAGTTCATTTTCAGTTAACTATATCATATAGCTCCCATAGGAACGATCGGTCAAAAAAAAATTTTTTGCTTCTGTTTTTGGTCTTCCGTGAAGGAACCGGAATGTATTGCAAGCTAGTGATACAGGGTATCCCAAAGTCGTCCGCGCCCGACTTTACATACACCGTTAATTGTCTTAAATTTATATGTTGCCTTTGTGTGAATCCATTTTCAAGTAAAAGCGCCAAAGCATTGTCAACGGATATTTGTGAAGACTTAGTCGAAAAAGTTTTTTTTTATTTCATTAATATTATTGGCCGTCAGCCAATAGGTATTACAAGGGGATCAACATGTAATCACTTTTTGTTTGTTACGCGCCGTAATTGTGATACACTACTGGAAGTGCGACTATACTCTCCACGTACGGGCAGCTGGAAGCAGGTCCTTGGTAAGGTCATGTCTCTGCCTTGGATGCTGACCAATTGTAGTCGGGCGAAGAGAAGAACACTCTTTCAAAATTACCCCAATCTAAGGCGGAACATCATACGCCGAAAGATGCATGATCGAGGGGAGCTCGGTCTCTAGTATGCGGACTCTGGATACCTGTCAACCTCCAGTTTTAATCCTTGACTTCCCACGGCATTTCGGGCCAACCCGTGGGCGACATCCCCGCCCCGAGTATTCAATGCATATATGGATACTTCAAATGATTCGGTTGAGTTTGATGACACTCTAAAAGCATCACCACAAGAGGAAATCTGCTCAACGATCTCTAGTTGTACCGCTAAGGCTGATGTGCCGCAACCAGCGACCCCCCCTAGTAGTACTGTTAGGCTTACAGAAGGGACTCGGGTTCAACCACCCGAATCTGTTCAGGTAAAACCGATACATATTCAACCGAAAGGACCGCGTGTTCATCGACAGCTCTAGGTATCGGCTTCCAGCTCTGAAGATGAACTCCTGGTCTCTGACGGAGATGACAACGTGAGTTTAGTCTCACAGAAGTCGTCTGGCACCAGTATCGGAGCCACTCTCCAGACCCTCAATCTGGAGACAGAGCCTTCCTCGAGAAGACAACAGCATCGACCTGACAAATTATAGGGTTCTAACTATTAAAGACGCGCAGAATCCAGTTTGCAACGCGCAATGGCGCGTAATGCGGAGACTCACACATGGTCAACTTCTGCATCTCGTCATTGCGGTTGATGGGACCTCCCATCAGTCTCACTCGATAAATAATCGGAATTTTGCAATAAAATTGGGCGTGGTTACTAATGGCTAACAGCTCCACCAAATCATCAAAATCGGAGAAGGTCGCCAAAAAAGTGGCCCGCTTCACTTATTTTCGCCGATATACAAAAAGTTCTAAAAAGGTTGTGAATAATTTTGAGCTGCCTGTGACCTTTTTTTACCTCCCTGGCAACTCTGAATTATTTAAATGCATCATAGTTTGCACAAATTCAAACTAAAGGCTTCAGTTTATATGGCTAAAAGACGTTTAGTAAAAACAATTTTTGAGCATCATTTTATCGGAGATAATTGCAAAGCCAGAGTTTGAGTCGCTTCAAAAAAGCGAAAAGTTGGCTAAGTCGATGTTGACCTCAAGGCTCAATTCGTGTCTCAGATTCGAATTTTACTTATTTGTTGTTTTTATAATAGGACGTATTACATAAATGTACGTCGAAATTAAAGTTGCCGTTTCAGTCTACCTGAAAGTTGACCGCGTTCGACTTAAACTTTGACGAAGTTATTCCCGCTTTGCATAAAGACATGCCAAAAACACCAGCTGGCAGCATTATATAAAAATCAAGTTAATAAATAAAACTGCTTTTAGCTTTAAGATCTCGAGGAACCTTTTAACCAAGTGCACTTCAATCTCTTTCTCACATTTTCAAGCACAAGTATTTCTCTTTCGATTTATTTGTTTGCTCTCACGAATCTGCTCAAATTTTAATTAGCGCATTAAACTCACAGCAGTCACTTGAGCGACAACTACTCGACACCATTTGTGGTCTGGACCTTGGCACTTCTCTGGGGGAATTCACCATAATGGATGTTGGAAAAGTAGCTACAGTAAGTCAGTCCAGTGATTCAGCAGCAGCTATTGCAACTCAGCAGTACGACAATGACTCCACTCATCATGCTCGCAATCAACTCAAGCAGCGCATTTCGATAAATGTTGAATGTAGAATGAGAAATGTTCAGGCGCTGAGTGAGAGCGATGACATTGGCAGGTCCGAGCAACGCCATTGCAAAGCCACTCGATGTTTCTCTTTTCCCACTTCACAAAAAAAAAAACAATATTTTTTAAATTCAATCATTTTGGCCACACCCATCGTCCAGGACTCTTCCGCCAACCGCCCTTAATCCGTGAGTCAGTTTAAGTGATGTTGCAGCTTGTTGAAATTCAGGCAGATTGCTTTTGGCCCAGCTGCACTTTCCAGCCCGTTTACCTATTGTAGATAAAAAATGAAAAATGTTTCTTGTTTTTTTTTTTACATTAGATCTAGATTTTCTCGAAGCTTTTGCTGCTCCTATTGTTGCGCGCAAATCAAAAACTGAATTATATCGCACATTTGCTTCACTCTGATTAATTTCAATTCTCAGTTCACATTTTGATTAATGGACCCTACATCCTTTGCACGTTTCAGTAGTCCACCTTGGCAGGTCATCTTGCATATTGCATGTTCACTTGTGTTTTTAACAGTACAAATCTTCCAAAAAATTTATTTTAAATATCATTTAATAACAGTAATACAGAGCCATTTACAGCTCCGAATAGTATTTGGCTCATTTCTGAAATTTCGTTCACTTCTGTGATCCTTAGCAATGTTGTTTTATATTGCGGCTTCTTCTTTGTAAACTTGATCAAAATTCCATGTACAACTAAAACAGGAATCCCCAAAGTAACCTCGAATAGGTTCAGATAGACAAAGAAATTTGTCAGTATACATAATTAAACCAAAGATGTATAGGAGCTAGGATAGCTTAACTTAACAATCGAACTATTTATATGTCTACTCAGATCTGACATTTTGTTCCTCCCCAAATTAATTTAAAGCGTAATATTTTTAACACCAACTTTGATTAAAATTGTAGTAAAAAAATGGCGTACCTAAAGTCTGGCGCGGACGACTTTGGGATACCCTGTACCACTAGCTTGCCATAAAGTCCGGTTCCTTCACAAAAAAACCAAAAACAGAAGAATCTTTAAGCAAAAATTTTTGTGTGCCGATCGTTCCTATGGGAGCTATATGATATAGTCAACCGATTTTGATCAAATTTGGTACAGTGCTTGGGAACTATAAATGCCAAATTTGATTACGATATCTTCATAAAAAACGAATTATTTATTTAAAACTTTTTTTTTTCGAGGTCGTCTGAAACTCACATATGGGAGCTATATAATTTAACCCCTATATCGAAAAAATAAAATAAATTTGTCTCCAATGGAATAAAATGGGATCTAATGTGAAAGTTTGGTTACTCTAGCTCTTATCAGACAGACGGACATGGTTATATCGACTTCTCTATTCACCCTGATCATATTTTATGTAACTTTGGGGTATCTCCGA
>JBAMAX010003188.1:0-47870 GCA_037043745.1 Chymomyza amoena
CTATAGATACAACTTCAAAACTATCTTTTTCCATCTTTTTTATGTGTGAGACAGACTTAAAATGCCTATTTTTTATTAGCTGCAATGCTTTACGCAGCTGCTTATCTGCTGTTCCTTTTTCGTCACAGAATGGAATTGCCTCTGAGGAAGACAAAAATATCAGTAAAAATAAATGCCTGTATTAGGTTATATTTTCTAAGGATTACCTAATAGAGCTTCATAGAAATTTGTATAATCCTTGAGCGCTTCCTTGCCGTTAGATCCATTAATATTAAAAGCCATAACAAATTCCGAGCTCAAAATATAAATAAGATTTTTATAGACTGCGTCCTTTAGAACATTTTTTATAACTCGTATCTAAAAATAATGAAATCAAATTGAAAAATAAAATTATGATAATTTGACTAAAACGCATCTTACATAATGGTGCCTGTTTTTAATATTTATCTGCGAGTTTAATTTGGCCATCTCGTCTGCATTTTTAATAGGAAATATGTGCCTTAGACCTTCATCTTTCTTTTGCTCGCACTGTATTGCATTTATAAGGGCAGCTTGTTTATCCAACTTCTCCATTATCGTATTTAATTTTGCGTGTAGAGATCCTGTAATTCATCAAAATTTCAAAATACTAGTGTGTATATCAGGTAGGAGTGAAAATTATTTATTTTTACCTAGTATAGCATCCGTCTCTTGCCGAACGAAATCTGATAAAGGGAATTCGATTATGTATTACACATTGAAATATAGTGCGGGAATAGTTTTGGACACTGTTTTTTTTTTAAGTGGCTTGAAACTTTTTTTGTACGTACTGTGAGAGCATATGAGTACATACCTTTAATTTCCTCTTTAAGATTTTCCAAGCCACTATCGCGGTCGCCTGATGTGTTGTCAGACTCTGCAAATTAAAATATAAAGAAATTAGTATACTCTTTCCTAAACATTAATTATTGTAAAATACTTACGTTGTACGTCAAATGTGATGCGACGAATTTGTTTACCTTGAATTTCCTCCTTTATTAAGTTTACAAACTCATCGCGATCCTCATAGCTACCTCCAGGCATCTCTATAGGTTCTGTCAATAATGTTAAAAAATTGAATACTTCTGCTTTAAACATTATTAAAATATACTTACGCTCATCATCAAATGAGATGCGCTGACTTTTTATTATTTTTATTGGTGGTTCATACGACATTTTGCGCTAAATAATTAAGCATTAAATTTACAAATTGAAAGTGTCCGAATAATTTCTGGCCTTACTGTATTTTTAACATGTACGTCAAAACAAAGACGAAAATATTTGCCGATAGTCACTTGCACATGCACTTTTATTTACTGAGCCTTATTAATTCTCCTATGCTGCTTTATTCGCTGGCTCCTGTTGTTTTGCTAAAAAATTAGCCATGAATCACCACCTTCCAAAGAAGTTGTGAATTCATGCATGAGATTTGCCTCAAACGAATGAGTTTTGGAATTCAATTATTTATAACACGCACAGCGACTACACACTCACAAAAAATTAACTACAAATAAATCTTGAAGATAAATATTAAAAGTCACAGCAAAATAAGCAAAACCACTCACGCCATAGCAACAACTACGAATGACACGAAAAGAGAATTATTGCAGCGATATTTTTTATCGATATTTATAGCGCAATGTTGCCACTTAGTTGAAAAAGAACACAAAATAAACAAGTCAGCTGATATTCTAAATAAGCGCGAACAAATTGAAATTAATTTGCGTGCAAAATTTTTGCCATAAGGTATTTCAGTGTACACAATAAAATTTTTATAGTAACAACTAAGTAGTAGTAACTCTGAAGAGTCATATTTATTGCTAAAACGTTATTAAAAGTTAAATACTTAAGCACTAGTGGATGCCGTTGGTTCATTAACAACACCATAAAACAACACCAGCTTGGTGGGATCATGACGTACTAGCAGCATGAATGGCGCATCGGCACGGAATAGCACATCCGGTCCGGATTTCTTTAAATAGGTAACTGTAGCAGCAGCCGCCTCAGTGCCCTGCTCATTAACAATAAAGTCCACTTTGTGTACAATATCTTCTACAAAAAGATCCGACTGCTTTAGTCCAGCAGGTGTTGCTGCATTACGCAGTGACTCCAAATTGCTTAAACTCTGCATTGGAGAGCTATATGGATTACTTCTGCCCTTAATACCCGCAGTTCTAGTGGCCTGAGACACTGGTGCATCCGAACCAATAAGTGACAAATCACTTTCCAATGTGCTGAATATGCCACCAATGCCCATATGTTGCAGCAATTTCTTCATATTGAGTGACTCGGTTATGTGCAGTTTTGGGAAAGCCAATAGAGCCGAGCGCTTGACCATTTTTGTTATCAAATTTTCAATTTGATCTGCATCCAGCTTTTCACGCAGTTGTCGCAGTTTATCCGCTGTGGAGTCGTGTGGCTGTATAACATACATAGTGGTCATATTGCCGCGATATGGCAAGCCAATAATGCGCACGCCCGTCAGCTCATCCTCGTAGTATGGATAAGTGCCACCTGTGGCCATCATATCTACTTTTATGGCTTGCTGTCCCTCGCCATTGGGATAAAAGTTATCCGGCCTAGTGGCTGTGTCGATGAAATCCTGTTCCCAAAAGGCCTTGAAATACAAGGCACTAGCCATGATTATTCTTGTGCTCTCCGCTATAGGATTCGGTATTATATTGGTGATCTTGTTCTGTGTATGCTGCTCTACCCAGTCATTGATGGTAAAACGCGCCTGCTCAGGACTTCTTATAAAATCCAAAGGTTGAACTTCTGATTTGTAAATCGACGTGACCACTTGCCTGTAATTAAGATTGAAGCATGAGTAATCAGTTAACAACTGCATAAATTTCAATATTATGGCATAAGATTGTCGACGTCAGTAAGAGAACTAACTAATGCATGGTATTTCCATTTAGCCCGATAAACAACTAATTGGTTTATACGCTTCAAGCCTCTTTTTATACGCTGTACTCATAGGGTTATGAGTAATATAAATTGTATTTATAAGCATTTTAAATGTTGCTGGAGGCTTGGCAGATTATAGTTTCTTTGTCCGCAGTTAGGCCTTACATTAAGTTATTAAGATATCAATACTCAGTTTAAGAATCAACTGTTTTGGAATTGTATATGAAAGATCTACTGTTTATAAGGCAACCTTATACCATTAAATATAATTGGAAGACGAACTTTAAATCCGAATTGTCACAGTCTTGAAAGAAATTGAAAAAAGAAGCTTAAACGTCTTGTTTTGTTACCTAGAATAAATCCCAGTTTCTAGTAAGGCCTATTGTCTGTCTGCCTTTTTCGGCTTTGAAATTCCGAGTATATCGTAACTTCAGTACTCTTAAACTTACTTGTAATCCGCATTTAGTGTATAGCCCAATTGTGTGAAAAGCCCATTGGCCACATGCACGTTGTGTACGATAGGTCTATTACTATCGCGTCTGTTATTACGCACACTTCCGGATCTAGTATTCCGCCAAGGATCCAAGTTACGCTGTGGCGAGACAGTATCCAAACTTGTCTGCTGTATGTCACTCAAAAGCAGACCAAACTGCTCATGCAGCTTGCCTGGATTTCTTTTTAGCTCTGGATCTTGCAAGCCAAACAATTGCGACAGCTCTTCATAATTTCTGCCCTTGGAGCCAAGCATCAGCAAGGCCAAAGCCGACATAACGCTGAGCGGAGAGAATATCTCAGTTTTTCTGTATGTCAAGCTTAGCTGCTTGCTGAGATTTTGAGCGAAATTGAGCACATTACGCGCGATGAGGTCGGAAACGCGCACATCGACGTTATCACTCGCTGAACCTAGGTTGACTGGACCCGCCACATTGGCCGGTGACGAGTAAATCGGGGCGGCTGGCGGCAGCGGTGCAAAAACTGGTGCACCAAATCCACTTTGCGGTTGTAGTTGTGGTTGTTGTGCCTGCTGTGCCTGTTGTGCCTGCTGTGACTGTTGTGCTTTTTGCTGGTAGCTCTGCACATACGCCTGGTTCGAGGGCGTACGTAGCTCATCGTTAAATAGTTCATAAGTGTAGACCTTGGCGGGGGCGGCCAGCCATATGACTGCCACAAAAACGCATAATATCCGCGTCATTATTTTTTAAATACAGTGAAACTAATTTAAAAACTTAAACAATGCTGTATAGTATATAAATTGAGTGATTATTTTTGCATTTATAAAGTTATCAACTACAGCTCAAATATGTATATATATAGACTGTATGTATTTTTAAGCACTGATCGATCTATAATTACGCAAAACCGCAGAAGCGTGCGAATGCCTCAATTGCTATTCCCAAACTGAACTTGTTGCGCTCAGAGCAACTTATTATTATAAAGCTATCCGTGGCGAAACTTGTTATCACAGCAGCAGAGATCGGTTCGAGGTTCTGAGTCAAGCTTGAAATGAGCATTATAAAATGAGCGCTCATGACATCAGCTATATGAGTGTGAGAAGCTCCCGATTGTCACGTTTGTGGCCGGCCAATGCTGGTATGGCTTATGGGCCAGCTTCTCTATGAGAAGGCAGTGCGAGTGACTACATACTGCAGTGGCTTTTACATCGCATTCTGGGTTATCCCCATGGCCGGCATTGTTTACTTTGCGTACTTGTACTTGCGTACTTTTTTTTTTTTGGATTTTGTACCCTATCTTGGGAGTGTATCAAGTTTTATTTGATGTTTGACATTTTTTCATTCATCTGTTCGTCAATAATTTGGGAACTAGCGTGTAAATAAGATATGAAGAATTTTATCTTATGAGAAAGCAAAAAATTAGCAACTAATTAATTTAAGTAAATTAATTCAAATTTCTACCTCGGACATTTCTGGCGACTCCAAAAAGCAGCGATACGTTGTCTCCAGTATATTAAGGAATAAATATATAATTCAAATTTGATCCTTTCTGTGCCGAAACAGAAATTTTTTCCTATTACGCAGTCTTATGATTTTTTAATTACAATTACCCTTACCATATTATTAGATCGATAATCAAAATTGTTTTTTTTCGTACTTTTTAGGTATATACAATAAAACAAAAAAATTAATTTTCAAATAAATCAGTAGTTATGTGTGACCTTCTTAGGAGCTTTCCGTCTAACTTTAAATTTTAAAAACGTTCTCGATAGGGTGCATGTCGGGTAAATTTCCTTTACAGTCCAGAATGTCGGTTTTATTTGAACTAATCATGTTGTAATCATCCATCATGCATAAAAATAGGCTTTCCTCGTTTTGGGAACCATTTTTTTAATCTAAGAAAATATCCTGGTCCTTTTCATGATAATAAAAAGATTTTAAAAACATTTTTATATTTTTTCTAGCACTTTGGTGTCGCTTAAAAATCAGTGTATCGTGAAATCCGATGCCTCTCTAAAGGAAAACTTCAGTCGATACCAGGTAAGTTGCACGCCAATTTTGTTATGCCCTTTTTCTTATTTGGAGATAAGATTATAGAATTGCTCCATATAGCCCGTCGATATAAATTTAGGTTGCTGATTTACGACTTACTTTAAAATTTTTCGGTTGCATTACAAATTTTTTGACCTCAAAGCTTTCAGGGAAGTGAAAAACAATTGATTAGTGACCAATGTCTCAAATGACTGATTTGCATAAAGAAGCCATATTGGCTCTGCGGTCAAAAAACTTGAGCCTTCGTGCTGTAAGTGCTAAAGTTGGATTCGGAAAATCTTCAATAGGTCCATTTTTTAACAATTATGACAAAACCGACATCCTAAACAGAAACCCTGGCACAGGGAGGAAGAATAAGACGACCAACAAGGAAAATCGGTTACTGAAACTTTTATAAATGAAAAATCAGTTCAAAACCGCTGAAGAAATAAGAAACGAATTTGTCCAGTCTGGAGGAGTCAACATTAGCACAAGGACTGTGTGAAGACGCCTCGTGGAGCAAGGAGTTAATGCTCGCCAGCCAGAAAAAAAGCCGGTCTTAACCTTAAAAATGCGTCAAAAAAGGCTACAGTAGCCTAAAAAATCACGAGTCTTGGACGTTAAATGCTTGGAGAAATGTCATATTTTCTGATGAACCCAAAATTAGCCTTTTTGATTAAAAGGTGCTCGGAGAGCGTTTTAAGAAAGAGTGTCTCCGACGAACTTTAAGACAATGGGGACCCCGTATAGTCTGGGGATGTTTCTCCTAATATGGAGTTGGTGATCTGGCTCTCATTGATGGAACTGTAAACGCAGAAAAGTATCAACAAATTTTGAGAATATCTGGCATATTTTAAAGATTAAAAAAACAAAGGAGAAACCCAAAACGTCAAAAGAGATGGATTGGATTGTGGAATATTCGTAGTACAAGGACATTACCATTAAAATAATCCAAAATTTGGTTGATTCAATGCCGAAACGCATAAAATCGGTTGTAAAAAATAATGGAGCACCAATAAAATATTAAGAGTTATAATTTAAATGCATCAAATATCATACTAAATAAAAATAAATTACCTAAAATTTTAACTCATTTCTTAAAAACAACAAAAAATTGTTGGTTGATCGCAAAGTCTATTTGGGTACCCTACGCTGATTACCCATTTTGGACATTGTTCAATATTTAGTTCATATTTTTTTACAGAAAACTTTTTTCGAAAAAATCTCACCGGCTTATAATAGAAAAATAAATAACATATACAAAAAAAAAGGTAACGCCGATTCAAAGTTCGGATTGTCCGGATATTTTTATCCGCTACTGTAAAGAATAAATGGGATTTCATTTCCATAATTTTTTTTAATATATGCCAAAGAATTCGGTTCGTCGAAAGACTTGACCAAAAGGGTATACAATCTTCCGCACTTTGGAAAAATGGTAGAAATTGTTATTATTATTATTATTTTTATTTTGTTTTACTTTACGTTATGAATGAGCTTGTCAAGCAACAATACATATTAGCGCCCAAAGCTTTGCTCTTTCATGTTTTTGTACTGTGATGCATCTAAATTTTGCGGGATTTCAGTAGATTCATCAAGTTTTTTAGCGCTCTGTTTGCGAACGTATTGTTTGGCCTAATATTTAGTGGAGACTACGGAAGAAGAATTCGTGATTTGCATCGCTAACGATTCAGTTTGCCTATAACTAACTAATAGAATTATGATTTATTGAATGTGTCTTGTTATCGCGAATTTATTGGGAAAGTTTGTTTATGACAAAGAATTTCTTGCGGGGTACTTCCCGCATAGGAGTAAGTACGTCATAAATTTGAAGAGCACTTTTTGAAAGAACTTCAAAATTGTAATGAAGCATTTTTGTTACAAATGCATGCTTTAATGTTTTAAAATTATATTATAGACGCTTTAATGACTGAAACCAAATCCAGACTAACATATAGCTCACCCTATATGTTATATATATCAATATACACTTTGAACTGATAAATTCTCCTAATTTTCATGGGTTTTTTTTAATTCATAAAATTAGAAAAGCTACTTTTTTATTTTTTTTTTTTATACAAGCCAAATATTTGAGATGAACGCAATTGTTTTACGTTTTCGTCTCTAGTAGTATTATTTCTGCATAACTGCGATGTGACCTTAGATGTTATTAATAGATCCGACGATCTTAACAAGCCAATAAGCAAGTCTTCCATAATATGTGCTCTTGTGTGTTTCCATATAGGAATATTCACGGAAGTCTTTACTTCGTGCTTCAAGAGCATCTTTAAAATACATTCCTATTAGTTAGACGCTTTGAATAATAATATCTGCCCCATTATAATTCTCCATTTTCGATACAATTATTACCTTAACTTTTTCTATGAATTATATGACTATTTAAAAAATATTCAATAGCTAAATTCGTTTTACTTTTTGTAATCTCCCCTTGCCAAACTTCAAACAGCACGTGCTCTTGCACTGACATGTTTCCTAAAAAGCAAAATTATTTGAATATTGAATTTCAGGGACTTTTTCTTCCGGGCCCGGATCTCTCGGAGGGGCTTGGACTCGAGAGTCATTCGGGAAGTTTATGAAATGCATTATTATGATTTTATCAAATCATCAATTCTCTCAGAAATCCTTTCTATACTTTTATTTATGTTGACCTCACACTTTTCAACAATTATACCACACATTGAGTCAGGGGGAAAACATATATAAGGACAGCTAAAGTGGTAAGGTATCAACCAGTCGGTTTGATTCATAATCGAGGGAGCTTTTTATTAGTTTTGTAATAAAATGATTTTACTTTCCGGGGGCTATCGTGTGTCCGTCATTTTGGATTTTTATTTCCAGATTCGTGGCCAGCGATTCCGACATTTTTGCATACCCAACTCGTGTTATAATCGCAGAAATAATTTTTTCTGCTTATCGGCGGCCACCTAGAATTCACCATTTTGAAATTTTGAGAAACTTTGGCTTCTTATGACTTCTTATAACACTGAAAAAAAATAGGATTGATATCAAGCCAAGTACGGATTTGCTAAATTAAGAACTTGTTACTCAGATTTAGTATAATTTTTTTAAAGTAAGAAATACTTTTATTTAGAATTTATAAACTCGAAAATACCACGATATTTGTACTTAATTTAAGATCACTTATTTGGTAGATTCAGATGATTCTTTAAAGTTGGCAGTTTGCCTTCGAAACTTATATTATGGGTTACCACGAATCGTCTGCATCCGACTTTAAAGTTGATCATATTATTGTCTTTATGCCTCACTCCAATAAACAGTATCGATTGCTTTGAAACCCAATTTTTCAAACATTTTACGAGAAGGTATATTATCAACCAGCACAGGTGCCATTATTTCATCACCCAGCTCCTTTATTTTTTTGGATAGGTAACGCACCATCAAACTGCCCAATCCCAAACGCTTATGTGTGTCCAAAACTTGTAGTACACCCAATGCACCAAAAGGATATCTAAAATTACAAAAATTTACGTCTCTTGGACTTGGGGAGTTGTTATAAACAGCAGCACCTTAAACACCAGCCTACTAAATTGCCAGCTTCATCATAAGCTCCAACACACAGATTAAAACGTATCAAGGAGGCAATATATTTATCTGAGCCTGTGTGTCGATGCGGCCATGCATTATTGACCGTGCTAGCATCCTGTACAGACAACTTGCCCAGCGTAATGCCCTTTGGTGCACTGCAAATTGCAAATCTATTATTAAAATTAATATAATTATAAAAAAAGTTTTTTACTCAGTTTTAAAACTCGCAACTACCGCTGAACTGGCATGATACCAAACAGACGGATCGTGAAAACGCGGTTTTTGTGGAAAACACTTTTCATATGCTCTTACGGCTGGTTTAAGGTTTTTACCATAGCCAACAAATAAATATTCCCCTTCTTTGATTTCTAAGAATTTAAGAGCTGCCGTTAAACGTTCCTGGTTCGGATTTAACGTATTAAAATAGATTTCTGATAAGGGTCCGCCGTAATTAACCTATTAAAAAGATTTGTTTGTATGCATTGCTGCTATATAGGCTAGATTCACATATTACTTACAATCAATATAAAGGTTCCATCCAGCTGCCAATCACCATCCAATGACAAGCACTTAATTCTGACATTTGCTTCGTTCCGAGTCCAATTAATAAAGTTTTGTATGCAAACATAACCAACTGATTCTGTACGCATATGAGCATATAGTTGAGCAAGCGCAGCCCAATCCTGTCGTGCAATTTCCACAAGAGAATGTGACATGTTTGAAAGACAGAAACAAAACTGTCGTAACAAATTGCATTTAGCTTAAACATCTCTAGACTGCAATTTTGTATAGTTACATTCAGGTAAATCTTATCTCGGGAATATAAAACTTTACAATATTGAGCTAAATCAAATATTATATATTTAGTCTAGACACTTGTAAAAAGCGGAATTTGCAAATCTACTAAATTTTTGTTGGACTCTATATCTTTAGTACAGAATTGGGGATAAAACTAAAATATTTGACTTCATTTTACAAACAGGTTAGTATTTTAGCCATCTCT
This sequence comes from Chymomyza amoena, assembly GCA_037043745.1. NCBI lineage: Eukaryota > Metazoa > Arthropoda > Insecta > Diptera > Drosophilidae > Chymomyza > Chymomyza amoena. The sequence continues at coordinate 9,979 of JBAMAX010003188.1, forward strand.
AAAGCATTATTCAAAGGCTCGTTACGAAAAATTTTGATTAGCATCGAAAAATATTAAAAAAACGTTTGATGTTTTGATCTTAAACGTACGTTAAAGTCGGCCGTGGGATACCCTGTGCCAGTAGCTTGCAATAAAATTCGGTATATTGCTTAAAAATATTATTATTTATATTAAAAAAAAAAGTGGTACAGTTGAGGCGGTGCCCGAAAGTGGAATATCCTGTACCTTTTCTCTCAACAAAATTTTTTCTGCATATTCCTACTAAGAACTTTCCAATTGGAATTGTTTGGTTAATTTCGATATTTATCCCTATAAGTTCCGAAAATTTTTACCGCTTGTGATGAAACTCGAAAGTTACGTCAAAGATGCTATTTAAAGTTTATAGGAGTAAGTTTCAAGTTGATATGTTGAGGGGTGTGGGAGAAAACACGGTAAATCGATTGCGGCGGATGGGGTTCCGCATCGATAAAATTTGGATGTGGATTTGTTCATTAGAGCCACATGAACCAAAAATTATGATTCAAGGTCACCTGTAACTATAATTAGGTAGAGTCAAATATTGACGCAGATTGTATATTTTTGACCATAGCTTTTGCTGTATTTGTCCAGTAATTTTTAAACATACATGCGTGGAACCATAAGACATCACTTTGTTAAATTTCAGATGAAATTCGTTTTTGCCAAAAACGAAAGATATTGACATGATTCAACAAATTTCATCTTCTCAGGAAATTCTATGATATATGATAAAACAATCATCATTAGCGGGAACTGTTGTTTTTCTTGTTCCGTTTGATGAAAACGGCAGCTGAACCGCATCGAGAGCTCCATAAAGTGTACGGAGATGCTGCTCTAAGCGAAATAACGTGCCTTGATTTGTTCCGACGCTTTAAAGATGGGGATTTTGATGTTAACGACCGACCACGTAAAGGAAGTCCCAAAACTTTCGAAGACGCTGAATTGGAGGCATTGCTCCATGAGGATTCGTGCCAAACGCTAGAAGAGCTTGATTCAGCATTAGGAGTTACCCGCTAAGCCATTTGGGAATGATTCAAAACCAAGGAACTTGGGTTCCATATGATTTGAAGCCAAGGGACGACGAGCGTCGTTTTTTCGCGTGTGAACAACTGCTTCAGCGACAAAGAAGGTCGACTTTTCTTCATCGCATCGTGAAGGGTGATTAAATATACCGACCAGATCGGTATTATTTTTTATGAGTTATTGAAACCGAGCGAAACCATCACTGGGGAACGGTATCGAACTGAATTAAAGCGATTGAGCTGTGCGATAAACAGCCACAATATTAATAGAGGCACGAAAAAGTGATTCTACTACATGACAACGCTCAGCCTCACTTTGCCAACCCTGTTAAAACATTTTTGGGAACGCTCAAATGGGAAGTCCAACCCCACCTGCCATATTCCCCAGATATTGGCATATGGTCTGGCTGATCATCAGTTCCACTCACATGAAGATATCGCAAAATGGCTTGATTCGTGGATAGACGAACAGTTCTACTAACCATTTTCATCAAAAAAAAACAGCAAGATCTTAGTTGCGCACCTAATATAAGCTATATGATATAGTATACTATAAAAAACTATTGAGTGCTAAATTGGGTTACGATATAATAATCATAACCAAACGAATTATTCATCTAAAACTTTTTGTTTGTTTCGAGATCGTCTGCAGCACCTCTATGGAAACTATATAATGTAGCCCCGATATCAAAAAAGTAAAATAAACATGTCTCCTATGAAATAATATAATCTTATTTGAAAGTTTGGTTGCTCTAGCTCTTATCATATCTGAGTTCTAGGCGTTCTTACGGACAGACAAACAGACTTCCCTAGTCATCCTGATCGTACTTTAGGAAACTTTGAGGGGTTTACGACGACTTCTTCTGTATGTTACATACATTTTCGGCTTGCAGAAACTTAATACACCCTTTGTACCATACGGTACAGGGTATATAATTTGATAAAGAGTAAAAGATTAACAAAAGCAAATCTCTGACGTCATTTTAAGAAATATCTCATTTTAGTGCGAAATTTTCTTCATAAGATCCAATTTTATGGTACAGATTATAAAAAGTTGATAAAAAGTAGAAGATTAACGAAGGCAAAGCTCTGACGTCATTATAAAAAATATCTCATTTTAGCCCGAAATTTTTATCATACGATCGATCATTTGATGTTGTTTTCAAGCATCATGCAATTTGGTGCCAACAACCTGACTAACTTTATTGTCTTTAAAGATTGCACCTCTAAAACAAGAGGTAAACAAAAACAATATAAATCAAAATTAATTAGAAAACTAATATTAAATAATAAAAAGCACTTACGGAATAATATAGATTAGATACCAGTTTTAAAGCTGTGAACTTTAGATCGTGCTCCAATACACACAATCAATTTCTTGGAAACCCAACTTTTTAAACATATTACGCGAAGCGTTATTGAAATCAAAAACGGGCGCCATGACTTCGTCGCCCAGTTCTGAGATCTTCTTAGACATGCAACGCACCATCAAACTGCCCAGGCCCAGACGCTGATGTGTGTCCAAAACTTGTAACAAGCCTAGCGAACCAATTGGCAATCTAAAAGTAAGCAATTTTTGTAACATGAAGACATAACCTTTAGATGAGTTTTTTAAGAGTCACCTTAAACACCAGGCTACAAGCCTGCCATCAGCATCATAAGCTCCAACGCTTACGCTATGGAGAATCATGCGTTTGATAAACTTTTCAGAGCCCTCATGATGATATGGCCACTCGTTATTAACTATGTGAAGATCTTTTAGGGTCAAACTAGCCAATGTGAACCCATTCGGTGGTCTGCAAGAAAACTTTTTACCAATAAAGTTTAATGCAGTGGTTTTTATTTATGCTTACTCGGTACTGAAGCTGTTGACAAGATCTTTGGTAGCATAATACCAAATAGTTAGATTTTTTTGCCGCTGCTGCTCTGGCAAGTTCTTTTCTAACGCTTCAATTGCTGGCAAAAGTCGATTATTATAGCCATATAAATAGAGACCATCTTTTGTTTTCAAGCACTTCAACAATTTTATCAAACGATTCGTCCGCTCGGCCAAGGTATTAAAGAACACTTGAGTTGTAGGCCCGCCGTAATTGGCCTAAGATAAACTAAGGTTGTTGCAAACTGAACTATTGATATAATTGACTTACAGTCATGACGTAGGTGCCATCATTTTGCCACTCTCCATTAAGAGCGTAACACTTAACCTGTAATTGTGGCTCCTTATTCGTCCAATTAATAAAGTTGTTAATGGTATTATAGCCCACTGATTCGGTTTGATTATGCACAAAAAGATCGCGCAATTGTGGCCATTCCTCTCGTGGGATTTCTATAAGCGAATGATGCATGGCTTTTGTTTAGAAAATTAAAACTGTCAACAGCAAGAGCACAAGAACCACTAGGAATGATAACCGCTACGTAATGGAAATCAAAGCTGATTGATTTTTTAAAAAGCAACCAAAACTGGCCAAATTAGCAACATCATAAACTCATAGAAAAACAAAATAAAGCCTATCAGCTGTAATCATAAACATACCGCACCTACTTTTGATAAGTCAATCACCCAGCCCATATATTGAGGCAGGATCACAAAATATTTTGATTGATGTTTTTATATTTTGATAAACATTATCAATATATGAGGAAGAGACAGAAAGCATCCAACACCTGCTATGCGATTGCCCAGCGCATCTTAGAAGACGAACCCACTTTCTCGGTAAACCATTCTTTGGAGATCTGGGCAGTCTAGCCTATGTGCCCACAGCGGCTTTAGCTGCTTTCGTCGAATCTTCAAAATGGTTCTGCAACATGAGCGACCTACGCGATTAGGGATACACAATTTTTGATCCTCCTCCACTATTTCTCCTTTCTTTAATTCCTTGCGTCCAATTCTTTTAATTAGGCAACAAAATGGACTTCATGATCTCTGGGTGATCTCAGTAACTATTTGAGCTGCCTACGCAACCTAATCCAACTTATCCTTATTAATATAACCAATATTTAAAGCTTCAATTAAAGGCAAGTCACCAAACATTTTTATTCACATCGATGTATACGAAAAACTTTTGATATTTTGTTTTAAATTAAAATGCAAAATTTAGTAGATAAAAAGAACTAGGTTAACATAAGGAATGTATATTGATTATCGGTCCATTGTTGTGCCATTTAGTGCCAACAATATAATTAGCTTTATTATCTGCAAGGTCACTCTTCTAGATAAGCAGAAACAATAAAAAACCAAAAATTAGCAAACAAATTTGGGCAATCAAAAGCACTACAAAATTATCAAAATACCAGATTTAAAGCTCTAAGCTTTAGATAGTACCCCAGTACACACTATCAATTTCTTGAAAACCCAACTTTTCAAACATTTTACGCGAAGCAATATTGACATCAACAACGGGTGCCAAGACTTCGTCGCCCAGCTCTGAGATCTTTTTAGACATGCAACGCACCATCAAACTGCCCAGGCCCAGACGCTTATGTGTATCCAGCACTTGCAGCAAGCCTAGCGAACCAATTGGCAATCTAAAAGTAAGCAACTTTAGTAAACCGAAAAAATAAACTTTAGCTGATTCTTTGACGAAATCACCTTAAACACCAGGCTACAAGCCTACCATCAGCATCATAAGCGCCAACGTTTACGCTATGGAGAATCATGCGCTCGATAAACTTATCAGAGCCCTCATGACGATGTGGCCATGCTTCATTTACTGTGTTAATATCATTTAAAGACAAGTTGGCCAATCTTATGCCCTCCGGTGGTCTGTAAGAAAACTTTGTCAAAATAAAGTTCCCTAAATTGCTTTTTAATTAAGCTTACTCGGTATTAAAGCTCTTGACCAGATCTTTGTTAGCATAATGCCAAACAGTACGATCTTTGTGGCGCTGCTGTTCTGGCAAGCTCTTTTCCAATGTTTCAATTGCCGGCAAAAGTCGCGTGTTATAGCCAAACAGTAAATATAGACTATCTTTTGTTTCCAAGCACTTCAACGCTGTTATCAATCGATCCGTTTGCTCGGTCAAGGTATTAAAGAATACTTGAGTTGTAGGTCCGCCGTAATTGGCCTATATGATAAAACGATTAAAAACGATAAACTTAACGTACTGAAATATTTGACTTACAGTCATGACGTAGGTACCATCATTTCGCCAGTCTCCATCAAGAGCGTAACATTTAACCTGTATTTGTGGCTCCTTATTTGTCCAATTAATAAAGTTGTTGATGGCATTGTAGCCCACTGATTCAGTTTGTTTATGCGCATAAAGATCGCGTAATTGTGGCCATTCCTCTCGTGGTATTTTGATAAGCGAATGATGCATGGCTTTTTGCTTAAAAAAATAAAACTGATCAACAGCAAGAGCACAAAAGCCACCAGGAACGAAAAGATCGCCAAGTACTACAAATTAGAACTGATTCACTTTTTCAAACGGGTCATTTTACATATTTGTAACTATTGTACCCATACATAGAAAAACACAATAAAGCCTATCAGCTGTAATCGTAAACATAAACATATTGCAGCTGCTTTTGATAATTCAATAACCCAGCTGACCAAAAAACTGAAAACTAGAGATGTGGGCGGGCATACATAAAATACATACATATAAACAAAAATTGATTCATTCATACTTAAAATTTTCACTGCATCTCTAGATGCAACAAGGTTGCAGCCATTTGTTTTTTATTTTATTCACCTGTGCTTTTATCATTGAATTTGATATGCTATTATAAACGTTGTGAAATGTTTGCATCTGTGAGAAACATCTTGTCGACTTTTGAAACAAAAAAGCAAATGGTACCTTTAATTTAGAGCGACGCAAAAAAAATACATTTTTTTCGTTATTTCAAAGATATTTTTTTCTAAAGCCATCATTCTTCAATTCCTACTTCAATAACATTAATCGATAAATTAATATGGTAACTAAGTTTTTGAAAAAAAACAATATGCCTGTTACTATTGGCTTGAGCTCTCTAAAATTTAATTAAATCATCTTTTGGGTATTCCTAGCCGTTCTAATAATTTTATTTGTTTGAACTAATTATATATATCTTATAACCTTTACATTTTTATCAGTCTATCCATTTGTTTAATGACATCAGAAAATTGTTGAATTTATCAATCTGCAATATTTCTCTCTAATTGACAAAACTTCCTCCTTGTGTACTTTTAGTTTACTGGGTAAAGGCGTACGTCCAATCATTTGTCATTCACATTTTACGTCAACAAGTAATGCAGTACGCTGCGAGAATTTTCCAACACTGTTGAACGTTTCTCATGGAATAGTAATTTTTAATGTAAACAAACAAAAAAGAAAAAAAAAATATGACAACAATGGAATTAAAAGACTTATTATGGCTGCAAAAAGTTGTGCCGTTAGCATATCAGAGTTTTAAGAGCTTAAAAGATTTGGAGGAACAAGAGTTGAAAGCCAATCAAAAACGTAGGCAACTGTCCCCAGCTCCACCGCCAGAGCTAAAACCTGATCACATCACATCGTCAGCCAAAAGGAAGCGAAAATCACCACATGCTGCGCCTACGAATAAGAGAAAAGTTTGGGTTAAGGAGGAAAATATGAATAGAGATAAAGATGGTTTGTTTGCCACCACATTTGAGAACATTTATTTGCACAACCATGATGAATTCAAGGCGCGGACTTGCATGACGCCGCAAGTTTTTGATATGGTTTTCTGTTTAGTAAGTGAGCAATTGATTAAGAATTCCATACGCACGCCCATACCTCCAATATGTCGGTTGTTTTTAACGCTGAGGTAAGCTGTTTATGCCAACAAATAGAAATCCCTTATAAAGCAAATAAATTTATTAACTTTATATTAGTTACCTGGCCAAAGCTGAAAGTATCAATGATCTCGCGCAATCTTTTAAAATGGGCCCATCTACAGTGCGAACCATTATACAGGATACCTGTGATATACTTTGGACCACACTAGAGCCAATGTTTATGGCTCAGCCTAGTGCACACGATTGGAAAAACATATCCGATAGCAATCATCAGGCTTGGCATATTCCGCATTGTCTGGGTGCTGTTGATACCAGATTGCTGAACATTACCTATAAGGGCGATAAAAATTTAGCACTACTAGCCAGTTGCGACGCCAATTTGGGCTTTACCAGCATAGATATTGCTGAGGTTAACAAAGCTGGCGGTGCGCCGCTTAACTGGTATCTCGACTTTGCCTCACAGCTTTGTAATCAGAACTTGGAAGGCTTATTGCCTGCACAACCTTTGTCGCCAACCAGCAATGAAAACCTTCCTTATGCCTTTATATCCTCTACCTCATTTCCATTACGAAATAACGTAATCAGCTGCTATGAATCAACCAAATTGGATGCTAAGCAAATTAACTTCAATGAGCATTTATCAAACATTTTGGAACAAAGTATTGGCAAGGCCTTCGATATACTATTTTCTCGTTGGCGTGTTTTATGCCAGCCCTTAGCCGTAAGTCCAAATAATGCTTGTAAAATTGTGCGTGCGACTGTGGCACTGCATAACTTTGTTAGTCTACATGACGGAAGCTATGTCGAAGATGGATATATGGCTCAAACGCCAGCCTGTGAAACGACCACCAAAGAACCCAGCGCTTGTCTGCGCAAAGTCAAATCAGTGCCAAAAAATAGAAAGGTATGGAAGTTGCGCGATTGCATAAAAGAGGAGCTTGTGGAACGCAAACATGCTGAACTCATTGACTTTGAGGCTTTGGTACAGAGTATGGTGGGATAGGGCCAAATGGATTTAAGAAATACCAGGTTTTAAACCATGCATAAGAAACTACACTTAAAGTTGTTCAATTAGACAATTTTATTGACAATTAAGGTTGCAAGATGTTCTGGAAATAATTATAAAAAACATACATTTAAATACAAAATAAAGATCAAATCGATTATAATAATACATGGTGTTTAAGCATCAACAGGGAAACTATTTAAGCTGTGCTTACACTGCTTATAAATGTGCCATAACCTTATTAATACAAAGTGTTGTCTTTAACATGCGTTCTTTATGGCATATTTGAGAATCTTTAAATGATTTGACAACAATTACTATATGAAAACTTTTCAACTTATATTTGGTACCAAGTGTAAACACAGCTATATATATATATTTTGTAAACGACTTTGTCATACGTGGCCAAGAGTTTTATTAAATTCTCAATTAGTTAAGCGGTCCATCAGTACGCACATTTAAAGCATCCAAAATTGAGCCCATAGGTGTCGACGGGCCGAAACTCTCAATAGTATTGGCCAGCTTATTCTTCATATTGCGCAGACGCAGCGAGGCGTGTATGAAGGTCAACGAAATGGGCAACATCAGCGTAAATAGTGTCAAGAGCACAGCACTGATCCAATGCAAATAAAAGTAGCTGGCAAAGAGTGCACCAGTTAGTATGTACCATTTTTGCTGGGCGTTATGTTGAGCCATGATGTTATTGCCGCCTGCGAGTCTGCTGGTAATGAAACTGGTCTGGGATGTGGAGCTAAAAAATTGCCAAATGACAGCAATAAGAACGGCCTGCACTAGTAAGCCGCTGATAATCTTAACCGGATTAAAGACAATCATCAAAGCATAAACGGCCAGGAAGAGCAAAAAGTAGTTTGTTTGGTAGTACAGTAAATTCTTGACTACGCGATTGCCCCATTTATCAAAATCCTTCAAATTGGGTAGCTGGAATCGCGCTGAACCCAGCACAAAATCATCTAGTGTGCGCAAGGGTGGTAGCTGCAGATTGCCAGACAAAGCTGCAGCGGCATCAGCAGCGCTGGTAGAGCCTGAAGACGATGACATGTTTTTTGAGTATTTTCTGTTGTTGTACATACGACTCCCGTTTCGTGGGTTATATTGGAGATCCTGCTCTGGCAAAAGCTTGTCGTATTTGTACTGACGTAGTCCACTAAGTGTCAACTGCGCGTTGGACCACAACTGCGAGGACAGTTGCGTTAGCTTTGGGCGCAGTCCGGAATCAAATGGTTTTCTATTGCTTTTTGGTAATAAATGTGCACGTTCGTCCGTATTATTGAAATCGTGTTCTTCTGAATCAGTGTCCAGCGTAATTGTTGTAGAAATGTGTGTGTGTGGCGTTGTTAGTCATGCACTTCAACGCGTGCTATTAATATCAATGATTTTTCAATTGTTGCAACAACAACAATTGCTGATAACTGCTTCGATAATAGTTTTACCACAAATTATGGTTCAACAAAAATTTTGAAATAAAAATTTACAACTTTTATGGCAAATAAGTTTTTAGATCTGCTTCTTCTTTCTAAATGAACATGATGTGTTGTCATTCGCATTGACTAACAAAAATCGATTTTTCGATAACATTTATTTTTATTTATTTGGCGTTGCCGTACTGACAAATCTAGAACTGTGCTAATCGATACGGCAGCTCATATTTTCAGATATTACAATTTATTGGCAATGTGTTTCTAATTTCACAATCCGTGTTAACAAAACAATTGCCAAATTCCAAATTTGTGCAATTGCATGCATTATAAAGCACTGCCAGCAGCAACTAGCTTGTCTTGTGTAACCCACCCAACGAAACTGCAGCAGGAACAACAGGCAAGCTTAATACTCAACTACACAAACATGACTTCGCCTTGGGGAAAAATAGTCAGCGAGCCCGTGCAAGCAAACAGTCTGTCTGATATTATGTCGGAGCAATATGCGCATCAGCTACACGACAAAGAACTCAAGCGCCACGAGGAGCAACAAAAGCATACAGAGCCGACCACTTTTCCATCACTTTGGAGCAATGACACAGCTGCCGTAGAGGCGCCATCCTATTCCCATGTGGCTTCCACATCCAAACCAACTGCAGCCAGCAGTAAAGATGAGGTATGGGAAGATTACTCAAGCTTGCTGGACGGCAGCTTGCCACAGGAAGCTTCAGCCATACCTGATGAGGATTCTGATGCAGTCATTGCCCAAATGCTGCAATCACAGTTTGATTACGAATACAACCAAGAGCTGAATCGCATTGAGCGCCAGCAGAATAAAAAATCTAAGATCACAGTAACGTTGGACAAGTTCAGACGCAGCGGTGATGCAGAGTTTATACATGACACAGATTGCGGTAGTTTTGAAGAGGATGAACTAGAACAGCTGAAGCACGACTGGGACAGATTTGAAACGAATGAGAAAATTTTTGAAACCATACCAAAATGTGGTTTTAAAGTGGACAAGGAAGGCGAAATGATTACCAAGCATGATCCACAACTATGTGGCGTGCGCAATGCGCAGCGTGTTATGTCCTTTCCACCCGAATTTCCTACTGGCGATGGAGCTGGCTTTGATATGATGCTCTCCAACAAGGTGCGATTTTACAGCAGACTATTTTTGTTTAACTCTATTAACATTTGTCATCTATACAGGTCTTTAATCAGCTGAAATCCTACTCTAGACGTGGTGCCTCTTCTAAAAAGCATCGCATGAACGATCGCAAGGAAAACGTAGCGACTGCGGAAATGGGAATAGATGCAGCTACACGCCTGCTGCTTTATAAGCTTATAAACAACCAAATACTCGAACAAATCAATGGCATCATATCCACTGGCAAAGAGGCCGTCATATTACATGCCAATTCCGATTCCAGTTATACTGGCACCAACGAGCATGGACACAAAGGTGGCGTACTCATGGCCGCAAATCTGTTGCCCAAGGAATGCGCTGTAAAAGTTTTTAAAACCACACTTAACGAGTTTAAGCAGCGGGATCGCTATATAAAAGATGACTATCGCTTTAAGGATCGTTTTAGTAAGCAGAATCATCGTGTGATCATTAACATGTGGGCTGAAAAAGAGATGCATAATCTTATGCGTATGCAGAACATTGGACTCAATGTGCCTGATGTTGTAGTGCTTAAGAAACATGTTTTGGTAATGCGTTTCATAGGCGACAACCACAATGCAGCGCCCAAGTTAAAAGATGCGCGTTTAAGCGATGCGGAGCTTAGCTGTGCCTATGAAGAAATAGTTTGCGCCATGCACAAACTCTACAATGAAGCCAAGCTGGTGCATGCGGATCTAAGTGAATATAATATACTCTGGTTTGAGGGAAAATGCTGGTTCATTGACGTGGCACAAAGTGTAGAGCCAGAGCATCCTAGTGCCCTGGAATTCCTTATGCGCGACTGCAGCAATATTGTGCAATTCTTTCAACGACGCGGTTTGCCCAATATATTTACAAAGGAGGAGCTTTTTGAACATGTAACAGCGCTCAATGCAGAGACACACAATGCTGCGATGCTGGAACGCATACACATGCGTGGCGCAAACATAAATCAGGCTACAGTGCCCAATCAGCAAGACTGTCCCGATGAGCTAAAACCACTCGAGTATCCCTTTGAGCTGGCTTGGGAGAAGTCAAATATGGACCGTGAGGCTAAACTAGCGACAGATGAGTTGGAGCAACTTAAGTTAAACAATGACGCAGAAAATAACCAAGACAACAACGACAACAACACTGCCAAACCATAAGAAAACTATTACGTGTATTGTAAATTGTAGACTTTAGCTGTTAATCCCAACCTAGCAAATGGTTCAAATGTTGCCACGCGCTTGTAAACGTAATTTGTTCTCATTTGAATTTGTAAAATTCAAATAAATTTAAGGAAATTACACAGTAGCAGAAGCTTAACAAGCCAAAGCATATGCAATTGATTTTCAATGGGTTTTTTTCCCTCACTCATTTAACAGCTTTGAACTTGAATTGTTATTAATCAATTAATTAAAACCATTATGCATCAGAAACAAACGTTGACAACGCCCACAAGGCTTGCGCCAGGCGTCAAGCCAAACTAAGTTCAGGCGGCAATTGAACCTATTTGAATATTTTGATGACTATACGATCTTGAGCATTTATTTGTTTATGCCTTTTTGCCAATTAAATCGTTACGATTTTGTACAGGAAATCTTTAAGCTAAGCTATGTGCAATTATAATTTGTAAAAATGCTCAATTGCTGGACTGCGCCACTTTGAGTAAAGGGCACTAAAGTGTGTCTACTCCCAGTCATCTTATCAAGTGCAACTATGTTGATAACGTATGTCCGTATAAGCTGGACTTTGTTAAACTAAGCCGGGTAATACGTCAGCGACTTACGTATTTAAGATTAAGTATATACCAACATATATAAAAAATTTAGGTATATACGAAAGAATGAATTGCATGACACGTTTAAGCGTAAAATTGATTGGAAATCTGACAGGAGTAACAACAAATAAGTTCCATCAATCAATATTAAACTGAAGCATCATCCGACAGTTTCTTGTTTATTTGTTGGCTTACAAAATTTTTAACAAATATTTTTGTTGTTATTTTTTACGCTGTGCTTTTTTATATTTTGGCACAGAAATCTATTCGCCATATATATATGATGAGCCTCTGCTGAAATTTTAGCCACATGCATATAGGCAGTGTAGATATATAAGTGTATAAATACGTATCGTATACTCACACAGTTCTAAATACATAGAAAGATCACATTTGGGGGCCCGCCTGTTGTGCTCGCTGTGCTAGATGCTCCGTGACGCAAAAAAGAAAAAAAAATCACGTATAAAAAATAGAATAAAGTTGTTGTAGAGAGTTCTTGACCATCAGATACTCTGATACCAAGCATCAGAAAATCAAAACTTTGCGGCAAAGCATTTTTTTGTCGGTTTCGCTTTTATTTTTTTTACCATTTATTTATATTGTCATCCATATATTTTTAAAGTTCTATCACAAAGTTGAAAGTTGCAAATGGTATCATGTACCGATGCAATCGGAGATCCAGAAAGGCCATTATAGGTTGTCCCGCAAAAATTAAGTTTCCCGAACCGCAAAGTATACCGCTGGAGCTCTGTTCAAGAGTGGCGAATGAATGGTAATAAAATGGCTAGACTCGGTATCATGAAGAAGGATGATTGCGCCATGCAAAAATTGGTTTTATCTCTATTTAAGGTTTAACTTAGTATTTACAAAGTACTATTTGAATACAATCAAATATTGCAAAATCCCACTCCCATAATCCTAAGACGCATGGACTGAGTTAGTTTTAATTGTACAAAGGCGCTCCATCAAGGATCTTTTTAAACTTCTTAAAACTTCTCTCGGTTTCACACAAGGCAACGAAAATACTTTTTAAAATCTTTGGCGCTTCATATTTATTTATTATACCCTGTACCGTATGGTCCAAGGGTATATTAAGTTTGTGCAAGCCGAAAATGTATGTAACATATAGAAGGAGACGTCGGAGACACCCCAAAGTTACCTAAAATATGATCAGGGTGAATAGAGAAGTCGATATACCCATGTCCGTCTGTCCGTCCGTCTGTCCGTCCGTCCGTCCGTGTGAACGCCTAGATCTCAGAGATGGTAAGAGCTAGAGTTACCAAACTTTCACATTAGATCCCATATTATTCCATAGGAGGCAAGTTTATTTTATTTTTTTGATATCGGGGATAAATTATATAGCTCCCATGGGGGTGTTTGAGACGACCTCGACAAAAAAAAGCGTTTTAGATGAATAATTCGTTTGTTTATGAAGATATCGTAACGAAATTTGGCAATCGAAAGTTTTTTATAGTTCCCAATCACTGTACCAAATTTGATCAAAATCGGTTGACTATATCATATAGCTCCCATAGGACCGATCGGCCAAAATAACTTTTTTAAAGAAAAATTTGCTATATTTCGTTTTTTAATAAAGATATCGTAACCAGATTTGGCGTTTGGAAATTTTTTAGACCACTTAAGCAATGTGCCAAATTTGAACAAAATCGGTGGACTATATCATATAGCTCCCATAGGTCCGATCTTCCAAAACATCGATTTTTTAACAAAATTTGTTGTGTTTCGTTTGTTTGTTAAGATATTGGGACCAAATTTGACATTCGTAAGTATTTTATAGTTCCTAAGCACTGTACTAAATTTAATCCAAATCGTTTGACTAGATCATATAGCTCCCATAGGACCAATCGGTCCAAAAACACGTTTTTTATACAAAATTCGATGTGTTTTGTTTGTTTGTAAAGATATTTGAAATAACTTTGGCGTTCATATCTTTTTTAAGGTATTTAAGCACCGTGTCAAATTTTATTGAAATCGGTTGACTATATCATATAGCTCCCATAGGAACGATCGGTCAAAAAAAAAATTTTTGCTTAAAAATTCTTCTGTTTTTGGTTTTTTGTGAAGAAATCGGACTTTATTACAAGCTAGTGGTACAGGGTATCCTAAAGTCGTCCGCGCCCGACTTTACGTCCGCCATTTTTTTATTTTTTAGAGGGGGTACAACAAAGTAAAGTTGGCAATAAATTGTAAGAAAAATGTAAATTAAATATTGAAAATTAGAACGAGGAAAATAGATAGATATGAGCTAATCCGTGTCACTGGCCCGGTGGGTGAACTTTTTAGTGATAACGTTGTAGGAAGGCTATGACACAGTCACATATAGAAAAAGTTCAATCGCTTTTTTTTTGCGTACAATCGTAAAAACGATGCTAAAGAAAGAATTATATTATTTCAAAATGTAGTCTTCTGACAATTGCGTTCATGGGGATTTGGGAAAATTATAATCCCTTTGAAACTCAATCAAAATTTTCGGATTCAAAATAAAAAAATGGCGGACGTAAAGTCGGGCGCGGACGACTTTAGGATACCCTGTACCACTAGCTTGTAATAAAGTCCGATTTCTTCACAAAAAACCAAAAACAGAAGAATTTTTAAGCAAAAATTTTTTTTGACCGATCGTTCCTATGGGAGCTATATGATATAGTCAACCGATTTCAATAAAATTTGACACAGTTTTAAAATACCTTAAAAAAGATATGAATGCCAAATTTATTTCAAATATCTTTACAAACAAACAAAACACATCGAATTTTGTATAAAAAACGTGTTTTTGGACCGATTGGTCCTATGGGAGCTATATGATCTAGTCAAACGATTTGGATTAAATTTAGTACAGTGCTTAGGAACTATAAAATACTCACGAATGTCAAATTTGATCCCAATATCTTAACAAACAAACGAAACACAACAAATTTTGTTAAAAAATTGATTTTTTTGGAAGATCGGACCTATGGGAGCTATATGATATAGTCAACCGATTTTGTTCAAATTTGGCACATTGCTTAAGTGGTCTAAAAAATCTCCAAACGCCAAATCTGGTTACGATATCTTTATTAAAAAACGAAATATAACGAATTTTTCTTTAAAAAAGTTATTTTGGCCGATCGGTCCTATGGGAGCTATATGATATAGTCAACCGATTTTGATCAAATTTGGTACAGTGATTGGGAACTATAAAAAACTTTCGAATGCCAAATTTCGTTACGATATCTTCATAAACAAACGAATTATTCATCTAAAACGCTTTTTTTTTGTCGAGGTCGTCTCAAACACCCCCATGGGAGCTATATAATTTATCCCCGATATCAAAAAAATAAAATAAACTTGCCTCCTATGGAATAATATGGGATCTAATGTGAAAGTTTGGTAACTCTAGCTCTTACCATCTCTGAGATCTAGGCGTTCACACGGACGGACGGACGGACAGACGGACAGACGGACGGACGGACAGACGGACAGACGGACATGGGTATATCGACTTCTCTATTCACCCTGATCATATTTTAGGTAACTTTGGGTGTCTCCGACGTCTCCTTCTATATGTTACATACATTTTCGGCTTGCACAAACTTAATATACCCTGTATACCATACGGTACAGGGTATAATAATTCAAAAATGTTTGTATTAATCTAATCTGTAAGTGCCTAGGGCCACATTTGGACAGAAGTCTTACTTGAAAGCAGGAGCGGATCCAGGATTTTGGTAAGGGGGGAGTCCAGAGAAATCTGTCCAGAGAAATCCATCTTTTATAATTGTGAAAAATATTTTTATTAGGGTTTTCTGATCCCGAAGGGGGGGGTCCCAACCCGACCCCCATCCCTCCACCCGTGGATCCGCCACTGCTTGAAGGATCCATATAGAAATTAAACAAAAGCAGTTCAAATTAAGACAAAAAAATTTGTAACGCTTTTAGGACCGCGTTCGCAGCTACAAAATAAGAACGGCTTTATGAGCGAGTCTTAAATCCAGTAGGGATTGGCAAACATATCTAACATTGATATTCTTCAAGTATACCAATCTGTAATCTAGGAAACATTGCAAATAAGCGAAAAAAAGTGCACAGGGAATTAATGTAAGAGACTAAATTATCAAAATATATGAAAGTTACCATAAAAAAATACTAAAAATTAACCTATTACACAATAAAATAAAAGTTAGACGTCTGAAAAGATTTTACATATTGGACTAGCCATACAAATTTGTTTTTTGTTAACATTGTTATACTGTTACTGTTGTTATTGTTATTATAAAATAATTGTGTTTATTCGAGCACAACTCACTCTTCTTACATTTACATAATTTTCTTATTGTCATCAGATAGTATTTTTTTTTCATATTTTATTTACAATCTGTCTGTTTTTTGACAATAAGTAAATATAGTAAATAATAATAACAAAAATATACAAATAACTAGCAAGTGTCCATTAAAACTCACTATTGTGTTTATCAGATAGATTTCAAATAAAAGTATAACAAAATAGAATATACACAACTTTGTAAAGTGAAAAAATTCTAACATCTTAAATATTAGGTATTCGAAAATGTTCGGTTAAAAATTTGACCAAAAATAAACCCCTTTTTTGTTATATTTAAAATAAACTTTATTAAACGAATTATGTGCCGTTTTGATCGATAACCGTTTGCCATTTTTGGGCTGAAATCATAATTCCATGTGTACAAAACTTTTGATTTTATAAACGAAAAACCGATCCAAATGTGCTTTGCAGGTTTCCACGGAGTTTAAATTTACGCCATTTAGAGACTTCTGCAGAAATCGAAACAAATGCTAATCTGAAGGTACAAGGTCCAATTTTTACTGCAGCGACGCATTCTTACCTTTTTATAATAAAAAAGAAAAATATCACGAGAATGTTTAACATTTTCAGTTATTTCTGAATTTATATAACTTTTCACAGAACAATGCGATTTTTATAATGCTTTTTAATAAAACAAAGCCTAAAATGTCACCTTTCATACAAGCTACAGCTTGGCTACTTCCCATTTATATTACCAGAGATATTACATTTAAGAGTAAACGAACATTTAAGAGTAAACGAACTTTTTCGAATACCTTATATTTAAAACTATTTTAAGCTTTGCAAATTAAAAACAAAAAATTACATGTCGCAAAAAAAAATATTTTGCAGAGTTAAAAAAAGTCTTAAATCTTAAATTCTTTATTTTTTCTTTTAAATTTAAAAAACGACCATCAATATGTCAGACTTCTGGTAAAGCCTTACAACTTTTTCTATTAGAGGCTGCTGATTTTTCCCCTGAGGTACTAACAACACGAGCACGTAAGAATTTTGACATAATCTTAAAAACTCCATAAGACGAGAGATTTTGGAGATTATTGAAAAAACTTGGTTATTTGACCTCGTATTCGATCTAAGGAAAAAAATAAGCATTGCGAAATAAATGGTGTCTAAAAAATTGTATGTAGAGTTATTTAGAATTATGTCTGATCCCAGAAGTATTGCAGTTTTTTCAATCTCAGATTCGGATTCAGCGACCCCACTTTAACTTAAAAAGTTTCAGTCAGTGTTCCATGTTTCTGTAAGAAGTGTTCCATTACATCTACACTTCTTACACGATGATGAACTTGGAC
Source organism: Chymomyza amoena (assembly GCA_037043745.1). Lineage (NCBI taxonomy): Eukaryota > Metazoa > Arthropoda > Insecta > Diptera > Drosophilidae > Chymomyza > Chymomyza amoena. The sequence continues at coordinate 27,763 of JBAMAX010003188.1, forward strand.
TCGAAATATTCTTAATTAATTTCTTATTCAACTCAAAGTTAAAAGAAGTTAAAAACCATTTTTTTGTAATAAAAATCAAACTTAAGATTTGTAATTTTTCAAACTGGCCCAAAATATATTTTTTTTCCATTAAAGAGCACGTCAATACGTTTCGATCTATCAATATATTAGACATTCCCAAACACCCAAAACTTGATTTTCGAAAAAATCTTTAAAAAATTAATGCCATTTGCGCATTTCTTCACTCAAAATTACCCTAAAAAAATACTTTTATACGCATATTAATTTTTCGTGTAAGGTAGTAATTCCATTCAGGAGTAATTCTAGTCAACCTACAATTATATCGTGATATTACTCACAAATACTCAAAAATTGGGTTTTCGAAAAAATAAATGAAATGAATAAATAAATGAAAGTCATTTGCGTATTTTTTGACTCAAAATTACGCCGAAAAAATACTTTTATATGCATATTCAGCTTTCGTGTTATGTATGTAGTACATATACAATAAAATCTGATTCAGAAGTAATTCACAGTCAAACTAAAATTTTTCACTAAAACTTAAGGAGTAGCATTATATAAAGGGTGATTCATTAAGACATTTTTTTTTAATGATTTGGCAAATGCAAATTTCAAAGGAATGATGAGATCTTTATTAATGATTTCGAAAGGATATTTTATGGCATTTATTTTTTAAAAATAGTCTCGTTCAAATGTTGGCCGCAACTGCGTTTTAAATGGTCCATCCTGAAGGTCCAATTTTCCATGACTCACTCAAGCATTTCCACTGGTATTGGGCCAATAACACGAGTCGAGATAACAATAAATGTCGTCGAGATTACGGGCAACAATTTTATGCAGCAAAAAGTCCGTTAACATGGTCCTATAGCGTGCGCCATTGATACGGACCAATGATTCCACCAACCCACAGACCGCACCAAACCGTTGTTTTTCTTGGATGTTGATCTTTTCCCCAAATACGGCAATTTTGCTTATTCACGAAGCCGTGAATGCGCCAGGAGGTTGAATACGACAGGTCAAGTTGTTGCGATCGGCGCCGAATCGATTCCTCGCGGTCATCGTGAACACTGTCAGCTACCGCCGCTATAGTCTCTTCACTACGTGCTGGATGTGGTCGATTTGGTCGTGTATCATCAAACAATGAATACTGGGTTTCAAATTTGGTGTTGGTGTTACGAATTGTGGGTTCGGTGGGTCGATTATGTTGACCATAAGTCGATCTCAGCGCACCAAAAAAATTCTTTGCAGAACGCTGATTTTCGCAGAACAATTGTACAATTTGTAAACGTTGTTCGGGTGTAAGTCTTTGCATGATGATTGGCCAATGAATACTGAATAACTTTGCCTTTGACAGCTGTCATGGATCACGCGTGATCCACACGAAAATCCCTATTTAAAAAAAAAAAAGGTCTTAATGAATCACTCATTACATAGTATATAAAGTATGACCAAAATATAATGAACAATTTTGAATTTTATAATTAACAATTGGGAGAAAAAATTTATTACTCGGTTTAGTATAACTAGTGTGACCAACTGGCCCGGAAAAACTGGGACATAGCCCGGTTTTGGAAGCAACGTCCCGATGTCCCGATGTCTACCTCCGGGTGGACAATTTTTTTAGAAAGAAAATCCAATATCGCTAAAGTAAATATCATCACAAGATAAATACGATTTTGAAAAAAAAAGCAGCTGAAAAATATATTCAAATTATCTATAGCTCGTCTAATAAATTTAGGTTGAATAATAATGTATTTTCCTAAAAAAATGGCCCGGTTTTGAGTTCGAGTGTTCCGGATTTTAGTAGTTTTTTCAGGAAATGTCCCGATTTCTCTAAAAACTGATATATTGATACTAAATATAAATGATGATACTTATAATTGTTTTTTGTGGAATCTTAAAAAACGCACGCCATTTTACTACGGAAATGAATACAAAAGGTTCAGGATATTTTGAATCGTTAAATTTTATCAAATATATAAAGCCGATTTTAGCTCAAGAACATTTATTCTCTTTGCTAAATGTAAAACCATATCCAATGTGCTCTCTAGCCCCGACAGAGTATTCAAAAATGGGGGCTCGTTGCCAGCGCCGATCTAAATATACTACCGATGAACAAACAAAAAAAAATGTGTAAAAAGTATATATTTATTTATTAAATAAATAACACATAAAAAAACAGTATTAACAAATGCAAAATCATGAAGACAAATAAATGTGTCATTTACGTTTGATCTTTAAAAATAAAAAAAAAGTTCGCAGTTGGTGGAATTTTTTTTTTTTTTCAAATATTAAAAAACACTTCAGCAATTATATATTGGTTATTTTTTTTTAAGCTGCGAACAAATACGAGCGATATTTATTATTTGTCGCTGACTGAAAACAATTTGCAAATAATAATAACAACAAAAACAACAACAATACCATATAAAACGCTCAATCAGAGAATTATGGGTGAGTCAATGATAAGGTCAAGTTGTTGCTATAAAGTTTGCCTGAAAAGAAATTTCGAGCTTGGAGTTTTTGTCATTTAATAGTTTGAAGGACAACAAAAAAATAAGTCAAAAAATTTGACAAACAAATTAATTAATAATAACAAGTTGTTGATAGTAAAATATATTTTTTTTTACAGATGGGACTTTTATTTCGCCTTTATAAATATGAACCACAACAGAACTTGCTTGAAAGATGTCATTTCTGGAAATGTGCACTCGGCTAGACTTTGGAAAGGAGCCGGTTTCCAGCTGCAGCTTACACTGTAAGTAAAAGACATTAAAGTAATAATCATAAAGTCAAATGGAGCTACATCTTCAAAGCTCCAAAGAATTTGCGTTTGCTGCTAATCAATTAAAAAAGATTTAATTATGCAATCAGCGCAAAATTCGAATTTAAATAGTAAACGAGCTTTAATCTCTGGAGGCGTCTCCATAACGTTTTACATAGACAAAAGGAGGCTGGTACAGTCGATTTTTTTTTTGTCAATTTGCAGGGTATAGAAGAGTATTAATATTAGTAAGTATTTAAAGATTAGAGCAGCATCGATACCCTAACGACAGTGCGCTAGACTATCATACCAGAGGTTGTGGGTTCGAAACCCACGTTAAGCATGGTCTTGGACTTTTTCCTATTCTCCTATTCTATTTCCTTATCACTTACTCCCATTATCGGTACCATAAAGGGCCTATACTTGGCCTAAGTGAGTTGGGATGCTAAGTCCCAAATGCCGCCTTAACCTACCTATCTAAAGATTAGAGAGTATCAAAATTAACAAACCCAAAGAGCTTCAAGCAATGACCTCTATTCAGTGGGCTCATTTTTTTTTAAAACTTCTAAGTGTTTCTTCTAGGTCTTATCTGTACCTTCTGTCTCTTTAGCTTGATATGGTTTAAAAATAGAATTCATTAAAGTAGAACATAGCGAATAATGATGAGAAGAATTTTTTTTTGCGCCCAATTTAAGTCAGGGATAGAGATTTAAAAGAATTGTATCTGGGAGATGCAAAACGCTCGAATTAATATTTACTTTTACTTTATTTAATATATTTATTTATTAACACTGCAATATTGATGAAACATGGTTATGGACGATCTTCAAAAATAACAAGTATTTTATTCAGGCAGGAAATGATCCAATTTTGGATGGACCAACTGAGAAAGATAATCTTAAAGGTACTCCTGCGATCTCTTTTGGGTACCATCTCACTTTGTTATGCCTTCTAGTACATACATCATTAATGTTTAATGATTCCTTTGTGAGGATTTCGGTCTTGGTTTCAGCAAGAAGCCACGCCTTCTTAACCAAATTGTATTCATTTTATTTATGTATTACAATGCTGTTCTCAGAATAACCTTTGCTTCTACATTGATAAATTTTTATTTTTATAACTTCTTGAGGTGGGCATACCGCGCCTCTTGATCGAAATTTTTTTTTCTAATTTTGTTTTCTTTTTTAATGGGAGGGATTGGTTTCCTTTCAAAAAACCCATCATTGGAGTAGAATCTTTATAGAGCAATAGAACCACAACATTTTGAGACATAAAATTTGACTGAAATAATCGCAAAATCCTGCTTAAGATTTATTAAATTGAGTCTGCTCTACTTTTCAACTAGAAATACATTTTTGATATTAAAATCTGGAACTCCCATGCCTCATTATATTTAACAGGTTCCCATACGACTATACTCCCTTCCACCGGATGTTCAGATGTTTAAATTGGATGCAATTACAAATTGTTTGAATTAACGTAGATCGCCTTTTGGTATGATAAGCGAATTATTGTGGTGTGGGAAGGCCACCTATTTCATAGGCTCACAGAAAAAAATGGTATTACCTTTAGCTACTCTTATGGATTTTATGGACACCCATAAAACGTGGAATTTTTGAGTGAGGTTTTATGGACCACTGTGTTCTTCTCTTTTGAGTACGTAAAAGAGATCTCTTATGGCGTGATTTTAAGCTATTTTTTGGCGCAGCCAAAAGAAAAAATCGATGTTCGGGATGTTTGCTATATGCCTTTGGAAATATTTATCCAAGATCTAAAAAGCTGTATTAAAATAGGTATTTGGAAAGATATCTAAGATCACTGACGGGATAGATGCTCTGTTAGATCATTGATATAGGTCAGTAGTTGATATGCCTTCTAACAAAAGAAGTATCGGCACATTATTAAATATCTTTTGTAGTGCCTACTATATAAGATTAGAAATACATTTAGGCATATTTCGCATCATTTTGATCATTGAAAAAATTGCTAATTTCTTACTCTCTTAGTTGGGCTGAAATTAAGATAAAACCACTGACAAATGGCTTATTAATATTCTTGAAGACTAGCTTGATTTATAAGTCTATATTTTTTTGACACTGAAAATTAAAAAGAATGTAGTAGAGGTGGAGAACTATTGATAGTCGGCGCCATCGATAGTCGACGATAGTAATTTCACATCCATCGATAGTTGACGATAGTCCTATCGATAGTCGACGATAGCCCCGTTAAAGTTTGTTTAATTTTTAAATAAGAAAATTCATATTCGATATTAATGTTTTTTGATCCAAAAGTTTTGGTTCAAGAATTAATGAATGTTCACATTTTCTTCCTTGAGCCTGGTTCGCCTTTCCGAAACAATTACGCGAAGCTACAGAATGCATTGACGATCTACAACTGCCGCTTGTCGATGCGATATTGTCAGTATCCGCCGAAATACCTTCAGCTGGAGTGCTGGAATCTGGGACATGATTTTCCAAGCCAGGGTGGAATCTAAGAAATATAGCATTGCAACCTATTATAATAAACATTCATAAGAATAAAGTGCAGACAACAATAATCGAGATGTTTAAAAAAAATATTTTTCTAGTTATATATTTTTCCTGGGTGGTTGCAACCTCCATAATAATTGCAATTACCTAGATTTCTATAAGTTGCGGTTAGTTCAAACTGTTCTTTAAAAGTAGGCATTATACCTCTTTGAAGAAAGCGATCTTTTTCTTTTTATTGAGGTATCACTGTTTAAATAAATTTTTTCACAAATATTTTTTTAGCAGACGCCACAAATAAAGGCGCATATTTTACTTTTTGGTGATATGAAAACTATCGGAGAACTATCGATAGCACTATCGGCACTATCGTAAATGTCTGGATGCTATCGATGGTAGCTCGATAGTGCTTAACCATCGATAGTTGCGATAGTACTATCGATAGTTCTCCACCTCTAGTATGTAGTGCCTCAAACTAAGGGTTACCATGTGTCCGCATTTAAGCGAACATGCTCGGTTATTTCTGTCACTTTTTCGCTTTCACACTTTATTGCAGAAATGCTACCTTTTATCGTTCAGTTAGACCGATCTACTTTTCTCATAAATATTTTCATATCGTTTATCAAGTGTTTAAGTATATTTCCAACAAAAATGGACCCGATTACGAAAAGAAACCCATAGTTCAACGCATTTCTAAAATTTTTGAAGGCTAAAATCACATTTTCTGTCCGAATAGAAGCCCTAATAAATCATAAAAAACTTTCTTTGTGAGCGATTTTTTGAAATGTTTTTATATTTTGTTCTCTCTTGCCAATTTTGCATGAAAAGCTGTTAGCGTTTGAAAAAGAATCTAACAACATTTTGGAAACCTTTGAATTAATTGATTCTGTTCTCATGTCTTTACGCAACAGAGTCGGACGCAGATTTTTGCCTTGTTTGATAAACAAGCTTTCAACGTTTACACACTTGGAAAACTAAACCCTATCACTTCAAGAATTTCATAGGAGACCATTTTGCACTCGGACCATCTGATCAACCTACTAAAACTGCTTGAGTTGTCTACCAAAGTAATCGTTCTATTGTCTAGCAAAAATTCATTTTACTTTTTGGCGATATAGTATGTAACCCTGTTCTTCGACATTATAGAAATAAGAGAAATTACAGAGTATATTATAGTCTGGATAACTTAACTAAAGCTCCCAATAGCTTTTAGAATAAACATCAGCATGAAAAATGAATGCATTTGGCAAACAAGCCGGTTTAAATTTTCAACCAAATTATAGCATTTTTTAAACCATAAAGGAGTTTCCACTTTTTGTGCGTTGCAAACTTCATAGCAAATTTAATGTGCTCGCTGCAAGGCTATTAAAAGACACATATGTATACGCATATGCATGTATTTGTATGCGTGCACACATGGACACTCACACATGCCACTTGAAAGCGCCAAGAGGCAACGCAAACAAAACGTCCATCGTCCAAAACGAAGCGCCCCAAACGATGGAGGCTCGTCGCTGTCAACGTCGGCGCTGACGCAGCCGTTGCGAAAGCATCAAGCAGCGCAGCGGCGCTGTTACTGCGCAGTCAACATTAACTTTAACGTTATGATCAATGCGGTGGTCGGTGCGACGCGTCGGCTGATCGGTCGGTCGGTCGTTCGGTCGGTTGATCGGTCGGTTGATCGTTTTGTCATTCTGTCGCTGGGACGTTCGGTCTTTCGTTGTTTGGAGTCAGCGCTGGCTCCATGCAATGTGAAATCGTGACCGAGGTGGCCTCAAGTGGCCAAGAGAGTGCTGAAGAGTGTACCCATTGGACAGTTACCAATATTGGCGCTGGCTTCGCTGCTTGCGTCGCTGTCATCGTTGATGTTGCTGTTGGTCACACGCAGCACACACACACACTAACAGATACACTGGAATTTGCGCGTTAACAATTTATTTGCATTTTTAATTTTCATGTTCTTTTTTTTTTAGCTGCTCTTGTTGTTGTTGTAAGCAGCAAGTTGGTCAAAACTGATGTGGCAGCCACAAGAGGCACACTGGCGTCTTCTATTTTAGGTCTAACTTGTTGCAACCAGTTGAACAGTTTAACAACAACAACAACTATTAAGCTGGTGTGGCTCGGTAATGCTGGGTTTACACTGCATTGCGGGACGGCACAGTTCAGTATTAAAAGCTTCAGTATCTCAGTATCAACAGTTTTTGTATCTCAAATGTGAGAGTAACTCCTGTAAGATAGTTTTTTCGTGTGAAAACTGGAAATCGCTTGATGACCCTTTTTTTAAACTAGAAAATAAGAGCTTAGACGCATTGTAATGTTAAAAAGCAACAATATATCATAAATTTTACATGAAGTGGTTATCTTTAGCTTTTGAAAATCTTTACCAGCAGGCTCTTATGTCATTGTAAAACGTTGATCAAACACGAACAAAAGTAAATTATTACGTACCAAGCCAGTGTAGACTACAGCCCGATCTTTAATTTTCGAAAATCTATCTTTTCGACCGATTCTCAAAAAAAATCGATTTAATCGATTAATCGCACTAAAGCGGTAAGCACTAGGAAGTTAAAGCCGTAGATTATCACAGAGAAGGAAATCTATTTACAAAATAAAGCAACAATTCATTTGATTCAAAACTTAAAACCTCCAAATATAAATTTGATTAGATGAAAAATAACGTTTTTTGACCTTGTAATTGGGAGGTCAAAGCCGATTTTGCATATTTAAAAAAAAACAACAATTTTAAAAAAGTCAGTGACTCAAATTGCATTTTAGACCCATAGTTTCTTTGGCAAAAATCGATTTAATATCGAATCGATGCCCAGCTCTACAAGCAAGTGTTACGCGGTTTATACATTAATTTCATCTTCTGAGTGCTCGTAAACTTTTTGCTTGTTTTATAGTCGGCGTTTGATTTTTCTTAATTTTTCAAAACTTTCTGAAAAATTAAAATGGATTTGAACCATTCCGAATTAAGCGTTAACTGCCACATACATTAGTACTTACCCGAAGAAAGATGATTTAAAGCGTTAATTCAGCAAACAAATTTGGTCGGATTGCGGTTTCGATTCGGGCTTCTATGCCCAGACTCCCAATTTAAAAGTGTTGCTTTAAATTTGTATCTTTAAATTTGTTTCTTCAAACATTTGACATGAGAAATTTTTGGACGATTGTCAAATTATCTATGTATATAAAAGAAACTTATGTTTTACGGGTTACGGGTGTTCTCATGAACTCGTTGATGAATTTCAAATCTGATTTTTGCGTGTGTTAGAGGTTGTAAATACGGAAGTTTTAAGCTTATTGCGATGTGTTTGTGTTTGTTGGTTCGTGAGATATACCCATTATTGCGAATATCGTGAATATAGCATAGTTGAAAATTGTTCAACACCGGGTAGTGGACATTAAGTGCAGATAGAAACGTTATCGCAAAGGATTTGAAATGTAGTTTCTGTGGGGCATGAATTTGTTAGAGATTCGAGCTCTCTTATTAATACTTAAGTTCGTCCATTCGGCGTCATGAAAGTCAAATAATCCAAAAATCTTATGATTGTTTTGATAAGCTAACTGGAGAATCCTACGATGTTTATACACCTTAAGAGTATTCAAAAAGTTTGGGCAGGACTACGTCTGCCGGTCTTCGAAGCGAAGTAATGTTTATCTACTTCCGATGTTATGTAAATAAATTAAATAATTTTTATAATCGCAATATCGTATGTGAATTTTTTTCTAGCAGTTTTCGAATAGCATCAAATTAAGGACTAGCTTAATGAAGATTGAGGGACTGTTATACATTTTTACTATACTAAGAAAAAAATATAGGATAGGAGTGACTATATTACCAATAGAGATAGTATTGGGAAGACAATGCTGCGGGTTTCGTATAAACCTGTGAAAGGGGCAGGACGGAAAAAAATTTTAAACTATGAGAGGTGGATAACATTTTTTCATGAACTCTAAACTCTTACAAGTTCCAAAATTATTATGGAGTTTCATTGCTTCTTATTTAAAAAACTAAGCACGAATCCTGAGAATGTCAGCACTACGTTTTGTGGTGTATAAAATTATAACATAATAGGTGGGCTGAAAAGTTCGTATCTTTTGTATCTGAAAATATAACTACAGGGTGGTCCATGTAAAAATTGGAATTTAATTTTGCTATAAAAATAAAACGGTTGAATATTTTTCAATGTTCAAAATTTTATTAGAAAGGTTGGTTCATGACATTTATTTATCAAAAATAATTTTGGTCACATGCCCACCACGGCTGGCTTGGCAGTATGCCACTCGATCGGTCCAATTTTTGAGCACATTTTCGATTGTTTCGGGCCTTATCCTGGCAATAGCGGCTCCAATCTCGTCCTTCAGCTCATCTATTGTTTGCGGATTGTTGGCATAGCATACATCTTTCACCGCACCCCAAAGATAATAGTCCAAACGCGTCAAATCGCAGCTTCTTGGTGGCCAATTTACAACGCCATTTCGGCTGATTATGCGATTTCTGAAGATTGTGCGCAGAAGATCGATTGTGGCGTCCGCTGTGTGGCACGGGGCGCCGTCTTGTTGAATCCAAATATCGTCCAAAGCTTCATCTTCCATTTGGTCGAAGAACCAGTCGGTCAACATTGCGCGGTAGCCCACGTCATTGATGGTTTCGGCGGCTCCTTCTTTATTTTCGAAGAAAAATGGGCCGATGACGCCGGCAGACCAAATTCCGCACCAAAAAGTCACTCGTTGTGGGTGCATTGGCTTCTCGTGAAACGCTTTCCCCAGATGCGACAATTTTGCTTATTAACATAACCACCGAGGTGGAAATGAGCTTCGTCCGAAAATATGATTTTTAGATAAAATTCGCATCTTCGGCCAAACCCCAAACTCACCACTTTGGAAATAAGTTTTTAATATTTCCCAACTTTCTTCAAGCGTATAGCGTCCCATTTCGTAAATGTCAATGTTTTTACTAAATAGTTACCAATGAATGATATTTATCGTAAAGAGTTCTGAATACGACGAACGCAAAAATAACGGTTACGGATAAAAACAAAAATCCACTAAATTATTCCAGATGACTGACCGTAAAGTTAAATTGATCGAGATTGCTGACCCTTAAAAGATATCAAAAGAAGGTGTTTGACATATCGTTCCTGAATATTTAGGTGTGCAAAAGCTCTTTACAATGTGGTTGCCGCGGGAGCTCATAATCAATCAAAAACAGCAGTAAAAACGATAACTAAATTGAATGAATTGCAAGTTTTGTTGTCTTCATATCTCAATAGAATGATCGATGGAAAGAAATTAAGCGCCGGTGAAGAGGTAATTGCCAAAACTAAGGCATATTTTGAAACAAAAGACAAAATACTACAAAAAGTGTACTGAAAAGTTAGAAGGTTTTCAGTTTTTCGCAGATTTCAACTATACTGAATATTCAAATCGAATTTTGCCAAAAAATATGCGATTTTCTTTAAAACTATGTGAACTTTTCAGACGACCCGTTAAATGCTCAGATTTGGATCACTTATTTGATACAGTGGCAGTGTAAACGTTCGTAATCGTCTTTAAAATAGCGTTAAGCCCGCTCAGAGGCGACCACTTTTCACTATGGAGCTTTAAAAATCGTTCTTTTGAGCAAAGTTATTTAGTTATTGACTATTTTTGAGTATTTTTAATGCTGAAAACATTCAAAGCTCAAATAAATAGGAATGCAAAATGCAGTTCTGTCATTGATGAAGATAATTCTTTTTCAGATTTAGTTTTAAAACTGATTCGACAAGTTTGAAGTTTGGTATCATCAGCTAAAACCATCCCATTTTAACATAAGTGTATATGTTGAGTAAGAAATAAGAAACAAGTTCAAACTCCTTCGAAATGTCCGTTTCGTAATAAATTTTCTTTCACGTTCCCATCTCTAGCTACCTACATTGCTGCCCACGATATAATACTCTATGTACGAGTATTATCATTTAAAGGCTTTTCCAAATTTGCCAAAATCTGAGCCAGCTTTTTGACACTCAATTTGATTAAGTTTATGACAAATGTTGTCACAATGTGTGACAGTGTAAACCTAGCATCAACTGGCTTAGTAGACTAGTAGCAAGTAGCCCGTTTCAAAAATAGAACTTTAATTTATTGTTGCCACAATGTTTGGCCCTTACATGGTCATATCATTTTCATTTTTCATCCTTCTACTGCCAGTACTCCCAGTTGGCTAAATGAAAGTGAAATGTGTCTTGTCTAGTAGGCACTTACTGTGGTTGTTGTTGTTCCTGCTAGTTAACCAGTACTTATAAGCCTTGGTAGTAGTAGTTGTTGTTTGTGGCATAATGGTTAATTGCATGTGACGTTGCGCTTAAAAATAGAAAAAAGAGTAAAAATAAATTATAATGATGGCATTGCTTTTAATTATGGCCAACATCAGCTACAGGGCCAAAGGGGGGCAAAGAATTCGCCCGTTGATTGCAACTTGTTATTAATCGTGGGGGAAATTTATGAGCTGGCACTTAGTTCAGGTATAGTACCCAACAATAACAAAAAGTAGGCACTACTCCAGCTACTATGTGTCTGCTAATTGCTTAGTTCCGATAGAAATAAAATGTCGCACTTTAAAATGTGTTAATTACAGGTATTAACAAATAATACATATAGTAGGTATGTATTTGTATATTGCCATAGGCAGGCGTGAATGTAAACATTAAATTTTCATATTAAAACACCAAATTCGTGTGAAAAATGTTGCCGAAATTTGCGTTAAAGTGCTAATGAATACTAAAATCTTTTGATTGGATTACAACAAGTGCAAACAACTTAAAAAAAAAACGGGCTAAATATAAATTTTAAATGTTTAATGGAAAAGAAAAGTTCATTTTTGGGTGTTATTTCTATGGCCTTGTGGAACTAGTTTTGTTGAACTGCTTTATGAAAAAAGAAGAAGAATAAGTAGTTCCAAAATATAAGCTTTCCAAATATGTAACTACAAGGCAAAAAAAAAACCAAAAGTGTATAAAGTCCTTACCAGGATCTTAGGCACAATTTTAGAAGCTATTCCCTTCATAGTTGCTATAGAAGAAACTTTGGATGTGCATAGAATTGGAGCGCAACGCTACTGGAAACAACAGATTTCCACCCAAGCTCCAGGTATTTCCGGAATGATTTGGTTTTGTTTCTGGATGCTCAAATACTACGCAATAGTGCTGGAAGTAACATCGATGCATCGACGCTTGATTTATTTATTTTTTCTGATCATCGATATTTTTATTTAGATTTTCGATTATCGAAATATACCTTCTGTATTCAGATAGCCTGCGCATGTTTAGCAAGGCTGGCAGTCTAGTGAGCGACAGCGGAGTCGCACAAAAACGGTTGACATGATTTTATTTAATAACTATAATGAATGGATCTTAAATTAGTTTAAAGATTATTATTACTGCAATTCTGGCTGGAACAGAAAATATTTGTTATAGCTCACAGGGCTACAAAAAAAAAGTGGTACAGTCGAGGCGGTGCCCGACAGTGGAATACCCTGTACTTTGTCTCTCGAAAATATGTTTCTGCATATTTTTACTAAAAACTTTCCAATTGGAATTAATTTTTTTTTGGTGAAATTCTATATTTATACCTATAAGTTCTGAATATTTTTACCGATTGTGATGAAACTTGAAAATTACGTCAAAGCAACTATTGAAAGTATGTGGGATTAATTTCAAGTTGATATGTTGTGGGGTGTGGAAGAAAATGCGGTAAATCGATTGCGAGGTTATGATAAGCATTTAGGTATAAAGGACTTGGGGTCTGCCGTGCCTCCTTCTGTCCTTTACATACATTGCACAAATCTAGTATACCCTGTACTTTTAAGTACAGGGTATACAAATGGTATAAGCATTACATGAGACGGAGGACATGAGACTTATGGACTTTGGGCAGCTGAATCCGACATTTTTATCGAAGTTAAAAAGTATCGAAAACTTGACACATGTATCTTAGCGCTACAGTTCTGAAATGTTTTATTAGTTATTCCTTTTATCGTTGCTATAGATGAAGTTTTGCAATGGTATTGGGACCAATAGGTGAAAATACGAGGCGCCATGCAACACTTTTTATACTCAAAATAAAAATGTGAATTTTTATACCGCGCTGACATCAAATCAACGTCGGGCCCGACGGAAGGCTCTAGCGTCCACGTTCGAGAGCAAATACATATGCCATGATAATCGTACGGCTTGGACATTAAAACGGAGAACTTCATGACAACGATGGATTTGAACTGTTATCTGTCGAATTTATATTATTTGGGACCATTATTAATCCTAAATGCAAAAATAGAAATGGACGTGCTTGCAAGCTAAAAAATATTAGCTAATCTCCAGAACACTAAGTCTGACTATACAATCAAGGAATTAACTTAAGCGTCAAAAGTTTTACATTATTTTCCAAGTTTTTGTATTTTTAAATAGCTTCCTTGACATTTGGCCATAATTACCTGACAATTGTTTGAAATAATGCATAATTTAACGAAAATCACTTCAATATTTGCGTATTGAAATCCTCTTAAAAATCAAGCGAAAATCACACTATCATCTTTCCGAAGAATTTAAACAATTTTATTTATACTGAAAAAATATTTGCATGTCATCCCTCATGTCATTATCCTTTTCTTAGCACCATGTAATATATATTACTCAGACACACAAAAAAAGTTGTTTAAGCTTTTCATGTGTCATTTGGAACTTGAGCCGCTGATTCCGAAGTCCAAAAACCCCAAGGGTTCCGCAATAACCTCTAAAAACTTCATAATTTTGTTTTACGATGATTTTTATTTGTTTTTTTGCGTCGTTGAATACAAAGTCGATGTCAAAATAAAAGGCAGTCTACAAAATAACAATTATATCTTTTTGAGGGTATATCAGAGTCCCTAGCTGTGGGAGTTTTTTGTATCTCGGTTTAATATCAATATGATTACCCTTTGCCATTTAGTTATTATAATAAATACTTACTTATTTTGAGAAGCTTTGCTCTCAAAGTGAAAAAATATCGACTTTATCGACATATTCGATTAAGAGAATTCTTTGAGAATTTTATATATTGTGTAAATAGTATTGTTTTGTTACGCTTAGCCCAACTTCTGGGGAGCTCTGATTTTTTCCAACATTCGAAACATTATTTATTTTTTAAGAAAAGAAAAATGAGGGCTCTATCCGCGTCCCGGTGAACTTTTTAACGATATGCACCTTCTCACATCAAGAAGTGGCCGGACACTTGGATTTACAATATAAAAGTTGAAAAAAGGAACCAAGATAAAAATTAAACATTATATATATAAAAAAAGTGCCAAGGGATTACCGTTGAGCAAAAGAGTGACTTATATTAAAGGATGCTCGCAGTGGCAAGTCAAGATAACTTCGGATAGAAGAAGTGATAGATTGAATAGACCGTTCGAAAGAGAGGAAGTCGTTTGAGTCGTTCGTCGGATTTTCATTAAGACTAAACCAAAAACTGGAAGCAGGTCCGACAAGAGAGAAAGAGAGAGAGAGAGATATTGTGAGATTGAGAGGAGGTTAATAATTGTCGTAATGTAAAAGAGGGCCCGGTACATTTTACTTCCGGGACCGGATTTTCTGTCTACAGTCTTGATTAAAGATGGGTCAAAACGCGCCACTTGGGAAGTATTCTTCATGGATTACCGTCCCGAAGGTAATCGCTTGAGGCTTGCATTTTTCTCCATAGCTTTGGTGGAGGACTCCAAGGAGGAACACAGCAAATAAAAAAAGGCATCTTTTTTTTTTTTTTTTTTTGTTTGATTTATTTAATTTATTTGATGCAGCTTTTTGTCTTATGACCCTATAGCGCATTTATAACTAAGTAACCTTAACAATGAGTTGGCGAACTGCCCTTGCAACTATAAGTATCAAACTTATCTATAACTTCAAATTTATGACTATTTACAAATTACAATTTACAGTTTTTAAAAGCTTAAATCATTTCGAGAGTCTAAAGGGTGCCGTGTTTGAGCCTTCGCCTATTTGTATTTGTGGCTAGGGATGTTGCAAGTTGGTTTGGATGATTAGTAAGCCTATTCCTGTATCTTGAGCTGTGTCGTCCGATTAGTTCAGCTATGGTAGGGATGTTGAGGTCATTATGCAAGACCTCGTTTGTAACTAACCATTCTGCTCCAGTCCATCTTTTCAGGGCCTTGTTTTGCATCGTTTGCAGTCGTTTTATATGGGTCCTCGCAGCAGTTCCCCAGAGCGGTATTGCGTATGTGAAGACCGGTGCTACAATAGCATTGTAAATTGTTCTTTTGCTACGAAGCGACAATTTGCGAGAACTTTTTAGCATCCAGTCCAATTTAAAAAAAAAAAAAATTGGGGAAAGTAATTTTCTTGACGTTTTCAAAGTACAATTTCTTTATAAAACTGCCTATTTAATCTGTCGCGTTAAGTTTCCCACTTATTTTCAGCAATAAATCCCGCGAAAATCGTGTTATCCGGTGTTCCCCAAAGGTGGCGCGTTTTGCCCCACACTTTTTTTCTTCTTTTATTAAACTCAATATTCGAGGCACTTAGAGCAGCTAGAACTGAAACTTGTTTGAGGCTAAGTTTTAGCCACATAAATGGGCTACAACATAATGCCTTCTTAAGACCCCTTAGCCCTTTAGCTGTCTAAAAAATGCAATAATATCAAAAGTGGCGCGTTTTGCCCATCCTCACCAAATATAAAAAAATTGAATTGAAAAGTCATCAAAATCGAAGGCGTTATTTATTTAAAAAAGATTGCAACGTTATTGCAATTTAATGCTTTTAAAATAATCATATTAAGTCGCAATAAAAAAAAAAAATAACAGCTCATTTTTAAAATTATGCCGTAATGTTTTAAACTTAAAAAATACAATTCTTAGAATATTTTTTTTTTCGTATAAATTGATTGACTTTTTAAAAATCTTTATGCGCACTTTTTGAGTCCTTTTACAGCTAGACCTTTTGACACACAATTTATGTTTTTTAAGAATCTTCGAGTAGCTACAATAGTAGATAGTGATATTAAAATAAATTTTACCAAAAAATACCATTGTAAAGATGCCAAACAGCCATTTTTTCGAAAAAATTGGGCAAGGCTATTTCTGAACATTTTAGACTGCCTGCCTACGTCACAAAACTCTTATTGTCTGTTGGATAGTACGAAAATAACAGATTAAGCAAATTTGACATAGAAAACGTGTTTGCATTGCGTCGACGTCAGCGTCTGCGCCAACGTCACGTGAAGCCGCTGGGCAAACTATTCGCTGACTAAGCCGCCGGCTCTGTAATTCCCCAGAAACCGATTTTTAAGCGATTTTTTTCAATCAAATAAATAACAAATCGCTTGAACATTTGTCATTAGCATTTAAGTCAGTGCTTATGAAATGTGCTACAAACAACAAATAAATAAAAAATCCACTAAAAACTAAATATGTATTCAAGTGCGACGTCGCTGCCGCTGCCGCAGTTGCAGTCGCAGCAGTAGTCGACGCTGCTGTCGTCATGCTGCCCTTGACCACATAGCGGAAAGCCATTTGTAGTGTTTTGACTGCAGATTGTAGCAAAAATTGAGAGAGATGTAAACAGGGCATATGGGTACAGTTATGGATAGCAATCTATATAGTACATATGTACGTATGTATGTACCTGGTACATAACTCACTTTTGGCATGTGCTGATTGACAGACAGATGTTACAACGCTGGAACACCCTTTGTATGGACATACACAACTTAAGCCACCTTTGGTTCCGGGCCGTTAGTTGCCTGCGCTTGCTACCTGGTTCTTTTCAGATCTGGCTGGTTTCAGGCGCACTCACAATTTCTGCGGTTGCTTTTGTTGTTGTTGTTTACGACGCCATGCTCAGGGCATGACTGAAACATGAGCCGATCGTTCCCAGGCCCGGCTTAAACTAACAAATAACTAAACAACTCAAAACCCAAGTAAACATCTTTAATTGTGACATATGTATAAATTAATTTTTGTTTTAAACCAAATTTTGTTTTAGTAAATAGTATATACTATATTATATAATATAGTATTTAAAGATGCCTTATCTATACGGTGAGGCGGATACCAAGTTCCAGGCTCAAAAAAAGAAAAAAGCGAAACTTGTGCCTCCACATAAGTTTCGTCGTCATGAGTATCTTGCCGGGCTTGTTAAGTTCAATCATGATGATGTGCCAATACAATTTCGGGTCAATCCGCCTACCTTAGTGGAACTAAGTGTTGTCGCTGTGGACAAGCTGCCATTGCCCTCGCCTTATGAATGGAATTACTTGGATGTACGACGCTGGATTAAACGTTATGGTTATCCGCAATATATGGTAGGTACATAGTAGACCTGGTAAATGTTTTGTTAGCTTAGGGGCGGAATCAGGAAGAGGGAGAGCGGAAGAATCCTCTCGGACCCAGGAGTTTCTTAGGGGCCCAGTGTAATAACTGTCGTACTTATAGAATACAATGATTCTAGCTATAGGTTGACCAAAGGGGCCGACAGATTTTAACCCCTGGCCCGGACATTCTCTACGGCACTGGGCAGAATAAATTAGCTTGTTTACAAAGGGATTATATATATATATATAGCAAAGAGTCCGTCCAAAATGTATATATTTGAACAATGTGACCGTATAAACGTTTTTTGATAGGCCATTCCTTCTTCTGCTTCAATAATATAGTTAAAGATTATAAGACATACGATATCTATATTAGGCTTAGAAAAGTCTGGCTTATATAGTCATCATGTCATCTCTGCAGCTGATGGGGAACGTGCAACCTCACAGCCATATTGCCTATGTTACAGTGCTCCGTTACAACGCCTACCACCATCCTAGTCCTGTTTTTAAGGAAGCGCAGGAGTTCAGATGTTCTCTTTGCATCATATCTCGGCAAGAGTGCTCGTGGGATGCGACCAACGGGCAGCATGTCCCATCCTCTTTCCGCCAGAGCTGTAATCGTCTCCCTGATTTGCGATACGACGTCCTGTAATGGTCCCAGGTTGGCTGCCACTGCTGAACCGTTCCTGGCGCAAACGTACGCCGCCTCGTTACCAGGGACACCTGAGTGACCCGTAACACAGTAGAGGGTTATTGAGTGGGTAAAACATTCTTTGAGGATCTGGGTAGTCTAGCCTATATGTCCATAGCTGATCAGGATGCTTTTGTCCTCAAAATGGATGCTTTTGTCATCAAAATGGTTCTGCAACATGAGAGACTTAGATGATTAGGGATGTCCTACAGACAGTGGCGAAGCGAGAGCGTTGAATGTGGGGGGTGAAGAGCCTCAAAATGCCGACTCGATTCAACAAATTACCGACAAATAACGGAATCTGAATTTTTATTTCTCGAATATTGCGTGAAATACCCGAGATTTGCCCACTGATGGACTATGGGGTGTCACATCCCCCAAACCCCCACCTCGCTACGCCCCTGCCTACAGTTTTTGCTTCCCCTGCACAATGCCTCCCTTTCTTCAGTCCCTTTCCATCCCTTTTTATTAGCCAACACAAAAGATCTTATGGTCTCTGGGAGATCTCAGTCGCTATATGAGCTGTTTACAAAACCTAACCTAGAGTAGGCATAAACCACGATTCCGACTTATATCCGATTCTGGTTGCTTCTAAAATGTTTGCGCTTAATTGGTTTTTTTAGAACACCTTTGGCGTCAATTTGATCACTGGCCGAAAGCTGCTCTTGTTGGACGCTCAAGCGCTAAGTGCCATGAATATCAAGGATTTCAAGGATATACGCCACATTTCCTATGGCATACGCATGCTTTTTCACTTTACTCTCACCAAATTTTCGCACAGCATTTCACTGCCCGATGAAAAGCCTAACGAATTGTATCTGCTGTTCCATACCCAAACCGGCGTAGGCTACGATGCAGTGCGTCGCTCGGATTTGTTGCGCCGCATGCAGCTAATACGTGAGCGACCACTGAATCTGGACCACTGGGATCTTTTGGAGCTGTGGCTACGTCGTGAGCGTGAACGCAAGTACACGGAGCTAGTGGCCGGCAAACGGCGCGTGAGCATGTACAAGTGCGACAAGCCATCGCAATCACTCGAACTATCCCAGTTCGGAGGAGGCATGATGTGCCACGTTTGTATACCGCCCTGTCAATGCGATTGGACGGATCGGGATACACGCCAACCGTGGCGTCTTTCATGTCTGCCAGAAGTGGAAACTGTTATGCTACAAAAATGGCCAAGAAGCAACAGCAAGGATTGCGCTGGCTGTATACCGCCATGCGAATGCTGCTGGCCATCGCGTTATTATTTAACTGGCACAGTGCTGCGTTGCCTGCAACAAACGTTTCCTGAAAAGTTTTGTCCCATATTTGATGAGCGCATGAAGGCTGAGGCGCGACCCAGCTTGGTAGAGCGCTGGACGCGCTTTTCCTTTTGAATCTCTGATATTTATAAAATGTATATTTTATATAGACAGTTTAGTTTTATGTTGCAAGCATGCGGAAGTTGCATGTACTATGTTGCAAATAAGGCAGTGGTCATATAAACTTGTGCGTTGTTGTTTTTTTTTTATGTTCAGGGGTGCGACTGAAATCTCTAGACGGTGTTGCAAACAATTTCTGAATGCAAAAATATGTTGGGAAAGGCGGAACGGCAAGAGATGCGGGATTTGCTGGATGTGCGGGATTCTTTCGTGACGCACGAAAATCCTGTCGAAACCCGCATATTTTTTTTTAAAGCTACTTAAAATTTATATTCTTTTCCATCTGCTTTTCTTTTCAATTTTTTCTAATTCTAATTTTAATTTTAATTTAGGATCTCTGTTTTCCAGTGTTACCATTTTAGCTTGTTTATAGCTGATCT